>CM039468.1:26999181-27034854 GCA_022433065.1 Begonia loranthoides | reverse complement strand
CTCTCTCTCTCTCTCTCTCTCTCTCCAGGGACCGTGAATTTTGCGGTCCCTTGTTGCTCTAGGGACCGCGATTTTCGCGGTCCCTGGTTTCTCCAGGGACACCAAAATTCATGGTCCCTCATTGCTCTAGGGATCTCGAATTTCGTGGTCCCTCGTTGCTCCAGAGATCGTGAATTTCGCGGTCCCTTCCTCCAGGGACTGTGATTTCTCGCAGTCTCTAGCCATAAGAGACCGCAAAATTTGCTGTGTCTGAAAACAGAAATGGACAGACCGCGAAGATGAGATGCCGTGAAATCGTTCTGAATTCTTCAGAAATTCAGAACGCCCACGTTGGGTGTTCTGAATTCTTCAGAAATTCAGAATGCCCTGCATTGGGCGTTCTGAATTCTTCAAAACGCCAGAGCGGATCGTTCCGGCGTTCGGACGTGGGCATTTTAACGTTAAACATCTACGTGATGTTGGATTTGTTATTTTAACATACGTGAGTGGTTAACTTGTTAAAAAAAATATCATAATGGTTGACTTGTCATTGATCTCAAACCACGATGGTTGATTTGTCATTTACCCTTTCATTAACTATAATTCTAATTTATATTATCCTATCTAACTCCATATACTATCATACAATCCTTCATAACCTTAATTATTTCTAAAACTAAATATGAGTATGATTCGGACATTATAATTCACTTATTCCAAATACGTTTCTCTTGACCAATATTTCCAAATAGTCCAACTTAACTCTTATTATCAAAAAATTATCACATAAACCTTGTGCTTAGTCCAATGAAAATTTGGGATATTACAAAGAATGTATTGGTCTTGGGTAGTATTGCAGTTGCCCGATGTTGAAGTTACTATTGACCAAACCAATGGCAAACTTGAGTGTTTCATCTTGGGTAGCTTTGCGGTCGACCAAACATTTTATGCAACCGCCCATAACAAGTATTGGATTACCTTCTATAGACACTTGATCATTTGCGGTAGATTTTCTGTGTCCTTTTGAAAAATGAGGATCCAGTCGATCGGTATAGGCAAAAATTGAAAATATGGTACTCTTGGGTTATTATACAATCGACTGGAACTTGTAAGCAATCGACCGGGAATGTGAAAGGACACCTGTAATAAGATTAGGTGTCATACTTTAATTGAGGAAAACATGCTAACTAAGCATTTTTAAGGCTAATAAAAGTGACACTTCATTTTGAGAAGATAGGGGAAGAGTTAAGAAGTTTTTTCTTTAAAGGAATGAACTCTCAACCTGTAATACCTAAATTTTTAGTACAAATAGTTTTAATTATGTAATGCGATAATTTATAAATTACATAGATTAATTATTGTCAAATTGAGAATTTTAATGAAAGATTCAAAATATTAGAATAATTGGAATTAGGATAGTTAAAATAAATGATTTTACTTTATAAATAAAAAAATACAATAGGAATTATTGAAGAAATTAGGAAAGTTGAGTATATTAAAATTAGTAATGAAATAATGTGTAATAATTCATGGTAAGGAAAATTGTAAACGTTAGTTTATATTTTATATTTTATATTTTTCAATTAAAAAAATCGTGTTGGAAGGACCAGATGTAGTTAGAACCATTGGATGAAGCTTTGAAATGACTAAAATATTTTGTAATGGAGAAAGATGCTTTTCTGCAGAAGTGTTTGATGCCGTTTGGGTGCGAGAGAATGTTGGAATGTAGGATTAGATTAGCAGAGGGAACGTAGATCGTTAGATTAAGAAAGATTCTTCCGCAAGAGTATTGGATACCGCTTGGGCGTAGAAGAGTGTTGGATTTTTGGATTAGCATATCAAAGTGAACATGGACTTGATGCACCATAGATGTGTGAATGAAGGAGATGAACGTTTGGGATGAAAATTGGATGTCCCTTAGGGAAGATGAACCTCCAAAATGGAGTAACAGACATTTGGGATGAAGATTGTAACACCCCGACTTTTTCTTTTTAAGTTGGATAGTCATTAGGGTATTACCAAGGGCGTTTAGGAGCATTAAGTCTAGGGGTATTCTCGTTATGTTTTCCCCGTATACGCGACGTAACTAAAGGATGGGGTAGTTAGGGCATTACGTTGCGTATTTATACGTGTCATTTTATGACGTGTATTTATGGGGAAAATGTTATGGGGTAGAGGTTAAGTGAGAAAAATGTGAGAAAAAGCTATCCAGGGCATTTTCGGACGCTTGCGGACAATGTTGCGGATGAGTCATGTCGTCCGTAAACGTTTGGAGCACAATCCCTTGTATTGGGTTGACTCAAGACGCGGATTCCATCCTAATTTACCTATGGTACTAGTTTTCAGACAACTCTGGACATAGGCGAAAGTTATCAAGTTAAATCTATCCTAATTCTAGATAGTTTCGGATTAGTCCGGATGACTACGGACGCGGGTGACTACGCTTGATTTGCCTCCGTCTAATTTATGGACAAATTTGGACACGTGCTGACGCTTCTTGCGAACGCCATATCACATCCGAATACATTTTTGGACGGTACGGACCATAATGAGGACACCATTCCTCGTCTGAGATCAGGAGTTTGCCTACAGAATTTTTTTCTTGCGGACGAGACCAGTGCGTCCGCAGTCATCCGAAATAGCTCAGTTCAGCGTAAATTTAGGGATTTAAAATCTATCTTCTTGTTGTTTGTCCATTAATTCCAGACAAGAATCGACTCTCCCCCACCCTCTGGGTAGGTTGCCGACCTCCCCCCTGCTTGGAGTTGCCCTCCCTATGCCTGGAGCCGACCTCCTCTCTGCCCTCCAGCTACGAGTTGTCTCCCTCCCCCTCCAGGTAAAGATCCCTCTCCCCTTAGTTCAGTTATTATTCCCCCTGCTGCATGAGCTCTTCTCCCCCTACGAGAGAGTTCCCCCTAGGAGAAAGAGAGTGACCAAGAGAGAGTATGGGTTTGAGAGAGGGCTTCTGAAAGTGAGAGATTGTGAGTTAGTCGTTGTGGGTTAGCTATGGTGTGTTAAGTGTGAAATGTAAGTGAGGGAGCTGCTATGAGCTGGAGTGCCGTGAGCTGGAGCTACATGAGCTGTGGAAATTGTTGTCCCTGAGAGTTAGTTTCTCCATTAGGCAAGGGAATAGGGGTGTCTTGGCCTGTGGAGGCCCTACACCACATGTAGAGTGCGTGAGTGGAGTCGATTTCCTTGTTGATATTGCATAGATTTCCTTTAATGATACTTTGTAGATATTTCCCTCATTGTTAGTTCTGTGATTAAATGCTTTACTTGTTAATAGTGTTGTTTTCCTGTCTTCCTTGGGTGATATATTGTTGTTAGTTTCTTGGTTGATATTGTGTAGATTCTGTATAGTTGTTTTCTCCACTTCCCTTTACTGCAAATTCCTTTACTTCATTTTAGGTTATAATTGACAGCTAGGAAGTTGATGTGATTTATGTGTTAGAACGCTTAAATGAAATGATGAACGTAATTGAAATGATGAACGTAGGTCCTACGTTATGATGTGGAGGAATTAGCTATGAGTTAATTTCATTGAAGATGAGTCTCTTTTATTGTATCTATTTTACTTGCTGTTGTTTCACTTACTATATAATTGCTTAATACTGAGCATATAATTAACTTAGATAACATTATGTCAAATCTGAGCATGCTTTATTAATTAATTAGTTGTTGTTAAATAATTAATCTAAGCATGTGAACTAATGTCTAATTAGCTAATTAACGATAATTAATTGGAGCATGTAAATCGACTAGAGTAGTTAACTTAATTAGAAACATTAACTAATTAGAATTTTAATCAAAGTCTTTACTTGAGCATGTCAACTAATTAGACAAACATGTTAATTAACTATTAATATTGAGCATGTAAATTAGGTGACTAACTCACATGTTTTATTAACTTACTCGCACGTTTAAATTGATTTACTAGCATGTTCAAATTAATCAATTAGTGAACTCGCATGATTAATTAGCAGTGTGATTAGTTAGCATTATGTAAATTAATTGGTATCATGTTAATTAACTAGAGTAATTGCACATGACTAGACAAGCATATTTAATTAACTAGCGATGCATGCTTAACTCGCTAAACCATTCGTGAGCATGTAAATTACTTAGGATAACTAATTAGAACAATCACCTAGAATAATAAATGTAGGAATCATGTAAAATGGCTAAGAAATTAACTAGGATAATTAGCATGTCAATAGTATGTTTGATTCCTCGTTCGATTATTATTGTATTCTATTAACTAGAACATGTTTTCCTTGTTTCAATTGGTGTTCAATTATTGTATTCCCTCATTGAATACGTTCGTTGTTTGAGTTCCCTCTGGGCAATTGTTCTTTTGATATGAGCGCTTTCAATTTCAATTATTGTTACTCATTCTATGCGTAATTTCAATTACAGTTGCTTTCAATTACTTTCTTTCATGTTTTCCTTGTTTCAATTGGTGTTCAATTATTGTATTCCCTCATTGAATACGTTCATTGTTTGAGTTCCCTCTGGGCAATTGTTCTTTTGATATGAGCGCTTTCAATTTCAATTATTGTTACTCATTCTATGCGTAATTTCAATTACAGTTGCTTTCAATTACTTTCTTTTATATATGCACTTGAATTATTGTTAATGATACTTTATAAAGCATCATGCATCATGTTAATAGAATCTAATAGGGAGTGCCACCTTGGTGGTGGTACTCACACATGCATTATGTGAGGTAAAATGTTAAAGAAAACGAAAGAAATGGGGAGTTGGGGGCAGATGGGTAGCAGATCTATTATGTGGCTAGGTGAAGGCACCTGTAATGACCCAAATTTTTCTCTTTCTATTTAGATTTCATTAAATTGCATTCTTTTGTAAAACTACAGAAAACCGAAATCATAAAACAATTGGAAATCTATTTAAAATAATATTTGAGTGCTTTTTCGAAATCTTAGTCGCCACCACGCTCTCTCAAAAATTCATTTAAATTGTGGAAGGCTAAAATCATTTGAATCTATTATCAAGGTATAGCGGAAATGCAAACAGAAATTATAATTCAAACATAAATCAAAGTTCAGGGTTAAAATTATCACATGTTCAAAATAGGGTTAGAGCCATCATTAGGGTTTTACAAAACATGTTTACTATTAACCCTTACAAAATATATTTTTTCTTCCTTTCTAGTCACCAGTCTACTCACGTTGAGTTTCATTCGGATACTCCGTAGACTCCATAGGGAACGTCTCCTCCATTGCACCTGGTACTACCATTTCGTTACCTACACCACAAGTAGAGACGTGAGTCAATGGCCCAGTGAAGGAAATGAGGGTTTATGCTTATGTTATGCCTCTCTTTAGTCCGTTATGGAAAGGGGCCACCCAACCCAACCTTTTTATTCATTCGTTTGTTTTTTTACTTGTATATCGAGCTGGAGATTGGAGGATTTTCTTTATGATGGAATAGTGGTCGGATCTACCCTTTTTCTTGCAACTAGAACTCCCGTACCCTAAGAGGGAGGGGCTTCGATTAGTTACAGACTAGACCCGCTACCCATCCACCCTCAACTCCTGTTTTTATCATTTTCTTTTTAAGTTCCTGTGACCAGCTAAGTTACTGATACCACAGGGACCTTTATCCTCTTAATGTTTTTACCCATTTTCATTATTTATCCTCACTCATGCATGTGTGAGCACCACCACTGAGGGGGACTCCCTATTTATTTTTATTAGCGTGATGCATGATGATAACTAAGTAGCGCATATATTGAAAGTAAATAACAGTAATTTAACAAAACGACAATTCAATAATAAATGGCAGAATTTAAAAATATATACAGGAAACGAAAGCATAAAGAAAATGAAATCATAATTACAGAGAAACTATAAAGGAAACGTGTGGAACTGAGATTATAATACCCAATATATAGCAGAACATGCTAACTATAACTAATTTACAGCTAAGCATGCTCAATCAAGTCAATCTCATGCTTGGATCGATTAAGCGAATAATGATCAACTAAACATGCTCGGTGTGGATGCTTAAAGATTTCATAAGAAATTTGCAGACTTGAGAACTAGCAGAATTTAATATACAAGAAGTCTGCCTGCTTGACTATGAGACAAGAAATAGTAGACTAATAGTCAAGGAATATATAAGAGAATATGATGCAAGGTAAAAATACCAAACAAATAACTGGCAGCTTAGCAAGTTTGAAGGTTAAGCAACTAATACACACATATAAGTGTTAGTTGATGATTAGCATACGTGTAAGGCTTTATTTACTATGCTCGAAGTTCAAAGAGAAATACTAATGGGCATGCTTGGGGATTAAACAGTATGAACAATAGGAAATAGTTAACATGCTCATAGTAAACTAATCATGTTAAAAATTTAACTAAGTAGTGGTTATCATGCTTAAAGGTTAACCATAGTTAAATGAAAACCTGACAAATTAATAACTACTTAAAATGTTGGAGGATTAAACCAGTTAACTAATCCAACTAACTAGTAGATATGTTTGCAGGTCATAATTTGTAACCACTACATAACAACAGAGATTGGAAGATGACCAAATAGAGGATTTATAGAAGTAGGTGCAGGACAATATGAACACAAGTATTAAAGAAGCATAGTATATTGAAATTAAAAACACGCAGCATAACTGGATAGCAGAACATGTGATATAACTAAGTGTTTCCACAACACAGGGTCATTTTGTTCTCTTGATTCACATTCATGGTTCGTTCACGGTTTCACATTACTAGACTTATCATCAGACCATGTTCTTAGCAGAAGTAAATTAAACGTTGGGACAAAATTGATAGCAGGTTATATTGAAAGTAACTACAAGGTAAAGGAATTTCGCAGAAACTAACACTAGAGCTTCATCCACAAAATTTAAAGAATTTAACTACGTCACAGTCACGCACACACACATTTTTACTTGTGGATAGGGCTTCCTCAAGCCAAAGACTACCCATTCCCTTATCTAAATGTTGAAGAATACCAGCAGGGACAGCTAAACTCCACTCCTTGCAACACCACACTCAACTAAACGAAGGAGAAGAAGAAATGCCAAGGACGGAAAATGAGCTCCTCTGGAAGGTGTGAGCTAGAGGTTAAAAGGAGAGACTTACTAGGGTAATCATCGCGTAGGAGAGGAGAATGATGGCTGCGCTATGCGAGCTGGAGATGGAACTAGGAGATCTCCCTGTCTGGGAGCCATTTAGTCATCGGGAGATCGCTTATTTATGGATTACGCAACAAACTGTCTAATTTAAGTACCGAAAATTTTTCCATTCTGCGATCTTTCAGACGAGTGCAGACGCACTAGTATCATCTGCAAGCGTTAAATTCCATAGGCCACATTGTGGTCACAGACGAGAAATGGCGTCCCCATCCTCGTCTGTACCTTCCACAGTCGACATTCGGACGCCATTTGGCGTCCGCATATATCGTTTTGAATTTGTCCAAAATTTGTCCATCATTTGGACAAATTCAAATCAGACGATGCCACATCTTATCCGTGCTCGTCCGCAAGCATCCGAAGGTGTCCAGACTTTGGACAAGTTCAAATCAGACGAGACAACTCGCGTCCACATTTGTCTGGACTCCTCTGCAAGTCCGAGGCACAGTGAGATTAGGACGCGAATTCGCGTCCTGAGTCATTCCAAGTCCTAAGGCTGGCGTATAATACTTCTGCGGAAGACAAGCCTCCTCTGCAAGTCACTGCAGACGTCCAAAAACGCCCAGAACAAAATTTCTTCACATTTTTCAAATTAACTTTTTATCCCATAATCTTACCCCCTGAATATGTTTCATACTTAAACGAGTTAAAATGCAATGTGATATGCAAGTTTTGATTACAATTGCGTATGCAGGAAAATTAGTACCGGGGTATTACATATTACCCCCTTTAAAAAAATTTTGGTCCCCAAAATTAGCTATTGAACAATTTGGGGTACAAGGCCTGCAGGTCATCTTCTTTCTCCTAAGTGGCCTCTTCACCGCTGTGATTCTGCCATAAGACCTTAACTAAAGGGATACGTTTCCGCTATAGCTCTTTCACTCTTGAGTCAAGAATCTGAACAGGCCTTTCATTATAGCCTAGATTTGGTTGTACCTCAATATTACCAGAAGGATCCAACACACCTGCATCACCAAGACATTTCTTGAGCATAGACACGTGGAAGACGTTATGTACGCCTGCCATGGAATCCGGCAACTGCAACTGATAAGCAACTGGTCCTATTTGCTTCATAATCACATAGGGTCCCACATATCGAGGGTTGAGCTTCCCCCTCTTTATGAATCGAATGACGCCTTTGAAGGGAGATATCCTCAAGAACACACTGTCTCCTTCATCAAATTCAAGTGCCCAATGTCGATTGTCTGCATAGCTCTTTTGTCGGCTCTGGGCTGCCAACATCCTTTGTTTAACCAGGCCCACAAACTCTGCAGTCTTCTGCACCATTTTGGGGCCATAGAATGTAGCTTTACCTGTTTCATCCCAGTGCAATGGAGATCTACACTTCCTTTCATATAGCACTTTGTACGGGGCCATGCCGATAGTGGCCTGAAAGCTGTTGTTATATGCGAACTCAACAAGTGACAAAATTCTTTCCCATCCAACTTGGAATTCAAGAACGCATGCACGAAGCACATCCTCAAGCGTCTGAATTTTTCTTTCACTTTGTCCGTCTGTCTGATGATGAAATGCGGTGCTGAGCCTCAGTTCGGTGCCCATGGCTTTGCTCAAACTTTTCCAGAAAGCCGAAGTAAAACATGGATCATGATCGATACAATAAAAACTGGAATGTCGTGTAGTCTCGTGTATTTATGGACTATGCAACAAACTGTCTAATTTAAATCCCTAAAATTTTGCCATTCTGCGATCTTTTAGACGAATGCGGACGCACTGGTAACGTCTGCAAACGTAAAATTCCACATGCTAAATTTTTGTCATGGACGAGAAATGTCATCCCCATCCTCATCAGTACCTTCCGCAGTTGACATTCTGACGCCATTTGGCATCCGCATATATTGTCCAAATTTGTCCATCATTTGGACAGATTCATATCGTTTGATGCCTCATCTCGTCCGCGCTCGTCCACAAGCATACAAAGGTGTCCAGACTTTGGACAAGTTCAAATCGGACGAGACGACCCGCATCTGCATTCGTCCGGACTCGTTCGCTAATCAGAGACACAATGAGATCAGGATGCGAATTTGTGTCCTGAGTTATGCCAAGTCCTAAGACTGGCGTACAATACTTCTGCGGATGACACGTCTCGTTCGCAAGTCGTCCGCAGACGTCTGAAAATGCCCAGAACAGAATTTCTTCACAATTTTCAAATTAACTTTTTATCCCATAATATTTCCCCCTGAATATGTGTCATACTTAAACGAGTTAAAACACAATGTAATGTGCAAAGTTTTGATTACAATCGCGTATGCAGGAAATTTAGAACCAGGGTATTACACCCCCTACCTTGACGGGAACAGGGACTTAGCTGCAAGTAAAGGGTTAGGTCCGATCAACTATTCCATCCCCTAAGACCCTTCCAATCTCCTGCTCGTTGTATGAGCAACGAATGAATGAACAAATGTGAAGGAAATAACGAAAAGAATGACATAATGAAAGGATTGGTTTGGGTGGCCCCCATTCCAAAATGACTATAGAGAGGCATATCATATTGAATAAACCATTTACCTTACTGGGCCATTAGGCTCACGTATTACTTGTGGTGTAGATACAAACGACAAACAAATATTAATAGGTGCATGTACAAGGAAAGATGAACAAATTATAAAGCAAGGATGAGGGATTTGGGCACACGAGACTCATGGCTGGCCAGACATAAAAAGATAATAAAGAGAGCTCGGTTGTATTTAAATGGTATTTAGTTGTTAGTCTTTATTTCTCAAATGCAATAATCAAATTGTTTAGTATTTCTTCCTTAAATGAATTCATTTACGCTTCCGCAATGCTTTAAACAAATAATTTTATAATGCTTCCACATTTTTATTAATTGAATTTTCAATACAAGTTTAATGAAAGGTTAGTAGCGGGCCGGTTTAGCATTGCACTCTAATTTGTTTTTTAAAAGCGATTTCAAAGGTCTTAGAAAAATTTTGAATGTTTATGCGTTTTAAAGGATTTACAAAAAAATCGGGTCATTACAAAGATTAAACGACGTTTAGGGAGGGTGGAAGTCCAAATTGGAGTAACAGACGTCCAAAATGGAGGAACAAACTGCCAAAATGGTGGAAGGGACGTTGAAAGCGAGAAGACACTTGTTGCGAGTGCATAATATGGCAAGAAACATACCAAAAATTCCAGAATCCATAACTTGGTCAATTTAAGTTGTTTTAACATGAAATTTGGACCACACCCTACTCTATAAGTGAGCAAGAGGTGGTCCATATATTAGAGGGAAATACTTTCTGTAACGAAAGTTTTACATGGAAGGATGCAAGCTGGTCTGAATAGGTACCAAAATCGTACCTATTGACTTCAATGGTCTGCAATGGTGGAGACACTCCGACTCGGGTCATAACAAGCTTTCTAGTCCATCAATAGGGATGTCCACCTCTTGAATAAGATGGAGAAAGGGATAGCTTTAAGAGAAATCACCACAAAGCTCAAAATAAATATGGTAATTCAATTTTTGACACAAAATCCACTCGTGTGAAACACCAAGGGAGATGGGCGAATGTGGATGGAACTCCAACCTTTTGAAAAGGATTCTTAGCTGATTCAAAACTAGTTAGGGCAAGCCATAAGGAGGGTATATATACCCTCTCAAATTAGGGTTGCCCTAACAAAAAAATGACCAATATATCCTTACAAACATTTAAGACAAAATAGAGTGCTCTCGACCACTAAGCCTAAGTCGAGAGTACCACAAAAACCCAACCAATATATTGTTCAACAAATGTCTCAATTAATTCATAAAAATGTTTCATGCTACCTTCTCGAAATTCTATTGCTCCTTGAAGTGTCTTTGCTCTTGTTGTTGTCCACCGATGTCTTCAAAGATGACTGTGGGAGTGATGGTGGATGGATTGTTTAGGGTGCCTAGACAGAACTCCCATTTGAGTGAATGCTTTGGTTACTCCTTGTCACTTTGAGATGGTACTCCTTCCAACTTATCATAGAAGTTTTCACCTGCAAAATAAGAAGAAAAAAAAGGGTCATTGAGGTGCATCAAGATCGTTCGATTAGGAAAAGATTCTTTCACGTAAAGAAAAGATGTCATTCGAGACAGTTAAGTTAGTTAGGAATGTCATCGTTTTATGTTTTAGAGTGTTTTCACTGATGATGTAATTGTGTCCATGACAATAAATTAGATGTTGGAAAGGTGTTGTTTGGATTGTAAGTCTCGATTAGTAGTGTCAGAGCATGAGTGTTCATTCACAGATAGGTTAGTGTGTGCAATAGGTCTTGGACGAAGTGAAACATCGTTGTTGGATTTAATGAATTTGCAACAATGTTGGTGTCCACATAAGGGATTTTTTTCAATAGATAGGTACACGTGGCAGATAGTGATTGTTGGATGAACCTGCGAATTTGAATTTCCATAGAAGTGTTGACTTCCACGGAAGTGATGGTGTCCGCAGTTGCTTTTGCGACCATGAATGTAAGATTTATGGCTGACGTGTATGTTAGTCAATTGTCGAGCGAATTGTTACGAACATCCACTATAGTAGTTCATACATCCACTGTAGCTCGGACAAGTTTTAAATAATTTAGTTTTTCCAGATTCTTGTGAGCTACGATTTGATCCTTACACTACTTAGGAAAATAATAAATTTTGATTCGATTTTCATGGATTTTCTACTGTGAGATTTTCTGCTTATGAGTCTTTAAATAGGAAATGTTGGGTCAAAACCCTATTTACTCCAGAGCTGCGAGAATGAGAGAGCCATTCTCTCAAGCTCTTGGGTAACCATTCCTTCAGGTTTCTCAAGGTAAGATCTCCACATTTTGGTTTCCAAATTTATGTTTGATTGTGAGTAATGTTTAAGGTTATTAGCTAACTCTTTGTTTATTTAAAGGAAAAATCGGTGTACAGGAAGAGTTTGAGATTGTCAGACCTCTAGTAAAGGCTTCAGGTAACTGATGTTGTACGTGTTTGGCCTTTGGCCTGTATGATAAAGACGCTAGGGTATTTTATGTAATGATAATTGTTCTTTCTATGTTGCATACAGACTGTTGATTGAGGATATGTTATGTGATGATTGTTAGTTATTATGTTTAAAATGTTAAATCATTGATCGAAGATATATTTATTCTTGTTAGTTTCTGTTATGATGAGACGTAGATCGAGGTTGTATTTATATTCATTTCTCTTAGAAACATGTAATGTTAGGATAGAAAGGTGATTTCTTGGAGATATTTTGACTGTTTTCATGCATGGTTGATAATGTTATTGGATGATACGTTACGTTTCATTAATTCGATGATATGTCACCTTGTTAGGTTTACTTGGTGGATATGTGTATTGTTAGTTGTTTACTGTTTTATAATTAAGATGTTGATCGACCATATGCTTATTGCTAATTATTTATTATATTATAATTGAGATGTTGATTGACCATATGCTTATTGTTGACAGTATACCGTATTATACTTGAGACATTGATCAATGATGTGCTTACTGTTATTATGATTTTTCTTAGAAACACGTTATGTTAGTTAAAAGGTAATGATTTGAGAGATGTATTATTGATTGTCATGCATAGTAGATTTGACAGTTATTGTATGTTATGACTTGTAGCTATGCTCATGTGAATGTCTCATGCATCATGTTTTCAAGAAAGTAATGAAACTGATTTACATACGTATGTTTTCATGAAAGAAAAACATAAACGAAAGATACATAAAGGAAATACGAGGGTTTGAGTTGGCTGTCCCACTTGAGGTGGACCTAATGGTCTTAATCTCTCCCCTTGACTGAAAGACTAACAGAATAAATGTAAATAGTTATTGTGGGTGGTGCTCGAGTTGACTTTCTTGCATGAGGTGGACTAAATGGTGTCACTCTCTCCCCTAGACTAAATTACCCCAAACTTTTACACTGTTAAGTTGAAGAAAAGAAAAGAATGTTGACTGAAAACGACAACTCATGTTTTTATGAAAAGTTGCATTTCATGTTTATGTCACACTTTTGCATCTCTTACTAAGCGTTAGACTCATAGTTTTAATTTTGCGATGTAGGTAATGAAGAACTTACTAAGAAACTAGATGATGAGAACAATTGATAGCGTGGTTGTAGAGGAATTCTCATGGGTGAAGCAAAAGCATTGTCGAAGAGAATTGACTTCTAGTGAGGATTTAAAGAAAGGAGGATTTTAATAACGAGTCATAAAGATTTTAATTCAAAGTTATGTTTATTATAATTTGGATTTAAGTATAAACATTTTTATAAATGCTTGTGTTTATTTAAATGATGGGTTTTACTACGTTTGATTTTAAATGAGTTTTCGTTGAGACTTCTACTGCATGATTGTCAAAAGGTACGAAAGAATATTTAATTAAGGTTGAGTTTTACCAAGTTTAGATTTCAAAAGAGATTTATTTTAAACACTTCCACTGTGTATGGTTTAAAGGCACGATTTTTTGCACGACTTGGTTTTCTACGAAAGCATAGTTTTTTTTAAAATAAAAACAAAGTTTTAATGCTACAGGGCATGACACAACAGTGAAGAAACATTGATGACCAAAAGCTCTCAAGAAAAGTGTTCCCTGTCTCAATTTCATTAAGGTAAGTTTAGTTCCATTCACGATTTAATGGAATTTTAAGGAGTTTATTTGGATTTATGGGTACAAAACCATAGATAAGATGAAATAGATCAAAAATTGAGTAGTTCTAGTTCTTGGAAGTTATTGGTTATCTTAATGATGTTATAATGAAAAACCATTTTAGTATGTTATACTAGACATCTCAAGGAAAGTATAAGTTTTGGAATTGATGGATTTCACCAAGTATAAGTTGAGTTATGGATTTTCAAAGATGGATAAAAACTATGAAGTGAAACTAAATATTTGTGCGTATCGAATTAAGTTTTGATATGTTTTATTTTAAGCACATGTAAGAAGTTATTTGGGCTGAATGATTTGGTTAATATACATAATGTTGGCAAAGTTTGAGTTTTGGAATTCAGAAATTTGGTTGTGTACATTAGAAGTGTTTGAATGGATGTTAATTAAAAACTTATCATGTTTTAGGTTTGGAAACTCAAGGGGATATCTATTGTAATGCCCTAATTTCCATATCATTTTTTATTTAACAAATCATTTAAACATGTTATAAAACGTGTTTGACTTATGTTTCAAAACTATTAACATAGGAGAAGACTTTTCTTTATAAATATGAAACAAATTTCTTACTATCTTTAACGTAAAAACATTCATGCCATGTCATGGTAACAACCACATTTAATTATCATTATTACAAACCATATTTTACATATAGTATTTTAAATAGTCACATTTTACTATTTAAATTTATTTCTAAAACATTTATACAAGTCTCAAAATATAATATGTAAAAATATGCTACCCTGAGTCATAACCGTTTGGTTAGGTTGCTAAACAACGCAAAATGCTTAACGTAGCAATGCCCCATCAACTGCATCCTCACATCTTTAGTCTGTAATGCCCTCACACAAAATAAGATTCTCACCTACATTGCAAGATATAACTATGAGCATAGTGCTCAATAAGAGATAAAAACTATGAAATGCTCGGGTTATGGAATTTAATAAAAACATGCAATTCTATTTTAGTCTTTTTTTACATTTATCTTTACTTTCACTTAACCATCCATGCGCTAAAGGTATTATTGTACAACTGAAAGTGACCCTCTTGATCCACATTTAGACCGCCATTTCAAACCTCATAACTCACAACATCTATTTACGTTTATTTCTGTTACTTTCCATTTTTCTTTAGTTTCGCTTACCCATCTTGGCGCTAGAGGTATTATCGTACAAGAGAGAGTGATCCACTTGATCCACTTTAGGACCGCCATTTTGAACCTCATACCTCATAGCGTCGATTTATGTTTACTTTTGTTGATTTTCAATTTACAACGTATAAACATATGCATAATTTTTGTTGATTTTCAATTTACAATGTATAAACATATGCATAAAACATTTTTGTATTCTTTCTTAAAAACCATAATGCATGAATATGAATGCATATAATTCAATCTATCATTTAATAACAATATTACAAAACCAATAATTTATTCTTTTTAATAATCTTTACTATCCCCATATACTTCATAACATAATAACTAAAGTGATAGCATATAATTTATCAAATCATATCATAATAGCATCCTTATATTTCACAATGTAACAAACAAAGTCACAATCAACAATACATTCCTAGTATCTTGTGATGTAGCCCAAGAAGGCAAAAAACACTCAACATCTCTTACGTTAGAATCTTCACCCAATGTTTTGCAACTTTACTTCTTCGATCTTCAACACCTAAACACATGCCAATTGCAAAATTAGCATCTAGTCATGCACTAGTAACGTCAATCATGCATAACTCTTAGCTAACTCAACCAAATTCATTAATTATAGAACTAGTATTTTCCTTGAGATGTCTAATATTGCATAACAAATAGTTTTGCATTCTAACTTTGTAAAGGTAACCTGATCCACCATGGGCTCCGCCTCATTTTTGTTCAATTTAAATTAAACACTTTATTTTGTAATAGCTTAGTTGTTGCTTGTTTTTGTTATTCGTATGTGTGTTGTTTATTTTAAGGTTATTATTGTAATTAGGTCATTAGGGCTTAACCCTAATTGATTTTGTATTTAAGCATCTTTAAGTGGTTTTGTACAAGGAGAAGAATTTTGAATAGAAAAACTGAACATTTGTTCCACTTGGAGTTTCTCCAGTCTATCGCATCCTTTTTGGTGAGTCATATCCGAACAAGTTTATGTGTACAAAATTGGAATCATCAGCTTGTAAGTTTTGGGTGATTTCTCTTATTGCTACTCCCTTTCCTTCTTTGTGATGTCAAAGAAGATTATCCAGTAAAGGTTGTAGAAAACTTTCAAAGATCCAAGTTGGAGAGCTACTTCTTGAGAAGTAGCCGTTGAAGTCAGAGACACCGCCATAGTGTTGTTTGGACCAACTTGTTACGTTTCTGTTTATTTATTTCAGTCATTACCATAAGGAAAAAACTACCGCCATTCATATAGGACTTCTAGCTTCCAAGATTTGGCCTTTCATCAGCATTTCAGCTATTTGAATTATATTTTACCTTTAGATAGATTCAAATTTTAGTTCTTGTCATTTCTGATTGCAAAGGATCAAATTCCAAAGTCATTTCGTTCAGATTCTTGCTTCACCATCTCGTCGCTCACAGGCAGGTCTGCAGTTGGGATGTCCAGCTTTGCAAAGAGTTGTCTGTTCTTTTTAACTCAATGTCAATTTCCTGTTAAGGGATGTCCATCCGCCCAGCGGTGTCAGCTCCTCCTGTTAATAGTCCGTCAGCTCATTAGCCTTGTGGGATGTCCATTCTTTAAATCAGGATGTTTGTTCTGCCCTTTCTGTTAACGCCGTCCATTCAGAGCTATAAAGACGTCCATTCCTCAAAAGGGACATCTGTTGTTCCCCTGTTTTAAATGCTCACCTCTGCTTCGCTTAAAAGACGACGCTTCAGCTATTAGGGACATCTGTCGCCCATATTGGTCGTCCTTTTTCCGATTTCTTTAACATCCACCTAACCTTCGATATAAGGGATGTCCGTTATCCCTCAAGGAACGTCCATTGTCCCCTAATTTGACCTCCATCTTTTCTAAGGGCATCCATCCTTCCTCCCAACACCTGAGCCTTCTTTGTCTTCACTCCAATGTCTCAAGTTAACTCCACCTCTGCATCCCTTCATCCTTAATGCTTCCGTGCGTGCATTATAACCGTTGGTTGTTAAATACCAAAACTATACAATTTTGCCTATCTTCATGTTACCCATTGATTTCTACCCATAAACTTCAACCACACTCCTTACAATTTTATAAACCTTAAAGATAACTTAGCTTACCTTTAAGAAGTCGAGAGAGAGAATAGATAGCCCTTAAGAACTTCTTTCCTCCAACTAAATTCCCACAGATGAAGCTTCAATCCAAAGGGACAGGGTTCCTTATATAACATGGCAGCTCTAAGAATGAGGTGTCGTCCTCCTCAATATTTTAATGCTGAGTAATCAATTTTCTTCCTTCTTAAATTATGACACTTGATAAATTTTCAACTGAATTTTTGTATTCCTGGTCAACTGCTACCGTATATTTTCAAAGGATTCAAAAACCGAATATTCCTTTCTGTGAACACTCACCCCTTCCATGGACTATTCGTCTGCTATAAAAGCCTAGTCTTCCGCGGACATCTATTTTACACTAAGCTGGATGACCACAACCTTCTAGCTGGTTGACTGTATTTCAGTATGAGGCACTAATTTCATTTGAACCAGATGTCCAATCTAGAGTATACATTTTTTCTTCTAGACGTTCATTCCAGAAGTAATGTTTCACATGTGGATGACCAGCCCAATTATGCAGAAGACCGTTATTCATTTTCCAAACATGCAAATAAGGTCGGACGTCCTTTCAAGAGACTTTTTTTCACATGCGGACGTATGCCTACCAGACAAAATTACATTTCCATACTAAACACTCCCTACCTTATAAACCATCTGTATTTTCATCAATCCTTGCTTAATACACAATAATCCACACCATTAATAATCATACATCATCATTATATAACCATGTACTTAATATGATAAAATTTGGGGTATTATATCTATTAAATTGTTGTGATTGATTTAAGATCACAATGTAAGAGTATTGCATGTGGCCTACATAACAAGATATTAGAAAATAATTTGTGACATTGTTTGATATGTGGGATTATGACTTGGATTGAAATGTTGTGGATAGTGTTGTTGTTGTGAAATTGTTTGATATGTTGTGATATATAAGGATATTATTATGATCAATTGGTTGTTAATATTGACATGCTATGATAAAGGATATGTGATATGTTATTATGTTATACGATGGATAGATTATATGTGCATTATCATGTTCACGGGCATTCTCTCATGCATCATGAAAATATTTTCTAAAAAAGGACATAAAATAATTTCATTGCATATGTTTTTAGACTGATAAATTGAAAATGGATCGAATAAATATAAATAGTACTATGGGGTGGGGTCTGAAGTTGATTGCCCTAAATAGGTCAAAAGAGGTGTCACTTTCCCCTATACTATCTTGCCCCCAGTGATTGAACTGTGAAGTGAAAGAAAAGAAAGATTGAAAATTGAAAAATGCATAAGTTTATAAAATTGAATAACATGAGCATAACATTATTATATCTCTTGTTGAGCGTGATGTAGGTGAGGATCTTACTGTTGATGATAGAGTTTTTGACTAATGATATCGAGATTGAGTTGCTGAAACATAGATATGTTGAGCACTTGCATTGTTTGGCAACTTCAATGTGTGTTATAGCTCAGGATAGTAGCTTTTATGTATCATGTTTTGGTCTTGTATAAATATGTCGAGAAAGAAAATTGTGTATTAAATTATCACTATTTTAAGATACTACTTGTAAGATATGGATTGTAATAAGATATGGATGAATTTTCGTATCTTTATAAAGATGTCTTTTCTACTATGGTAATAGTTTTCAAAAACAAACAAAACAAGTTTACTACATGTTTAAAAAAAAGTTTTAAAAAAAGTTAAATAAAACAGAGTTTTACAAGCACAATGTTTCTTTGTGGAGTTCGAGTAAATGAACTTCATTTGGATTCCTCAGCCATGTCTTATTTTCAGTCAGTGTGGCTACTTGGTTCAATGTATGGATTCGTATTGTTCCTTAACTCAAGTTCAGATGTCTTGTGCTAATCCTTTTAGCCTATTTTTGAATTCCGATCTAGGACTTTTGTTATATTCCTATGTTGATTCAGGGTTGATGTTGGTTTAGTTTTAGGTTTCGACAGAGTGTAACGACCCAAATTCTTACTTATCTTAAAAACTCGTCGAAAAACCTTAACATTAATTAAAAACTTGAAGAAATGTCATTTGGAAATCATTTTGACATTTAAAATCAGAGTGCCGAGAAAATTCGAGTGTTACCAACTTACTAAAAACAATTGATTTAGTTCCAAAAAGAAAAACTATGATTAATAAGATTAGCGGAAACGTAATTTTAGAAGTGTCACAAAAAAACGTTAAATAAAAATCTTGGAATCCTAATAAGTGTCCAACCAGGGTTAAAAAAAGAGAAAATTAATGTTTACAAACCATGTTTGACATTAAACCCTTTGCAAACCACTTCTTCTTCTTTAACTTGATGTCGTACTACTACTCCGCCTGCGTTTCCTTTGGATACGCCGTAGGCTCCACCAAAATGGCCTCTTCTACAGTTCCTGGCATAATTAATTCATTACCTGCACCACAAGTGAGGACGTGAGCTTTCACCCAGTAAGGAAATGGGGGAAAACAATTATGCATATCTCTCTTTAAATTCTTCTTGGAATGCGGGCCACCCAAACCAATTCTTTTCATTACGTTCGTTCTTCATTCATTCTGTACTTGTACATCTAGCTAGAGATTGGAGGGGTCATGGGGGATGGAATAGTGGGCCGAAGCTAATCCTTTGCTTGCAACTAAGTCCCTGTCCCCATCAAGGTGGGGGTTCCCCTAGCCACGGACTAGTTCCGCTACCCATCAGCCCTCCAAGTGCCTCTTTCTTCCCCTTTCCGGCATATCTTGCCTTCAAGGGTCCTCCCCTTCCGGCGTATCCCACCTTTAGGGTTTCTTCCCTCCTGACATATCCCGCCGAGAGGGTTTCTTCGGAGATGGGCGTATCCCGCCCATCTTGAACATTCTTGTTCTTAGCATTTTCCTCACTCATGCATGTGGGTACCACCCCGAGGGGGTACCCTCTACTTGGTTTCTATTATTGTGAATACAACTTAGCACTTCTAAATTGAATAGCACATATATGAAAGTAAAGGAAAATACTTTAGAGGAATTCACATTAATAAACAGAATGAGTAATAGAGCGTGCTCACATGTAGCAACAAACGAAAGAAAAACGAACAACATAGAATTACAAGTGGAACTAGACATACTATTAACGACTAAACGAGGCAGCAGAAATATACTTTAATAAGATATAACATGGGAAATTATAATTGACCAAGCATACTCTAATTGAATGTAATAGCGGAAAATCCATACAGAACAAGGCATGTTTTTATCGAATATAATAGCGGAAATCGTAAATGACTAAGCATGCTTTAATCGAATTGACGGTGAATCATGCTTATTATTGATTTGAACAAACGGTGAATTAAATCATCTAACTTACGTTTTAGTCAACTACAATCTCGAAAATCATCAGTTCACATGCTTTTTAATCGACTATAACGGTAGGAAATACGACTGACTAATCATGCTTTTAAAGGGAATATACAGTGGGACTTGTAAACAACTTAGCATGTTCTAATTGGACATAACCTCAGAAATACGAACTGCTAAGCATGCATTCAATTGGGATATAGCAGCAGAAAATTTACAAACAACTAATCATGCTTCAAATCAAATATAACAATAGGTATGTAAACCACTAAGCATGCTTTTGATGACTAAAACAGAGCGATGGAAAATATGTACACTAAACATATTTTAAATCGATTTTATCAGCAAAGAAACATAATTTTCCAAGCATGTTTTAATTAAAAAACTTTGCGAAAGTCATAACGACTAATATATAGCAGCGAATGCCACAGGCAGGGTAACGAAACATGCTTTCTAAACGATTAATATACAGCAAAAATAAACGTTAAGCATGCTAAATGTTAGTAGCAATATTGAAACAGGGCAGCGAAATAAGTCTTATATTGAGCATAGTTGACAGTAGATCTCAACGAAAATGAAAGAACTTTAAACTTACTTCCCAATGACTAGGGTTACAGCAAGGAATACAGGCAGTAAAACATACTTCTTAGATGATGCTAGTAATAAGAATGGTGAAAATGAAATAATGACAATCATGCTTTTGAAATATCTATATCGTCAGTGAGCAGTAATGAAAATGAAATGAAATGGTGAGCACTTGCTAAATAAACCATATACATGGAAACTATTAAGTGTGAGTTTACTCATAAGGAAACCACAAAATAAATCCACCCTTATTAGTGACGTTGGAACTCTATTAGCCATTCATTCACACTTCTCTTCCATTTTGACATCCCTTCTGTGATTCATTCAACTAAATTAAGCTTTCACATAACTATAAGCACTTAATATAAGGAAGCACAACACTAACAAAGCATCTAAAGGAAAACGTAAGAGATAGAACAACTAGTAATGTACTACAAATAATCTTCACAGCAACTTTAAGGCAACTATATCTACAAGGTCTCTACAGCAAATAATCACTCATACACACATATACTTGGTTGTAGGGCTTCCTCAAGCCAAGAAACACACCCATATCCTTACAATCACTGAAGAACACAATGACGGGAACAACTCTCTAGCGAATCAGCAGCCCTGGCTCACGGTTCATCAGCTCCATGCTCAGCCTCCAGCCCACACATGGTCACACCTCACAAGAGAACACTTAGGAGCTCTCTCTCTAAGACTCTCACTTCTCACAGCTCTCCCTCACGCTCTTAGGAACAATCCTCCCCTTGGAACACTCTTGGGCAGAAGAGGAAATGCTCGACAGAATAAGAAAAGGGGGAGGGGAGGACTTTACTTGGAGGGAGGAGACAACCACACAAGTGTAAACAGGGGGGGTCGGCCATGCATGGTTTGAGAGGGATTTGGTGTGGAGGTTGCATCTCTCTATTGGACATGCATTGTTTTTGTCCTGATTTTAAATCAGTCCTTTCGCTGATCTAGGCTGATTCGGACGGGTGCGGACGCACAGTGTTCATCTGCGAAGAGTATATCCTACATGCTAAAAAAGGATTTCGGATGAGGAACGACATCCTCGTCCTGTCCATACCGTCTGCAGACCACTTTCAGACGCGGTTTGGTGTTTGCATGTGGCGTCTGCCCGCGTCCGAATGTGCCCCAAAATCAGACAAAGGCGTTGCAGACGAGACCTCCCCTCGTCCGCACTTGTCCGCAAACTTCCTAAAGTGTCTAGGTCTGGACATATTCTATTCGGACGCGACCATTGGCATCTGCAAGCACTTGGCTGCGTTCGCAGTCTAGTCTGAAACCTTATTAAAGGAAGGGGCCGATGTTTAGGACGTGAAAACAGCATCCCAAGTCGTCCCAAAGTGCACAGTCAGCACTTTCCTCACATTTTCTCACCTAACTTTTATCCCGTAACACTTCCCCCTATTACATGTAATAAAATAACACGTAACCATGCGAAATGTAATATCCTAACTACCCTATCTTCCCAATTACATCACATGTATGGGTGGAAAATACCCTTAGACTTAACGCTCCTAATACGCCTTCTGTAATATCCCGATAATGGTCCAACTTAAAAAGTTGGGGTGTTACACAGCGTCCCAAGTTTTAGTCTGAGTTCCCGATGCTACATGCAGCTAGTTAGCTGGGCCCTTCTGTCGGCAGAAGATTGTGGGTTGCCACATATGAAAACCCGACGAGAACTATTCACGTCTATTTTTACGTATATGTAAGTATGTTTTCTTATGTTTAAATTATCATACATGGAATTTAATTATTTTACTTTTTGTATACTTGAGAGGATAAATGTTTTTGATGCTTTGGGCAATCTTGGTACTAAAGCATCATGATGCCATCGTGTGCATCTTCTGTTGCGTGAAAATTGCTTGTGTGCATGTGCGAAATGGGTAAAATGGCATTGGTGACATGTCCTTAGGTTTTGAATCCCTAAAGTAGAAATTGGTAATAGGGCAGTGATGATGCGCTCTTTGGGTTTCGAATCCCTAAACCATGCCAAATTATTTAGTCATACTGATTGGAAGATTATTAGTCACTGAGTTTTTGTCACCTAGTACCTTTCCATTTGATAGAAGGATGTGTCGTCTCAGAGCTATGCTCGATGACAACTCTTGTCAATTTGGATAAAATAGGTAGCTAGTTGCGGAGTAATCTATTGCTGGCAATCTTATCCGTTATTTGATTATACGTATGGTGTCACCACCTAGTCTCCAGACTGCAGGGACCCTTTTCTTTTGTTTCATGAGGTGTTGCAATCGATGGATGACCGCCTTTCTATGCTGTGTGCCAGCTGGGTCCTTGTGTGACCATCCTATTTCATTGAGGATTTTTTTAAATGAAAAACGATTTAGGCCTATTTTTATGATATAACTATCTATGTATACAACTTATTTTACAAAAGCCTCTTTGGTGGCTCGTGGCCTATTTTGAATAAAATGATGTAGAGATTTAAAAAATGATTTAAAAGTTCATGTAAGAGAATAAAAAGTATATAACCGTGGTTTTTTAAGAAAAAGATTAACCAATTTTTTCTTGCATTGCATTTAGTGTAGATATCATTTCTGAGTTAGTCACTCACCCCAATGAACCATCTATCCTTGGTTTAGTACATGCTGGTCTAGTGTGGTGTCCAAGGTACAGTTACCTCAAACTTGGGTTTCCTTTAGTCGTTTCCTTATTGTTCTCGGTGAAGATTTTTCTTTCTTGTATTCATTTTGTTAAATTTGTCATGGTGTTGACTAAGCTCAGTGTTTTTCTCTTTGTTATTTTTATGCTATCTTTAACTTTTCTTTATTATTGTGTAGACTGTATGCCATTTCTTTGGGGTTTGGGCTTAATTTTATAGTAAGATTTATGTTGATAACTTAGCCTTGATCTGAGCGAGCAGATCCTCTCTGAGAATCTGGTCGCCCAACCCAGCATTTATGTTAGGCCTACCTACAGATCGTGGCAATTGTGATGAAAGATTTGGGTGGCAAATGATACGAAGTTAAAAGGGCAAAATCAATTTTTTTACAGTTAATACATTTTCCTTGCTCGTGGACTTTTTCCATAAAAGCCGATGATTTTTCTTTAAAAAGATAGTTAAAAAGTGTAGTTGGAAAGAAAAGTGAAGTTTAATATAACTCAGTTGAACTATTTTTTCTTAGATGCAAGCTGTCATGACCCAGAGGTAGGCCTAACAGAAAAGCCAGGTCTGGTGGTCGATCCTCATAGAGAACCCGATTGACCAGCCAAAGGCTAGCTAGTCAGCGGAAGACTTTATATTTGAGCACAACCTAAGAAGTATGGGCCAAGGTCTGTATAGCAATCGCGAGAATAATAGTGCATGAAACTAATAAAAAAGAAGTACTGTGCAATAACTACCATCCATTAGTTATAAGTTATACAAAATGTAAAAATATGCTCACTAGGAAATAAATTCAAAAACTCTAAGATGAACAGGAATAAGGGAAAGCTCCAACTCTAGAATCTCTAGTTGCTCTTGCCTGCACCTAGAATGGGAAGGAGGGGTCATTTGGAGTGAGTAACTAACTCAGTAAGGAAATCTAGAATAAATACAATGCATGAGAACTTAAGGAAATCTAGAATAAATACAATGGATGAGAAACCAGTTTTTCATCTTTTTTGAAAAACCAAAGTTCATGCTTCTTCTTTACCATACATGGCTTTTTAAATCACTTGAAAATTCTTCATCATTTTATCAAACAGGCCCATGACCATCATTGAAGCTTTTATCAAAACATGTTGTATACATAGACAACTATATCGCAAAAATAGGCCTACATTGTTTTTCCTTTGAAAATGTCATTAGTGAAAAAAGATGGTTACGCAAGGACCATCCAGCGCATATCACAAAAAGGTAAGAATCTGTCGAGCAGAGCTACAAGCTGTCACGCCACCCATCAAGTGGAAATTACTATGTAATATCCTGAATCCTCTTTAAGCTGAAGGCATAGCTTACGTGTTAATTTTGGGATATTATGAGCTAAGTTGGACAAGTAAAGATATTGGTCAAGAGAAAATACATATGAAATAAGTGCATTATAATACCCCGTTATGTTCGTAGATAGATTATAAGAAGAATTGAAGTTATATTGGATGATATCAATTAGAATGACAGTCGATGAGCAATAATAAGTGAATACGTACTTGGACGCAATTGGATATTATAAGATTGAAACTATAGGATTTATACCATTTGAATTTTGTGTGAAATAATGTGAAGGAGGACTGGTGAAATATATGGTATATGTTGAAGATTAGATTATTGGAAGAGTTAATTATAGTTATTAAGAAGAAGTAATAAATATATATGTGTATATTGTTTGGAATATATATACACATTTGGAGAAGAATTTGGCAAATGATTGTTTGAAGGAGTGGTTGATCATGGTGGTTGATTGAGATCAACCGGTGTGATCAACCTGTAATTAAGAAGATGGGTATGGAATATGGGTTTTGAAAGAGAGGTTGATCATGGTGGTTGATTGAGATCAACCAGGGTGATCATCCTGTAAACATAAAGTGGGTTTTGATGATGGGTATTGTGAAGTGCGGTTGAATGTGATCAAATCACATGTATTTATAAATAAAGAAATAATAATAAATTCATGCATATCACGTTAAGGAATAATGTGAATAAAACATAATATTGAAGAAGGAATGAACTGCGGTCGATCGCGGCAGACGTTTGCCTTGGGGAGATCAGTCGGCGTCGATCGACTAGCATAAATATGTGATGTTTCTGAATGAAAGTGTAGCGGCTGATCATGGCTGTTGTTTGGCTTGGAAGAGTTATGTGAACGTCTGGAACTTGAAAGGAATGAAGTTCTATTGTTTGAAGTTGAAAGGTTTGGCGTTATGGATGTTTGGACAATGAATGGTTGCTGATCATTAATAAGCTTCGCCCAATGGCCTTCCATCTTCCTCAGGAGTTAATGTTGGACGTTGGATAATTTGTCTATAAATTGTGAAGGTGGGACGAGTGTTTTACACAGAAGGGTGATAGTGTTACGCTGCCAAAATTATGAGAGAAACTTAGAGAGAGTTTTGTGAGGCCTTGAGGATCGAGAAGTTTAGAGTCAGAGAGAAGAAAGTGAAGGTGTGTATTGGGTACTAGAAACTATAATGGTTGAGACGCCGTGGATAATTCTGTTGGTTTTGAAGGAGAAAAACAAAGGGTGTGTTCAGTGAGAATAATTGTGAAGTGAAATCCTTGGTATTCAGGTATTAGTTTCCTCAATTTTTTTTTCGTTTGAGTGATGGTGATATTAGAAATATTCTGTTTGTTGGATTTCTGCGGGTGGATTAGTTATATTGTATTGATGTTTAAGCGAGAAATAATATTCTGTTTTGGGGAAATAGTGGTGTAATTATTGCAAGCATGTATTATTAATTAATAATTATATATTCATGGGAATATATTATTATTGGTTTAGGTTGTTAGTAATATCATATGAAGCATATTGGCGTGGATAAGGTTGGAATAAGTATTGGATTAAGGTTTATCGTTGTTGGATAAAGCGATTGTTGGAAAATAAGGTTCTTTGATAGTTTGGACATAATAAGAAGTTATTCATTATGGGTGTATGAGCATGTTAGTTGAAGTTAGAGGATCTTATTATTTGATATTAATTATTAATAGCTATATGTGTTAATAATGGATAGGTTTTGTGAAGGAAAATTAAAGTGTTAAACCATTAAAGCTAAAGACTCCAAGTACGTGGTACTGCATGTATTTTGTCCAAAAGGGCCTACATCATGGGAATTATGGGGTATTTACTATTTGTATTGTTTATCGTTATGAATTGTATGTTTATTGAATAAGTTTAGTTCCTTAGTTAAGAATGAATCACGTTTTAAGGGTACGATTAAGCAAAACGTTAGATGGGATTGTATGTGCATGACAACGTTAAGTCATGGAATCATAATGTACATGAAAATGGAATATACGTACATAGCAGTTTCTGTGGACCGATTTGTTATCCCCGGCAAAGAAATCAAGATAAATTTCGGTTCAATTTCGGTTTTCTAAAATGAAAAACAGAACCGAATCGGTTCGGTCCTAATTTGGAACTGAACCGAACCATCCCACCCCTACTCCCCATCGACTCTTCTCTCCAGTGGGCGATCCCTTGATCATCCACTATGGATTCTCGTCTCATCGTCCAGACCATATCGAGAAGAAGGTGGAGTTCCATCTCTTAGCTGGGTTTCTGCCTCTTATGGACTTAACCCTTCACCAATGTTTGGGATTCTTGAGCTTACAAGCTAGACTCTGAACACAACACCTACATGACTTTGGACTTCAAAATTTACCTAATCGATTCTACACGCAAACTTCCTTCACCAATATTGTGAAATGACACTCCGATGACACAGATCTTCGGTCGAAATCCATCCCTTTTCAACTTTGATCTTTCGTCCTTTCGTTGCTCTTTCTCTTTTTTTCTCTTTTAGCTCATGATCGCATACCCATGAGAAAAGGGGCCATGTCCTAATAAAAACCATATTCTCACTTTTATAAATTACAAAAGAACCTAAATTTTATCTTTTTAGCCATTGACAAAAAATCTACGCTTGGACACTACGCGACAAATCGGTTGAATTCGAACGCTAGACTGATCTAACATGGAAAATTCATATACTTGTAATTTCATTTATTTTAAAAAGAATTGCAGTTCTTACACGAGCGATAAAATAAAATCTTGCAGACTGTGTGTTACTATTAGCCATTTGACATGAACTCACGTTTGAACAATGTTTTATGGATGCCTATGATTTAGCTTTATGAAGATAATCACGTTTTCCATTTATAGATTGACAACCAAAGAGACCGAAGAGATACGGTGGAAAAGGACTTGGACCAATGCGAACCATCTGAAGCTTATGCCAAATTTGAATTAAACTTTGTGCAATATTATACCATTTCAACATTGGTAGCATATGGATGGGATGTCCATTGGATATGATAAAATCATTTTCGTAGAATAGATTAATAAATAGAGAAAAGTTTTCACTATCATTTTACACTCCAATTTTGATTGATGTTTCTTTTAATTGAATGGTTAATGTCATCAAAATATTTGAGCTGCACAAATTTGATCAATCTATTTCAAATCATAAACAATATTTTATCTTTAGTTTTCTTATTTTAAAAAGGTTTTTGGCAGAAATTTTAACAAATGGTTTGAAATTTAAAGATAATAGAGTGCAAGCAAATTTCTTCCCATTATTTCCGCTTGTGATGAACTTCCTCTACGTTTCTTTCTCTCAAACTTTCTTTACCTTTTTTTTTTAATTAGTATTGAGAATAGCACATGATAAGAGAATTAATGAATGTCCATCTAGAGGGATGAACAACAAACTGATGATTCTTATTCTATTATCATTTATTCACTTAAAGAAATCGTTTGAATCCAACCTCTCTCTCTCTCTCTCTCTCTAACTGCAGAAAACAAGGCACATGATTGGTTTGAACCCAAACCAGAGAGAGAAGCTTGACCCTGGCGAGTGCATGTCGGTTCATACGTGGAAGAATGTAGAATCATATGCATAAAATACTTTTAAATATTAACGATTAATCATTGGCCTAGGAATTTAATTAACTATTAAAAGTATACATGTGCATTGCTTACCTTACGAACAACACCACTACCCATCGCTCTAAGATTCATACTATTTTATATGCAACTAGCACGAGGTGAGGTGTAGATTAATAAAATACTTCAAGACTTTAACCTTTTTGGCTTCATTAGGTGAAATCAAACAGCGATACATGGTAGTACTTTGTTTGGAAATGAAATGTGCCCAATGAAATAATATAAAAGGGAAATCCATAAAGAAGAAGAAGAAAAGCAAATAATATAAACCTCATCAAAGAAATAAACAATCCAGAGAAAGAAATGAAAGGGAAATCCATGAAACTCGGTCTTACCCTCATGACCACATTTCGTCCCTAAGAAAAATATAAACATTTAAGACGACCTTACTAGACTTAATTGGGATTCTTATAATTATACTCAATGCATTAAAAACTTGTTTTATTGATCAAATAAAACACTAGTCTAAAAATTTAGGAATCCATGAATTTATATTGGACATATATGTATACATATCAAAATATATACATGTATATATGTATGTATATTCGACATATATGTATGTATATATATACACACATATGTCTATGCATATACATATACACATATGTATATGTATATCTATAAAGTATTGAAAATTGTGCTCATACTATATGGTAGCGTATACAAAAATTTTAAATAATAAATTTTACGTGTAAATTTTTTGCGTTAAAATCGGTCAATGCATTAAAATGTTGACTTGATTTATTGTGTTGCAGGCACATGTGAATTCTTGATCAACTGATAAAAATCGATAAAATAAGGTATTACCGAGCGGTAAATAATTTAAGAAATGAAGTTTGTAAATTATTTTGGTTAAAGAACGTTTGTCAGTTAGTGTTTGGAAAGAATTAGAATTGAAGTCAGAAATTGGATTGAAGTAATTTTATTTCTAAATATATTTAATATACATTTATTTACTAAATAAAATAAAGAAATGTTAAAAGAAGTAAAGAAGAAGAGAAGAGACTTCTTCTCTTCTTCGGCCTACAAGAGCGCACGCGGGAGAGGGAGCTGGAGACCGACCAATGAATAGCGAACCTTTGACCAACTATTTGGATTCCCCGCATCGAGGTGAACAACTTTCGTGACGAAGGTTAACGAAATCGATAAGTTTTTCCACTCCTTAGGGTTTGAATTTTAAGAATTTTTTGCTTCAGATTCAAGCATAAAAACTCAAATCTGTGTGACTTTAATGGATTATATTTGTATATTTGAAGTTTGGGTAGGAATATTGGTCGATTCGAGGTGGGAAAAAAAATGAGAAACAATGTGTTTGCAACAAAGAAATTGCGTCGAAAACAATGGTCGACCAGTTTGGTAGACCAGAACAGGGTAGGTTGACTACCAAGAATCTGGTCAACCAAAAAAGATGGTAGTTTGCCCTAAACATTTTCGATCGGCTGCTGGCTAACCAAAATCGGGCTAGTCGATTGGAAACTTGTTAGAATGCCTTGAAATTGTCGTTGGTTGACTAAAACACTATTTTTGGTTGACCACTCAGTATCAAATGACATATAATGAGTCGATTATACACCGATTGTGTAATATCTTGAATTTCTATATCAGAATTTAAAATTGATAATTGGAAAATAATTGGAGATATTCGAATTAGTCGAATAAATTATCAGGATATTACTAATGACGTAATCCATTTGTTATAATTGAGGAAAATGGATTTGGGGAATGTTTGGAAAAATAATCAAAGTGTGAAAAATGTAGGAAAAATGTGTGCAGTAAGTTTCGGACTTCTGAAGATGCCAATTTGGACGGCAATTGGCGTCTCAATCTCCAAGCTGTCCACATACGGACGCCAACGGACCTCTGCGGACAACACAGGGACAGCATCCACTTTGAATCTGTACAAAACTTCACACATTTGGACGGTAGCGGACGAGAGAAGAATGGTGTCCAAATGAATCTGTCCTTAAACTGGACACATTCGGACGAGAGAAAAATGGCGTCTGAATGAATCTATTCTAATTCTGGGAACTTTCGGATGGTAGCGGATGTATGCGAACGAGACAGAATGACGTCTGAATGACTCTATCCCAAGTCTGGACACATTCAGATGACTGCACACGACTCATGCAGACGCTAAATTGCTTCTGAATTTGCATTTCTGATGGTGCAGATGAAGGACTGGGGATGTGTTTTCTCGTTCGAAACTGGTTTCGAGCGATGCGGACGATATTGAGGACGACGTACCGCGTCCAGAAGGGCAAAATTGGCCGAAAACCCATTTAAATTTGATGCTTCTCTCGTACGTAACCCATTTTTAATTTCGATTCCTTCAGCTGGTGACACGTTTAGATGGTGAGGGAGTCTCTCCATGTCAGTGGACCTCTTCTCCTGAAGGTAAAACTCAACTCCACGTGGTTTTCCCTCTTCCACCGCCTCTATCTTCTATAAAGGATGATGACCAGTTGAACGACAGGAACAATAAAACAAGATTGAAGGAGCAGTTTTGGTGTATGTACGTACGTGTGAGTTTCAACCAGAGGTGAGTCCTAAAACTAGATGAGGTTTTTTTGATTTAATCCATGTTTTATATGTTCGTTGGAGTTGTTGTGTGAAAACTGATTCTATTGGGTTGGAACTGTTATATTATACTCTGTCAAGGAATTGTTAAGGCTTTGATATTGAATTTGTTAAGACGTTAGTATTGGGTCAGAAAGTGGTTATGACAGTTACTCTTCTATTTGAAATCTGAATTCTCTATTGTTCTTGTGAAATTGTTGCTAAAGGAAAGTTGTTAAATGAATCTGTTATGTTGGTAGAACAAAAGATAAGTTATCCCAAGTTAAGCATGTTCTCTTGTTGCGTACGTAATCTTGTTCTATTATCAGTTGTAAGTGTTATGCTTACTAATAAATGGTTGATGGTTGGGTGTGGCGTTTTGTTCAATTGGATTCAGACTCTTAAATGGACAATAGGTCACTGTCTCCTTAATTGGTATTGTATTGGTTAATGGTTCTGGTCGGTGAATGGGTTATTGGATGTTGAAGGTGTGGACATACTCTATTAACTGAGTTTGTTGGATAATCTGTTATGTTAATTGTGATTTTGGGTTGTAACGAATTGTCTTGTTTCTTGGCATTGTGCCGTTGCAAATTGTATAATGGCCAATGGATGAGGAGCAAGTTGGTGAAGATGACAACTTTTGGAGGTATTGTTAAAATGTGCTGCTGCTTTTGGGCGTGTTCCAAGTATGCATGTACGAAGAAGAGAAAAGAAACAGAAAGGCATTATGGACGCCAGGTAAGTGATATTTACTGTGTCTTGGTCTTCAAACCCTACATCGCAAGAATTAAGATTGCATGCTGTGTGTTTACTAGATTTAGGTTCTTTTAATGATGTGTTTATTAGACACTTATTGCATATAGGATTGTATGAATTCATGTGCATATTGTATGACATAATAATCTATGTAAATAGGCGTGTGGGGGTTCGGGAAGTTAATGACGTCTCCTTGTCATATAGATCCGTGTTGGACGGATTAGAAAGAAAATAGGTTAACGACATGGGATACCAGGGTTCATTGCTTCCTGTTCTGAAATCTCCAACGTTCTCGTAACAAAGGAGTGTATACGGCCTGAGTAACCCCTTGATATATATTGCTCCTTTGTTGATTAACCAAGTTACTCATGGTCCCACGATGTTTGTCATGTATATACTATTGACTTAAATTGCATTGTATGATCATGCTTTGTAAGAGTTTAAGGGTAAAACATGGTTTGTAAAATACTAAGTATTTCCTTAACTCTATTTTGAGTGTGCGACATTTTAAACCTTGAACTTTTATCTATAAGTGTTTCTGTTTTGCGTTTCTGCTACATCTTTAATATTTGATTTAACGATTTTAGTCTTTAATTTTTTTTAGCGAAATTGCAGTAGCGACCGGGATTTCAGAAAGCGCACTCTGACATCATTTTCAATGGAATTTAAATCATTTTGTAAAAGTTTTAAAATTGAACGGGATTTTCATGGAAAGTTAAAAAAAAATTTTAAAATCTGGGTCGTTACAGAATGTAATACCCTAACTTTTTATATTGGAATTTAAGAAGAATAATTAGAAAGTAATTGGGGAGATTCGAGTTTATTAGATAATTATCTGGGTATTACCAATGACGTATTCCTAAGATTTTAATTTAATAAATTAATTAGAATTAAATAATAGGGGAAGGATTAAATAATTGAATTAATTGGATTTCTTTAGAATTAGAAATTTAGGAATTAATTATAATTGTTTTGAATTAAGGATTATTGAATAAATAAAGTAAGAGTTAAATGGATTAAAGAGTTGAAATAAAGGGAATTAGGAGAGGAAGGGAGAACCGGTTTCTCATGGAACCGGTTCGACTCAAACTCCCTCATTCCGTCAAGCTTTCGGCCATTTGATGAAATGAGAGAAGAGAGAGAGAACGCCAAAAAGAGGGAGTGACCAAGACGAGAGAAAGGATAGAAACAAGGGAGAGAAGAAAGGGAGAGCGGTGAGAGGCGACGGATAACGCGATGAGGGGACGACGATGGCTCTGGCTTTGGCTCAGGCTCGGGCTCGGGTGCGCGTTATCCGGCAGCAGCGAACAATGCAGGACGGCTAGGGCACGAGATTGGCTAAATCCTTTAGGATGAATTGGAGCTCCAGCTGCTGCGATTTTCGGCGTCAAGACGAGGATATGGGTACCCTCTAGAAGAAGTAGAAATGCAGTGGAGGATGGAGTGATTGGCAGAAAGCTTCGAGTGAGCTACAATGGAGGGGAAATGCTTTTTGGAGAAGGAAATTGGGAAAGACAGAGAAGAATAATGAAGAAGCTGGAGGGAAGGACTCTCGGGTCTCCTCGGTTCCTTCAAGTTGGTTGAGTCAAGTGCTTCCTTGTCTGCTGGTGAGTATGATTCATTCTCTATTCTCGATTTTAGGATGTTTTTGTTTATTAGTGAATGAATAATGTTAAGATTATGATATGTTTTTGGAAGCATGTTTCTGTTGGGTTTTTGCCTATTGGTTTTGTGAATGAATTACTGGTTAGAATAGGTTGATATACCTGGATTGTTCTCTTTCTGGATATAACAGGAATGGAAATTGAACATACAATTGACGGTTATCCTAGTTAATTTCCTAGCCGATTTACATGCTCAAGTTTACATGTTTAAGTAGAATTACAATTTTTATTCTAATTGGTTATCCTACTTAATTTACATGGTCAAGATTATAATTGGTTATTCTAGTCAATTTACATGCTCCAGATGGATTATATTTATTATCGTAATTAGTTGTCCTAATTACTTAGCATACTCAAAAGATTAGAATTATTATCCTAATTCGTTATCCTAAATAATTTACATGCCCAAGGATTTATTTCGTTTATTATTCTCATTATATGCACATGCTCAAGGGAAATACGATTACATTAGCTACCATTGTTATCTAAGTTATTAATATACTTGACTCTAGTTAATTAACTGTAGTGTAGTTGATTGCATTCATTGACATGCTAACATGGCATAACCTATTCTAGTTAGTTGATTTAAAAGGGCTAAATAATTACACATGCTAATTTCTTGGTACAACCTAGTTAACTAACATGAACCTATTTAAACATGCAAATTACATGCTACAATCCATTAGTTAATTTATATGCTCAAGAAGTAATTATCATTAATTAGTTAATTAAATATTTGTTCACATGCTTAGATTAATTAAATCATTTACATGCTCAATCGACTAACATGCTCAGAATTTGATTGACACTTGTTCATTAAACAACTAGTTAAACATGTTTGTATTGATTATTTAACGACTAGTTATTAGTTAAGCATGCTAACATTATTCTAGTTGTGTAACATGTTCAGATATGTCGATTCTCGATTAGCTAACAAATTAACTAAACATGCTTGATTTATTAATTAAACATGTTCATACAATTGTTATCTTAATTAAAGGTATATATTCAAATTAGGAAATAGAATGATACAATGATATATGCATAGAACAATATGAATATCAATAAACATAGAGAATAACAATAAGCACAGAGAAAGATTTAACTAAACAACAATTAGTTAATTAATGAACATGACATTTAAGGGAACTCTTAACTGCTCCTCATCCTTCACACTCTCATCATTTACACTCATCACATTCAACCATTGATTATTTATCACAGCAATTTATCACAACCATTAAGGTAAAACATTTGCAATAGAGAGATCAATTAACAATAAAGAATATGAATTTGATCACAATCACAGAAACAACAACAAAAGCAAAACTAACAGTAAAGGAAATGAATCACATAGCTAATCATATATCTACAAAGTGCTAACAGTTCTACACTACCAACAACTAAGGAAATATCTATAGCAAGGAAATCAATAGAGGAATTAACAACAACAATTCATTCAAGGGATTATCACCTACAAACCAACTAACAACAATTAGTAGTAAGCATTTTAGGGACACTAACATAAAATTCACGCATGTTACTTGTTGTGTAGGGCCTCCACAGGCCAAGACACCCCTATTTCCTTACCTAAATTGAAGGCACACTCATGGACAGCTAGGATTCCACAGCTCTCCATGTTCAGCTTCCAACTCCACAGCAGCTCCAAGCTCTTCACTTACCCACGTATCACACTTAGCTAACACTAGCTAACCAACAATACCACTCACTTAGAACTCACTCTCTCACAGGAATTTCTTTCTCGCTCTCTAGAACTCACTAAACAATGAATGGCTGGAGGAGAAATGCCAAGGAAGGGAGATATTAACCTGGGACAGGAAGGAGACACCGTACTCATAGGGGAGACAGAGAGAGAGGTGCTCTATGGGTTGGAGGGCGGCGTTCTATGTGGATTGGGTGTCCCACGTTAATATCTCTCTTCCTTGGCATTTCTCCTCCAGCCATTCATTGTTTAGTGAGTTCTAGAGAGCGAGAGAGAAATTCCTGCGAGAGAGTGAGTTCTGAGTGAGTGGGATTGTGGGTTTGCTAGTGTGAGTAAGTGTGATACGTGGGTAATTGAGGAGCATGGAGCTGCTATGGAGTTGGAAGCTGAACGT
>CM039468.1:26984815-26998922 GCA_022433065.1 Begonia loranthoides | reverse complement strand
CATCCTGAGTCGTCCCAAGGCTAAGGGTGACGTGCAATGCACTTGCGGATGACATGTGTCGTCTGCAAGTCATCCGCATGCGTCCGAAGTTGACATTCAGATGCACTAGGATGGAATTTCTCATCCTAGTGCATCCCAAGCATTGGGGAGGCCACGCAATGCACTTTCGGACGATATAATTCGTTCATAGCGTCTGAAAACGCCTTGGACGGCCTTTCTTCACATTTTTCCCACTTTACTTTTATCCCCTAATATTTTTCCCATAAATACATGTCATAAAATGACACGTATAAATATGCAACATAATGTCCTAACTACCCCATCCTTTAGTTACATCGCGTATACATGGAAAACATAATAGAAATACCCCTAGACTTAACTCTCCGAACACGTCATTGGTAATACCCCGATAATTATCCCACTTAAAAAGTCGGGGTGTTACAAGCTTCCCTTATAAGTTTTACATATCCTAATTATCTCAACTAACACTTCTAATAAACAACCATTTGTAAAGGGGAGCAATGTGGAGCAATCACAGCACACTTCACGCCTTGTGATTTTCAACTTATCTTATCTGGCTGAAAAAATCTTGTGGGACCGATTGACATTACTGTCGACCGCTAATCCCTGATGCATCACAATGACCTATCACTTAGGCCCGAGCCAAAAGGATCATCGCTTTCCTAACAAGCTATTATTTTGCATGTGAAGCTACACTTGATAGCATTGAAGATGAGTGTAGACATGAAGAGAATGAGTTACCAAAACACTTGCTCACTTGGAAGTCCATTGCATCCCATCGGCTTGCACCAACAACCCAAGAACCCATTATAGTCCAAATTGCTGAGGCTAAGGTGAACCATTAGTGTGAGATATGTCATTTTATGTTTTGACATGTTCTTTAGATTTATGTTTTGTTGGAATTACTAGATATTGGTTGGTTTTGAATAGTTTTAGGTATGATTTGAATTTTGTTTTTCTTGGAGTGCTCGGCTAGCTTGTTAGCCAAGCATTTATGGCTAAATTTTGACTTCAATGCTATATTTGTAATTTTGCCTTAGGGCAGCCTTAAGCGGCATTCATCACCAAAGATTTCTTCTCTTGTAGTTCTTGTTCTGTCTTGGAGAGAAGACCTTATGTTAAGCCTTTCAGCATCTCTTGATTGATGTGTCCTATGTGCTTGGAGGTTTAGAAGACCGAAAGAAACAAGGTGGAGTGCTCTCCTTGAGGGGATCCATAGAAGTCACTATTTTCGGTTGCTTGGAGGTTAGCGGACCAGCTTTGAGCTGTTTCGAGTTTTCCTTTTATTTTTTTTATTGTGGTTCTATTCTTGGATTTTGGAAATTGATTTTTCTTTGGATTATATTGAAGTTGTGGATTGGAATTGAACTTATGATTTTGTATAACTAATGGTGGTGATGCCCTCAACTGTTTTGTTTGATAAATATCCGAGCAGTGTTTTGGCAATTGCATAACTCTGTCTTCATAACGAATTTGATCTTAAATTTTGGTGGAGATTTTAGCCTCTTTGTATTTGACGCCCTCTCCAATTTTGACTTAAATTAGATTTCTGAATCGGAACTTATAACACTTTAATTTGGGTGCCCAGAAACTGTTTTACTTGGTTAACTTCCGAGCAGCTTCTTGTAAATGGTATAACTCTATGTGCATTGTGATTGTAAGCTTCTCCAAAGTCACCTCCAAATTTGAAGTGGATTAGCAGTAGGGGTGGGACGGTTCGGTTTGGTTCCAAATTATGACCGAACCGATTCGGTTCGATTTTTCATTTTAGAAAATCAAAATTGAACCGAGAGAGTTGGTTCTCCTCGGTTCGGTTCTCTTCGGTTTGGTTCTAATCGGTTCTAATCAGTTCGGTTTTTTATGGCATCAATTTGTATGTTTTCGATTTAATTTTTCAGCTTTGTACTCGATTTTGAGATCTGTTCTGCAGTTCGGTTCTTTTAGTTTTTTTCGATTTTTATTTAGTTCCTAAATTTCCTAATATATTTCATGCCACTTAATTTTTTTAATTATCCTAACTATCTCTTTTAAACTCTGATTTGGCACAAAAAAATCCAACAGTGCAATATTACATAACAACAACTAAATAGCACATCAAACTCATAGTTTCATGATATGAGTAAATTTAGAATTTCCACAAAGATTAACAATTCTAATATTTAAAACAGATTTTAAACTGTAAATCAATAATTAAACAAACAACAATTTCTTAATTAGGAGACAAAAGCAAATAATACATGTATTTATAGATCTCGAACCGGTCAATCTATGAACAAATTTCAAAGTTCAATCATTTAGGCAACACTCAACCTCACCATACAAACATTTTCTTTACCACAAATTGAAAAAGTTTTCAATCCTATAATCCTATATACATAGCAAGAACTTCTCTCGACAATATAATTACATATTGGATACAGTTTATCGTCGCAGAAAATATAAGAAACCCACAAAAGAAAAACTCAAATTCACTCTATCTATATGTCCCCGATCTGTAAACACATACAAGAAGAAAATAAATTTGTGCGTAGGACAGAAACGTTGGATGGCGTGAGGTAATTGAGGTTTTCAAGAGAATAAGACTAAGAATAATAGGGTAGAGGAGAAGACAATAAATTTTTGAAAAAATAATCATTTATGTCAAAAAATTTTTACCATAAATTAGGGCGAGTAATTAACCAGTTTATGGGTTTTTGAGGTTTTTATATTTTTTTATTTAAGTTTCGGTTCGGCTCGGTTTACCCGGTTCTTAAAAACAAAAACCGAGAACCGAACCAAAAACCTCGGTTCGGTTCTATTTTAAATTTTTTCTTCTAATGAAACCGAACCGAACTGATGAATAGTGTTCGGTTCGGTTCGGTTTCCCGGTTCGAACAGAACCAATTTCCACCCCTAATTAGCAGTATGCATTGGGAGTTCTTGTTGTTTTCCTTGGAGTGATCTGTTATGGAATTAATCAATTAGCTCCATCACCCATTTGTGAGACTTTGCATGTAACAACTCGGATTTTATTACCTTTTAAAAACGCGTGAAATTAAAAAATTTTCTTTTTATAAAATCAGAGTAAGACTTTTCTTTTAAAACCGAGTGTTAAATCCACTACTTCAAATCACTTTCCAATTTATCATGTTAAAAAATAATAATCTTTTAAAACATTTTTGTAGTGGAAATAAATAAAATACTTTTCATTTACAATTAATACCTTGTATTATTAAAATGATAATTGTCTTTTAGAAAATGTAACGGAAGACTTATTAGTTAACCAAAACATTTAAGAATATAAATTAATTATACTATAAAACCTTTACAAATACTTTCCATTTAAATATTTAGCTCGACTAGCCACAAGATTCGCGCGTGCAAATCCTTCATCAACTACTCCAAATCTATTCTAGTATGTATACCTACATCAAGAAGACTTAACTAATGAGCCTAATGCTTAGTAAGTGATATAAAATAAAATGTAAACATGCTATGCATATTTTAAATCTTTTTTCATTTTCGTTTCCGTTTCTTTTCGTTTTCTTTTTCTATTTTCTTTTCACATTTTTTTTTCTTTTCTTTTTCAGTTTCTGTGTACATCAATACACTTGGTTCTGACATCAATCGGCAAACTGTTATAACTATGCACATCAATGTACTTGGTTCCGACATCAATAGGCAACCCTTTATGTGATAAAGGCTAATCATCAACCGAAACCACTTGTTAGCTACTGTATACATGAATATACACTGACCCCACACCCCGGTATAAATAGTTCCGGCATCGACTAAAAACTCTGCCAGCAGTTGTACGCATCAACACACAACAATCAGTTCTGACATCAATCGTAGCGCACTAGCGGCTGTGCGCATCAAAGCTTAAACAACCTCATACACACCATCGAGTTAGGCTAGCCTCGACGTTGATCGAGGACCAACTAACAGCTCACATCCTAACATTTATCATATATTCATTTTCCATTTCATTTACTTTTATCTTTCTCATGTCATTCGTTTTCTTTTCAAAACTATACATGAAAAACCATTTTCATATCGTTTTGAAACCATGATGCTCATGAATGCATACAATTCTATCATATCATTCCAATATTCTCTAAACATGTTCATCTATGAAACATATCATTAAAAGAACCTAATCTGCAAGCAATAGTACAATTTGGGAAACATATTCAATATCTGCCTATTCTATCAAAGCGGTAGACATGCTCAATAAAGCGGTAAAAATCAGCAAACAAAGTCCTAACTCTTGTGATGTAGGGTCTGAATACCAAAGCACAGTAAGTATCAACTTACCTAGGGTCCTTAGCGCGCTTAGCTCTTTATCCTTTTTCCTCATTAATACATTCAAAATGATTATCATTTATTTATTAATATATTTATCAATTATAAATCTCATCTTTGATACCATTATTCCTCATTTAATTACCACTTAACGATTTTTCATTAATTTATCTTTATTAATTTTATAGCCAATAAAAGAGTAACCTTAATTTATACATTATTTCCTAAATTCACAATTATCCAATTTATACGTAATACGCAGTACAACTTCTTACTTCTTCAAACGTGTCCAAATATTCTATCCTTACTTAATTCACTCAATCAATTGTTACCAAATGGTCATTTTTCATTAATCGAGTAAAATCTATATTCTCCATCTTCCAAATCCGCTAACACCAATCTAATAGAATATTATTTCCAAACCATTAATAGCATAATAACTATATTAGGAAACAATATCCATCAACATATATAAATTCTTTTTCCATATTAATAATTCAAAAGAAACCAAATCCAATAACCGTCCAAACATCCATAAACCTATTATCCATTTAGAGAAGTAGACCAATGAAAGAAAACCCATTTTTTATACTCTTCAATTTATCATCTAATATCCAACATACTGGACACAAGTCCACACAACAATTACTTACCCATATCTACTTGTTTTCAACAACAATCACCATTTAATCACTTTTCCATAACATATATCGGGCAATAAATAAAACAAAGAACCAAGTTTCCACTTGATAGAAGTTCACAGAGAATATATTTTTTCCATTTACAGAGCACTAAACCAATACAAAAAACAGACTACAAAGTAGTTTCGGCATCCATCATGACCAAAATCGGAATAAGCACGGATAATTAACAAGATATATTTTGCCCAAATATTCTTTAACAGATTTCCCAAAGAAATCATCCAAATAGGTTATTAACCAAATAAATCACATGGAAGACAAATCAAAGGAACACAATCCCACAGACTATTACTTCATCGAAATTGCCCAAAAACAAGGAAGAACCATTACCTGCAAAGCACTTGACCACCTAGCACCAGAGAAGAGTGCTGCCATTTATCTTCTCCTAGTCGAAGACCCAAAGCTACCAAGAGTGCTTCTCTCACTTCACTGCATTTGCCTTAAAATAACTAGAGTGCCGAAACCACTCCCCCTACAACACTCCCTCAATTTCTTCTGCTTTACAGACTCTGCATTAATTCACCTCACTCGATAGCCCACCTTATTTTCTTCTGATTTTTCTAGAGGATGAGTCATTCGCTACATTCTTCTCCAATTAGTCAACCAAAGTGTGCTTCCCATCTATTGTGTTGGCCAGAACACAATTCGCGAACCGAGTGCGATGCCAGCTGGAAGGGAAAAACTTGTAGAATTCATCTCGGCTAGAAGGCCATTCACCAAACTGGGTTCAATAACGGAACCAAAAAAAGTCAAACCGGACACCAAGTCCCCTGTAGTAGTTCGTTTCAATTCATCGATGCCAATTCATCGCCACAGATTCTTCCACCAAATTCCCGATTACAGAATCGAATTACACAGCACACAAACAACCGAGAGCTTACCTCAGTCAGGAAATTGCAGCCCAAATCATGATTTTCATTCGATCGAACGAACTCGTTCCCTAGCTCACCTGTGAACGATGCTAGACCACTGGACCCCATTGCCGTCGTCGCACCTCTTCCCTCCTGAAGGAGAGGTCCGTCGCCTCGCTGCTCAGCTACCTGTCACCCTTCATTGCCGCCACCGCCCATTTGCCCATACCATACCACCCTGCGTCGCGAAGCCCAGCAGCTCACCTCACACGGAGTCGCATGCCAAACCCGAGCTCCTCAGTCGCCGCCCTCCCAAGCTCGCTCGATGGGTCCCGATTTCCCCTTCTCCTTTCTCGATTTTTCTCCCCCTCTCTTGGTCCCTCTTTCTCTTCAGCAGACAAATCACAGCCCTAAATTCCAATTTAATCTTCCCCCTTTTCTTTTGCTTCAAAAACTGAAGCAACCATCCCACCAAACCAGCAGCGAACCAAACCAGTTCACTTCCACCTCCCTCTTCAATTTCTCTTTTTTCCGTTACGGGAAATTGAAGTATTACATTCCTTCCTCCTTATATAAATTTCGTCCTCGAAATTTGCTCAATGTAATCACTTCCTTAAGTTAACAACCAAATTAACTGCCGTCAATCTTAAACTATACCTCTCAAAAGAGCGTTTGACAAATTTTTCTCTTCATTCATTCGCTAGGCAGTGAAAAATTATTGCAACATTAGCTACTTTATTACTCCAAACACTTCTCTTAGACTCAGTCATGCATCTTCTTTACTCATCTACTGCATTTTCCAAAGAGTAAATTCACCCAAATAGCACTGAATTTATATCTTTAACGTCTACACTCAACAAAATATTGTTTTTACTCCCAAAACTCAATCTTAATTTATGTCCTCAACGGTAGAAAACACCTTCAGTATAACCATTTCTGGTTCCTTAAGCCAAAATTGGACTGTCTTTAACCAAATGACCACTCTCATCACCTTTAAAATACTGCTTTGAATTAACATGTCACCTTCCAAGATGACCTCTATGTACTAAATCCCAAGCATGACTTGTCATTTATCACATCTCTTATTTAACTTTATCCAAAGAAACATTACACCAATCACGGTCATCCAAACACAATATTATTTTATTTGTCATACATCTTCACATTCTTTACAAGCATTACCCAAATGCGAAATACAACACTTTTCGTACCTCACATCTTTGGACATCTCCTGGAAAAATGACCAATTTCTCCACACTTAAAGCATTGTCGAGACCCAACCAGACATTGACCCTTATGATTCCTCTTACATTTTGGGCATTGATCTTCTTCATTGCCACTACGTTCAAATGACCGCTTTACGCCTTTGGACGTGCCCACGTTTTCCAAAGAGTGTGACTGACATTTTATAGTAGAATTGTTTTGCTTTGTGAGTTGATTCTCAATATCTTCAACTTCAAGGGCTTCAGCCACCATCTCAGAATGTGCTACACCCCGAACACCCGTTAACCTAACACCTCTATAAATTTCCATGTTAAGTCCTCGCACAAAGAGGTGTACCTTTTGCTCACTGCTACTCACCAGATGCCTAGCAAATCGTGACAACGCCTCAAACTTGCGAATGTATTCTGCAACGGTGCCTTCCTGACGAAGCTCAATAAATTTGGCGAACTTATTTGTCTTTATCGCGTGGTTGAAATACTTGTCATAAAAGATCATCTTGAATTCCGTCTACATCATCGTAGTCACATCTTTAGTTATTTTGATGGAGTCCCACCAAAACCTCGCATCCTTAACTAACAAGAACACGACACACACTATCCTCTCTTCATCTTTTATCTTAGCATAGACAAACATGTCCTCCATCGTTCGAATCCACTCCTCACCACTATCTAGATCAGTAATGTTCCCTTCAAATTGAGGTGGTCGCAATTGCTGAAATTTCTTCCAACTTACATTCGGTTGTTTTGCTACTCTAGCGTATCCACGCTCGATCACTTCCATAAGTCTTTCCAAGTGACGAGATTGTCGATCAACTAGTTCAGTCAACCGATTAATAATTTCTCCTATGTTAATCTCAACTCTTTTTTGTACCACCCTCTCTTCTATATTATTCTCCATCCTTCTTGGTCTGCCTTTTCTCGTCCTCTAACTACGATACCTTTTATTACAACACAAAACTGCATCAAAAAAAATTTTTTTACTTAATCTTATTATTGTTTTTCCATTATTTTTTTCTCCAATTAAATTTTTGGGTGGTTTCTCTCATGTTTTATTATCCTCCCCAAGGCTTACATAAAATCCAAAGGGTTTTACTGTTTATCATCACACTTAATCCAAAAGAGAAGCATCTTCATCCAATCACAGTATTATTACTATCACCTTTTCTATAACTCACACACTTATAAATTTTAATTCGTTATTTTATTCATACATATCAGGAAATTGATTTCGTATATTTATGGAGTATTAGGAATTTATAAATTTTTTTTTAAAATTATTATAAGGGAGTAATAAATTTTTTTTTTAAATTTATAATTTTTTTTAATTTTTTTTTATTGTTTTTATTTATTTTTTCAAATAAAACACTTAATTAAATAAATAATTCTAGTATGTACTTATCGTTGATGGAGAATTTCCACGTCAAAACTTGTACTTGCAGGCAGTCTACAGAATTGGTTTTAAAAACCCAGTTGCTCTGATAGTATCTGTAACGACTCAATTTTTATTACCTTTTAAAAACGCGTGAAATTTAAAACTTTTCTTTTTATAAAATCAAAGTAAAACTTTTCTTTTGAAACCAAGTGTTAAATCCATTGCTTCAAATCAATTTCCAATTTATTATGTTAAGAAATAATTATATTTCAAAACATTTTTGTAGCGGAAATAAATAACATACTTTTAGTTTATAATTAATACCTTGTATTATTAAAATGATACTTGCCGTTTAGAAAATACAGTAGAAGACTTATTAGTTAACTAAAACATTTAAGAATATAAATTAATTATATTACAAAACCTTTACAAATAATTTCCATTTAAATATTTAGCCTGACTAGCCACAAGATTCGCACGTGCAAATCCTTCATCAACTGCTCCAAATCTATTCTCGTACGTATACCTACATCAACAAGACTTAACTAATGAGCCTAATGATTAGTAAGTGATATAAAATGGAATGTAAATATGTTATGTATCTTTGAAATCCTTTTTGTTTTCCGTTTCTGTTTCTTTTCATTTTCTTTATCTTTTCTTTTTTCGTTGTCATTTCCTTTTCTTTTTCATTCTCTATGTACATCAATAAACTTGGTTCCGACATCAATCGGCAAACCGTCAATACTGTGCACATCAATGCACTTGGTTCCGACATAAATCGGCGACCCTTTATGTGATAAAGGCTCGGCATCAACCGAAACTGCATGTTAGCTACTGTATACATCAATATACAATGACCCCACACCCTGGTATAAATAACTCTTGCATCGACCAAAAACTCTGCTAGTGGTTGCACGTATCAACGCACAACAATCGGTTCCGACATCAATTGTAGCTTATTAGCGACTGTGCGCATCAATGCTTAAACAACCTCATATACACTGTTGCGTTTGGCCAGCCTCGACGTCGATCGAGGACCAACTAATAGCAAACATCCTAACGTTTATCATTTATTCATTTTTCATTTCATTTACTTTTATCTTTCTCGTGTCATTCGTTTTCTTTTCAAAACTAGCATGAAAACCCATTTTCATATTATTTTAAAACCATGATGCTCGTATATGCATACAATTCTATCATATCATTCCAATATTATCTAAACAAGCTCATCTTTGAAACATATCATTCAATGAACCTAATTCTAATCAATAGTCAGCAAGCAGTAGTACAATTGCGAAACATGCTTAATATCTGCCTATTCTATCAAAGCGGTAGACATGCTCAATAAAGCGGTAACAATCAGCAAACCAAGCCCTAACTCTTGTGATGTATGGTTCGAAGACCAAAGCATAGTAAGTATTAACTTACCTAGGGTCCTTAGCACGTTTAGCTCTTTATCATTTTTCTTTGTTAATACCTTCAAAATAATTATCATTTATTTATTAATATGTTTATTAATTATAAATCCCAACTTTGATACCGTTATTCATCGTTTAATTGCCACTTAACGATTTTTCATTTATTTATTTATATTAATTTTATAGCCGATAAAAGAGTCATCTTAATTTATACAATTTTTCCTTAATTCATAATTATCCAATTTATACGTAATACGCAGTACAACTCCTTACTTTTTCAACCATGTTAAAATATTCTATCCTTACTTAATTCACTCAATCAATAGTTACCAAATGGTCATTTTTCATTAATCGAGTAAAATCTATACTCTCCATCTTCCAAATCCGCTAACACCAATTTAACAGAATATTATTTCCAAACCATTACCAGAGCAATAACTATATCTAGAAACAATATCCATCAACAGATAAATTCTTTTTTCATATTAATAATTCACAGCGAAACCAAATCAAATAACCGTGCCAAACATCCACAAACCTAGTATCCATTTAGAGCAGTAGACCAATGAAATAAAACCCATTTTTTATACTCTTCAATTTATGATCTAATATCCAACATACAGAGCACAAGTCCACACGAAAATTACTGACCCATGTCTACTTATTTTCAACAACAATCACCATTTAATCACTTTTCCAAAACATATATCGAGCAGTAAATAAAACAGAGAACCAAGTTTCCACCATGATAGAAGTTCACAGAGAATATATCTTTTCCATTTACAGAGCACCAAAGCAATACCAATAACAGACTACGAAGTAGTTTCAGTATCCATCATGACCAAAATAGGAATGAGCTCGGATAATTAACAAGCTATATTTTGCCCAAATATTTTTTAACAGATTTCCCAGAGAAATCATCCAAACAGGTTATTTACCAAACAAATCACAGGGAAGGCAAATCAAAGAAACACAATCCAACAAACTATTACTTCATCGAAATTGTCCAAAAATAGGGAAGAACCATTACTTGCAAAGCACTCGTCCATCCATCACCACCTAGCAGTAGAGAAGAGTGCTACCATTTATCTTCTCCTAGACAAAGAGCCAAAGCTACCAAGAGTGCTTCTCTCACTTCATTGCATTTCCCTTAAAATAACCAGAGTGTCAAAACCACTCTCTTGACAACACTCCCTCAATTTGTTCTGCTTTGTAGACTATGAATTAATTCACCTCATCCTACAACCCACCTTGTTTTCTTCTGATTTTTCCAGAGGGTGAGTCATTCACTACATTCTTCTCCAATTAGTCAACCAAAGTGTGCTTCCCATCTATTTTGTCGGCTAGAACATATTTCGCGAACCGAGTACGATGCCAGCTGGAAGGGAGAAACTTGCAGAATTCATCTCAGCCAGAAGGCCATTCACCAAACCAGGTTCAACAACGGAACCAATAAGACCGGAACGGACACCAAGTCCTCTGTAGTAGTTCGTCTCAATTCATCGCTACCAATTCTGTCACAACCCGAAGACGGGCCTAACAGAACCACCGGGTCAGGCGACCCGATCCTCATAGAGAACCCAATCACCCAGCCCAAGGCGTGTGTTTTAGCGGAAGACTTATAAATATTTAATTCGGCCCAAGATGATATGGGCCTAAGTCCGAGTAGGGATCACGAGAAAATAACAGTGCATAAATTAAAATGAAATCCAAGTACTGTGCAACAAATTCAAAACCAACTGTGTTTAACGTTTCCAGACCAAATGTAAATATCCTCACCAAGTAACGATAAATCGTTCAAAGAAAATAACAAAACTCTTCATCTTCTGATCCTTAGCTGCTCTTGCCTTTACCTGAAGTTTTGGGGGAGGAGTTGTTTGGGATAAGTGACTAACTCAGTAAAGTATGGCTATACTAGATGCACCTCATGCAAAACTAGTTTTTCTATATTTCAAAATTAGGGTTATGTTTCTCATTTTTACCGTACATGGATTTTTAAATCACTTCAAAACTCTTTGTAATTTTATCAAACAGGCCCAAGGCCATCGATGAGGCTTTTCTCGAAAACTTGTTGTATACATAGACAACTATACCTCGTAAAATAGACCAACATCGTTTTCCAATCTGAAAACGTCATCAGTGAAAAGGGGTGGTCACTCATGGACTCACCCGCCACTCAATATAGAAAATGTGGTCACCCGTCGACGTCAACACCTTATGAGGCAGAAGGAAGTATAAATGACGGTGGTCCGTAGATCCAACACGTCACTTGGGTTGTCGCAAGAATCTCTGCGTCGGTACAGCTAATATAAAGGTTTCAAATAAATGGCGAGAACTCTGCAGTGTCAACCCGTACGATAGAATAGAACGGATACAGTTGCCTGCTATATGTAGGCTTATTTAACAGCTAAGATACCTAGAAACTTCAAATTGACGAGGGTTGCCGAAGAGTAAACTCGGCCGTCAAGCCACCCATCAAATGAAATGGCACTTAGGTTAACTAAGTCTTAGCGAATGACAACCGTCTGATCCGTGGGACAAAAACCCTGGCCAGGTTTAGGGGCTTGCAACCCAAGGAGAAGTCATCACTCTCCCATACGAGATTTACGACTTTCAAGAGTTTCAACCTGAGGACACGTCACCAATGCCCTACCTATATTTTCGCACGTCAAACAATCAACTTCACGCAGCAGAAGGCATCAAAGGGGATAGAGAATCCACCCCGCAACATATGCACAATAAGTTTCAAACCATGTACGAAATTAAACGTGAGAAAACATACTACTAATAAAAACAGACGTGCTATCGAACAGTCCCCGTCATTTTTCAAGTGTGGTATTCCACAATTATTTTGAAAACAGGATACGATGCAATATAACGCAAGAGGTATAGAAATCTCTACCTCGATGACAGTCTGCCTTACCGACCGGAGCAACCAATTATGCAAGAATCATATCACTCTCACTGAAATAATCCAAGCCTGGCAAATGTATAAAACATGGGAATTCTCATAAATAAATCCCAAGAAATAAACGAGAAGTCTTATACCGAGAATAGAACCCAACAGATGATTAAATGATTTATCGAATAACATTCTTTAACCCAAAATCCAACTCTAGATACCGAAGCAACTTCTAAAATCCAAAGTCTCATTTCTTTAACATGGATAGATTCCACTTCAACCAATATAAAACTCAAGACCAAAATTCAATTCATACTACAGGGATTACTTACCTCCAACCACAATTAAAATCCATCATTCAAAATAGTAAACCAAGTTAGGATTTCTAAATCCACAAATGTCAAGCATCAGCAGTAACGAAACAAGTCAATTACTCACTACTCTTTCGACTTTAACACTTCACCTACCAACGAACAAAACTAAATAAATTCAAAGACTAATAACCCAACTCAAAGAACAATCTTAAACCAGCATGTCAACGTTCTCCAAACATCCCTTGGGCAATAATCAATCGAAGAACCAAGACTCATTTCCACTAACACAAATTTATCTAAACAGATGCATGATTTCAATATATTCTCATTAACAGTAGCATGGTAATATTCAAAGAGCTATCAATCCTTATATCCATGGTTATTCATCCAAAATTTCCAACCACCAAAAACAACATCAAATTCTGAAATCCATTATTGAATCAAGGGCTTAATGAAAATCGATCACCCAACAGAATAGAACAGAACCGTGTTTTGTTTACTCGCCGGAATCAGAAAATGGCGAGGCAGAGCTCCGGTTGGAGCTGCTTGTCATCGCCGGAGGTTGTCTCTCCGAAATCCTTTGATTCGTTCACTGTAAACCCACAACATAGATCAACCAACGACGTTACAAATCTAAACTTAAAACCGGAGTAAAAACTCGAATCAGAAACCTCACCCACTGAACAGATCGGAGTCTGTTCGTCGTCGAAATCGAAAAACGGCTCAGCCTCGAGCTGTCGTCCCAGATCTGAGATCGCCGCTCGTCGGAATCGGAGGAACACGCTTGGGTTGAGCTGTTCAGTCACCGGTGTTGGTCGAGATCGGAAGTTTGTCCTTCGTCTGTTCGGAAAAATGATCGTCTGCTCTCGGCCGACGTCGCGTGCGTTGTGGTTCGCAGCTGGAAGGATCCCCGGAAACCGAGATCCCTGTCTCGGTCGGCGTTGCTAGCTCACAGATCTCCTGCCTGCTCGTCGTTCGCAGGTCGCTGTCCTCATTGTCGCTCGCCGTCGTCTCTCCTCGC
>CM039468.1:26877163-26984749 GCA_022433065.1 Begonia loranthoides | reverse complement strand
CTATTACCAAGAACCGGTTAAGCTCTCTCTCTCTCTCTCTCTCTCTCTCTCTCTCTCTCTCTCTCTCTGTCGTCGATGACAGGGAAGAAGAAATGGGGAAGGGGGAAGAGAAACCCTAATTCTCTTCCTCCTGATTTTTAATTATTTTTTTTTACAACTTAAACCCTGTACTTTGCTACTCCAAGATATTTGGCGGGATTTTTTCCCCTCTTCTCAATCCCTTTTAATCTCTTTTCTCCATTTAACTTTATTTTTGTCTTTATTCTAAATTCTACAATTTAACCCACTTCATTTAATTTAAATCCAATTTATTTGCTTAATGTCACACATACATCTTAATTATGCATACCACATTTTTAATCCTTTCGTACCCCACTTCTGACGTATCCTGAACGTCGCCAAACAAAGATTATCAGCCTAATTTAATTCTCCAAATTTTATTTAGTTCGAAAAATTCTAATTTTACCGACTTTGACCAATTGACTAAATTTGTATAAGTGGACTTGACTGATTGACCAATTTGCGCACGTGGTCGCTACACGACAATTCAATCAACTTCTTCAAAGCTATGACCGATTTTCAATGTGAAAAATTTATACGTGGAATTTATCATTAAAAATTTCACGGCTATTACAAATTCATCCCTGCAAATTCCTCCACCAAATTCTCAATTACCGAATTGAATTACACAGCACACAAACAACCAAGAGATTACCTCGGTCAGGAAATCGCAACCCCAATCACGATTTTCATTCGGTTGATTGAACCTTTGCCCTAGCTCACCTCCGAACGACGCCAGACCAACGGACCCCCTTGCCGTCGTCGCACCTCCTCCCTCGCGAAGGAGAGCTTGCCCACGATTCAGCTACCTGTCGCCCTTCATGCCGCCACTGTTCGTTCTCCCCCTCTCTTGGTCCCTCTTTCTCTTCAGCAGACAAATCACAGCCCTAAATTCCAATTTAATCTTCTCCCTTTTCTTTTCGATCTCCTCTCTTCAATTTTCCTTTTTATTTTATCCCTTTTAATTTTTAATTCCATTAACCTTAATTTTAATTAACATTTAATTTTATTTTTATTTACTTAATTAATTAACATAATAATTATATATATATATATATATAATTCAAATATACGTATTTTTTATTAATTGACCCAATTTCCAATTCCTGATTTATTCCAAATATTACTTGATGATGATTATCGGTTAAATTTAATTTCTTTGATTCGGTTCCTAAATTACTTTTTCCTTCAAATAAATCCTTAATAATTATCCAAATAATTTCACATCAAATAAATCTTCAATTATCCAATAATACCCAATTAATTTTTCAATTATCTTTACTTAATTCCATTACGGAAAATTGGGGTATTACATTGCACCCCATTGTGCATCATTCCCAGTCGACTTCTCAAACGTTGAAATTCATCTTTTGCAAAGCACCGTGGGACCGATTGACACCACTATCGACTGCTAATTCCCAGTCGACATTCCATGTCGACCGCTCGGCTGCAAATTCATATTTTTAAATTAGAAGGTCTACCGTTGCACAACTCCTGCTACTGTATTTTTGTCTTTTCGCTTGAGTACCTTCGGCCACTCCATTGACCGATCACTTGATCGAAAAACCAACATGCAATCTACAATACATTTCGGTCGAGTTGTTCGATCGCGTCCTCGACCGCTTCGTTGACCGAAAAATCTGGGAGCAATCTGTAATATTTAGCGATCAACCATTTATGAGACCGATTTCTCCATAGTCAACCAAAAACGACAACTTAACACTTCCCTCAACAATTTATACTTTAATCCTTACACTTAACCAAATTCTAATAATCCCATCAAATAATTCTTCAATAATCATCCAAAAAATTCTATTACACCCAAAATAATTTTTCAATTATCCTTAGTAAATTTCATTATAGAAAATCGGGGTGATATATTCCATAATAAAATCATTCCTAAAATCTCCAAAATTCTCAATTATTATTATTACTCTTAGTCCCAACTTAATTCCAAGTATTACAAATATAATTCATAATAAAATCACTCCATAATCTCCAATAAGTCACAATTATTATTATCCAATATTAACATTATCCTCCTATGCTTACGATAATCCGAATCTCAGGTATTACAGGAGCTCTCTGCCATTTTTTGGTTGACCACCTAATTGTTCATGGTCGATCACTTTTCTGTTCTGACTCTTTTTCAGCCAGCTAGTCAACCACTTCTTCACTATAGTCGACCTGTACTTCGTGAATTTCTCTTTTTGAACCTTCTAAGTCCCAATGATGAAAATATAAGCTACATAGATTTAAGTAAACACATTAGTAAGCATTAATACCCATATTAAGGGTATTTTCAATGAAGAATTAACGTATTTACTTTATTCAAACAAATGTATAATAAACAACTTAATTATTCAAATAAAACTGTCATCATTAAAATAAATAACCTAATGTCTATTAGGCTAACACAGACCTCCGACGACCAACCTAAGTTATTCACCAAAATTCATTATCTGAAAAATTCTGCCTCTGGGACTCTGAACTTACTGATTGCATAAAACTAATTTTTGTTTAGAATGGATGCGAAGAGAGAGAGAGAGAGAGAGAGAGAGAGAGAGAGAGAGAGAGAGAGAGAGTCTTCGGNGAGAGAGAGAGAGAGAGAGAGAGAGAGAGAGAGAGAGAGAGAGAGAGGAGTTCAACTTAAAAAAAAATTTGAAGGAAGGACCGAGACATTAATGGGAAGGAGGAGACACTCAATTGAAACGAGGGAGAAGCCACTCCCAAATTCAATGGAGTTAATTGTTTGTGGGTCACTCCAACACCACAAACGTTATAGTGGGTGCCAATGAGAATACATACGAAAATTTGCTTGTTGACTATGAATGTGGAGAGGTGCAGCCATGGATTCATGACTGGTTTGTTATCACTACATCAATTGGTGCAATGCTAGTTTCCGAGGGTGTCTAGACAAACAGGATTATGGTTAAAATATGGGTGTTTACTTTAAATAGTAATATGTGAATGGAAGTTCTTTTGTAAAAAAATTTGACACTATATGGGCACGGGCCTATGGGTTGAGGGTGTTTTATACATGAACTTTTTTATATATATAATTATTTTATTTACTTAAGTATTCACTAAAAGCTTCCACTATAAATAAAGTCACAAGCATGCAGAAATTACATAAAATGTTAAAAAAAGATTGGGTCACTACATTTTATGATTCAACATTTTGAATAGTTTGGTGTTTCCGTCTCAATGAAACAATAATCTACTAGTTCCCAAAGATCTTAACAAATAGATGGAGTTCCCATTTAGATACTTCAAAACTTGTAGCTTTCTACATCGAATATTGGTACGGAGTTTCGGGGGAAATTGAATGTGGAGGAAGATTTGGCACCGATATCAAAAATAGGTTAGAAATTTACAAAACTTGATTAATACTAATCAATAAATAATTTATGAAACAAATTTTCCTAAGAGAAGAGAACTTTCATATTGGAATGAGATGCTTAAATTTTGAATTCTGTATTGATCTTTAATTGAGTTGGGTTTACAAAAAATAGAAAGTGACCTTTCATATGGGCTTAATGTTTAAGTGAAATATTAAAATTATATGTGTTTTTTACGAACCACTAATTGAATAGTAATTTACAAATCATTTTTAAGGGAAAAATAAGATTAGTTGATACTAATTACACTTTACGTGAAATACACAAGGCATCTCTTATCTTTAGCAGCTGGTAAGATCAAATCATCTGGTAACATTTTACGTGAAATACACAGGGCATCTGTTATCTTTAGAAGTTGGTAAGATTAGACCATCCGGACCAACGGAAACATCACAGTTGGCATGCATCCGATGGTGCTCACTATCCCACGAAGACACCTTAAAACGGATGGTCGACGTAATTTCTAGCCTGAAAACAACCGTCCCAGTCGCACGATCATTCCGAAACTCCATCCAACGTTGGCTGTTCACCGTCAAAGTAGCCCCACTCAGCTCCGCCGCTACTATCTTCGTCGTCTTCGGCGGCTGATAAAAACCAGATGACAGTGGCGTCGACCCGATTTTCTGATCCTTATAATAAACTGCTCCATCCATTGAATCGTAGAAAACGCCGATATTTTGGTTCGAGTTTCGGGCCGTGGCGTTAAAGAAGATTCTGGCATTTTCGAATCCGGACTCTTGGCCCAAACCCGGAACCGAAAATTCATGAATGTGGAACCGTGGACGGTGTGGGCGTAGGCTGAGCCATAGTATAAATGTTATGATGCCGAAAATGAGTAGGAGAACAAGCACTATGGAGCATAGAATTTTGGATACACGGGTTGTGAGGCTTTCCTTGACGCGGCTGGCGTAATAGGTGGCCGTGCGGTGGCGTTTAATTGGTTGGCTTCCTGGGTTAACTTGCACTGGAAAAAAGCCGGAGCTCTGCATCTTTTATGGTGAGAAACGAAGCGAAAGTTTCTTCACGAAACGGTGAAACTGATTTTCAGTGAGGGAAACTCGGAAATTCGATGAACAGCGACCATTGATGTTGTGCTTGCTTATGTAGGTGTAGTGAATGGAATCAGAGAGACGTAGAAGTGTTTTGTTTTTCTTGTTGCATCGAGAAGGAAAAGAATAACAACGTTACTAAATGAAATGGGTTACTGCCAGCTTTTATTCTCTTTTACGATCGACACCCACCACGTAATTTTCTCTGAATTAATTGTACGCAAAATGACGTTTTTCCAACAAAAAGTTAAAACAGTGGAAGTGCTGAACTAGGGAAACATGGATTATTAACTCTTTTGAAAATTTTGAACAATCTTCCTTGGATTTCAGGAAGTTTGTCCCTATGAGCTACTACCCTTATTTTTCGTTAAAAAAGCGACAGTTTTCTCCCTTCAGCATGCCTAAATATCATATGAGGAGTGCTGAAGGGGGCCTCTGCCAAGGGTTCTAGTTCTGGGCGAGGAGTAGGATTTTGGGTAAGTTGGTTAAAGTTTGCATACCATAACGAAGGCTCACATTCGTGGGAATACACGAAAGGCATGCAACTGTGTAAGTGAGGGTGTGCATTTGCACTAACGAATGCTTTTGTCGAAGGGGAAAGAGATGACGACGTTTGAAGAATGGATGTCTGTCACACCTAAGAATTTTTCGCCGTGCGGAATTGCGGCGATGGCGTGTGACTGGCGTCGAAACCCCGCTCTGACCAGCCTTCCTCGCTCTTGCTCGATGTGAACAGAAGAACTACCACGAAACCCACGATTACTTTAACACACGAACACAATTCTTTACGGGAGCCCGGCCCTCAACCTGTTATTTCTATTCCAAATAAAAGAACCTGGGATACAAAATTTTCACTCAGATCACCACAATCGCTTGAGAGTCTCACGATGGATTAACTCACTCAGCTCGGTGCCTCAAGGGTCCTATATATACAAGTAAATCCTATTTACAATTTGAATAAAGAAACCCTAAATTAGTTGTAACAATAAGATCCGATCTACCACGTGTCCGCTTCCCATTCGCTGTGCAGCGCATCAATCCTATCCAATTGCCGCGTGAATCCCACAAGATTTGGGATTGTCCTAGATCTCCGCTGTTGCGCGTGCGCCTCCTTATCCAGTCGATGCGCAGAATCCCTAAGAATCTCTGATTTTGCGAGATCTCCGCCAAGCGCGCCTGTGGCCCACTGAATGGCGCTGCGGCCAAACCTGCGTGCTGCGAGCTAGTTTAATACGCGTGCGGTTTTGCCCCCACTCCGTCTGGCTGCTAGCGACGCTGGACTGGCGTGTGGCCCAGCCCCTTGCTGGCTCAATTGCGATGCTGCGAACATGATTATGATGGCCCCGCCAATCTTACTTGGCCCAATTGTCCAACGGATGAGTGTCTTCGGCCCAACCCTGGTTGGCCTGAATGCGGCACGGTCCACATAACCGAGGCTTCCTGAACGCGCTGCGTGCGTTTGCGAGGCTTCCTAGAAGCCTCCTTCCCGGGCTGCGCCCGTTAAGCCTTGTGAGAAAAGGGGTGTGACAATGTCCATACCCCAGTCCGCAGTCGATTGAAGTTATGACTAAATGGGCGACTATAACACCACGAAGCATTAAAACCCTTTTTCTTGTCTTTTGCTTTTTAAAATACATCCTGCATAAAAATCATCCATTTAAAACAATACACATCGGAAGTATTTTAAGTAAATCTCTTTTGAAAGCAAAGTTTATTAAAACTCAACGTTTATTAAATACTCTTTCATACCTTTTATAAATCATGCAGCAAAAGTCTAAACAAGTATCAATTAAAGTCAAACATAGTAACATAACTATTTAAAAAATAAAAGCAATTATGAAGATGTTTCTATAACAATAAATATAACTTTAAACAAAAAGCTTTATGACTCGTTATTAAAATCCATCTTTCCTTTAATCCTCACTCACGGGTCAACTTCACTTCAACAATGCTCTAGTTTCGCCAAAGAGAATTCTGTAACAACCCATTTTTACTTTACTTTAAACGTTTAGATTTAAAATTCTTTTTCTTTATAAAATGTACAGTGGAAGACTTTTTTTAATAAAATCGTTTAGAAATAACTAAATGTAACATAATAAATAAATTTTCCTTTGAAGCATACTTTTTACATATACAATTCCTAATTAAAAACGCTTTCCATTTCCTTTTTGCTTTCTCGTTTAGCCTAGTCAGCACAATATCTTGCCATGTAAATCCTTCACCAACTGGTCATTTCCTCTTGCTCTAGTGAGATTACCCACATCACAAGACAAAAACTAGGAGTCTAATCCTAAGTAAGAAATGAATATCTATGCAAAACATCACATCCTCTAGAAACACAGTGCATAAAATAAATATGATATGCATATGCTATGCAAGTTCATAAAAACATGCATTTTTCGTAAAGAAACATCATCTGGTCCTCTTAAATAGAACCGTCACTAATCTCTCTAGGGAAGAGATACATCATTGAATTCTCCAAAGCAGGACCATCACTCAACCCCATCTTACAATCGCTTATTTACGTTTACTTTTAACATTTACAATTTATCCATCATAAACCAATACATAAAACCATTTTTCATTTTCATGTAAAATCCTGATGCATAAACTATGCATATGCACCTATCATCAATGGTGAACTTTGTAACATCGATTTTTGTGAAATACACATAACTTTTGTAACATCGTATACAGTTTTCAGTTTTGCTTATTGATTACTGTTCAAGTCTTTTATTGATATTTATTACTGTTCGTATACAGGCTTCTATTTTCGATTATCTGTTATTGTTTCTGTCATTTACTGTTATTTATTCTGTTTTTGCGCCTCGCGTATCCAGCCGGACCACAAAAACCGCTATTTATTTATCTTTGATTTCTGTGCCGGACATATCCAACTGGACCACAAAACAACTGTTCACATATATTTCATTTAATTATGTTACTGTTTTGTTTTTATTTAGTTCCAATTACCCATCCAAGTGTTACAGATGTCAACTTGACAAAGTAGAGCATTTTATGCACACAGCGGCCATCCCGTGCACACACCTAGGCTCTAACACCCTGAATTTTTATATTAAAATTTATCAAGAATAATTGAAAATTAATTTATGGTATTTGGATTTATCGGATATTTATTACGGTATTACCATCAGGGTAACTATTAGGTTAAAAGATAACAATTTATTGGGGTTTCAATTGATAGAAATCTATTTTGGAAATGGAATTAAGAAATTTAAACCGTACATCTTGTAATATTTTAAAGATATATGGATTGAGTCGAGATGTTACAATTGTGTCCCTAATATTCAATAACTAAATATGAGTTTATTTTTAATATCAGTTAATTAATGTTAAAATGGGAAAAATTAAGGTAATTAGGATAAATACTAATTTTATAAAATAAATATTAATTAAATTAAATTATAGTGCACACGTGATTAATTGGGTAATATATATAGGTAGGAATTTGTTGTTAAATAACTGAATCGATTCAACATTTCTCATTTCGTCTGCCTTTTGGCAATTTGACGAAATGTGGAAGAAGAATATTAATGAGATTTGATAAGTTAATTAATTGAGGATTTCAATGTTGGGTTTAAATAATTTAAAGGGGGAATTGATGAGGTGGCGAACCGGTTCACTCTTTGTGAACCGGTCGGAGAGACTTAAGTGAATGGCCTTCGGCCATTCACTGCAGCGGAGCGAAATTTGCAAAAAGGAGAAGAACGAGAGGGAGAGAGAGGGACCGAGTGGAGTGAGAGTCAGGCAACGAAGACGAGCGACGGAGCTGCTTCCTCGCGGTGCGGTGACGTTCGAGCAGGCGTTTGCTTGTGAAGCGGAGGGGCAAGTCACGCTAGGGCTTCGAATCGGAGTTTTTTCCGGCTACGATTTCCAGCTTCAGGTGTAGTTTCCGGCGACAAAGTGTGGTATGTGGTCGATTTGTTCCTCCACCTTCGTCGCACGGATGGAACCCGGCGATCACGTGTCGGCCACGGCGTTCGGCTAGTGATCCCGCAGGGGATCGGTGGCTAGAGGTGGCTTGTTTGGGCTGGACTGGCCCAAGGCGAGGGTCCAGCCCATTGTTGGGTCTGAAAGGGTATGGCCGATACCCTTGCAGCAGGTGAAAGCAACGACAAGTCTAGCGTGGGGAATATCCTCTGCAAAGTCGGAGAAGTGGTCGGGCATGCTGGGAGAGTGTCACTCTTTGCCCTGGGCATTGGCAGAGAGTGTTCCCTCTCTGGTGGAGATATGCATAGATGAGACAGGAGAGACGAGAGGTAGGAAGCTTGCAGAGGAGAATGGGAAGGCTGGCTAAGTGTTGCACCTCGGGTGCTCTTTCAGGTGAGGACTTCTTCCACTTTTAAATGGATTTTTATGAATGTTCTAATATGTCAATGAGTGTGGGTGGGCTGGTCATGCAGCAGTGGCCGAGAGAAAGAGAAAAACTGAGGTGGAAGAGGACCGAGCTGTGAAGGAGCGGGCTTGGCCAGTGAAGCCTCAGGTCTGCCCTGCTTCTTGGTGAGCTTCCTTCTCTGTTGCTTTGATTATTTGGTTCTTGTTTTTTGGTTATGTGGTTAAGGAACTCTGAACTATTTACTTGATGAAATAATCCATTTGTTGTTAAGTTACAGTTTGGATTCTGAATGTTGGTTTGAGGTATGTAACTGATGGAAATGTTTTTGGTTGCGGTTATAGATACTTTTGGGATTTTCTAGTGATTAAATGTTCTGTTGGTTGTTGTTTTGGAAGCATTGATCCGTTGGTTTTAGAATGCATATTGGTCTGGATTTTTGGACATTTTCTCTATTAAGTATTGCTAGAAGCATGATTATGTTGGGACATCTTAAATCTATTATTGTTTATAATCTCCTTGTGGTTTGTATAAAGTTGTGGTTACGCTCTTCGTTGTTTAGTCAATTGGTTCTGTTTAAGATGTTAAGTCTGACATTGACATTGAGTAATGATTTGGGTTGCTTAAGTTAGTTTGAGACGTTTAGTTAACTGATGGATGCGATAACTACTATCTTGAAGGATGAACATGAAAATGTTGCGTTGGTTTGTGTTGGATTGACACTAATTGAACTCTCTGTGTTTTGTACATTGAATGAGTATATGCTATAATTTTTTTTAGATGAAGAGGATAAATGAATGATATGCTTGGTTGATTACTTTTAGATGTATAGATTTACCACTATTGATTCCGCCTTGGGTTATATGTTGTTGGTGTCGATAAATGATCTAACCGCTATCTTGTTGGGACAAAAGATAACAAAATGCATTTTTGTGTAAATGTCCGCTGTTGCGTTGTTTGGGCTATTATTGAATGGATTTTTATTGGTCGTTAAGCGTATGGATACATTGCCCTCTATTGGATGATACTTTGTCGGTTTGGGTTTGGTCCATTAGTGGATAAATATATGCTGATAATTGGATTAAGTTATTGTTCATTACTTGGTTGTTAAACATAGTTGCTTTGTGCTTTATTCAGATGTTGGTATTGGACGTCGATGTTTATGGGCCTATAATTGTTGGGGTGGATTATGTTTTTGTCTAGGTATTGAAAGGAGAGGAAAAAGGGATAACGGTTTAATGTCGACACACGATAAAGTTGAGGTAAGGAATTTGGGAGTGTCGTGGCCATTGAGGCCCTACACCACGAGTGGAGTGCGTGCGTTTTATCTTCGTTTTCTAAAATGCTCACTGCTAATTCCTTAGATGATTTCCTATGATATTTCCTTGTTGATTTCTTGCCATGGACATTCCTTTGATTTGGGTAGTGTAGAATTGTTAGCATTTGTTAGAATATGATTGGCTCCGTGATTCATTTCCTTTATTGTCAGTTTTGCTTTCGTAGTTGTCTCTGTATTGTGATCAAATGCTTTACTTTGTAGACATATTCTTTACTGTTAATTGTCCTTCTTACTGCATATGTTTTACTTTAATTGTTGTGATAGCTTGTTATGATAAATAATCAATGAGTGAATGTGATAAGTGTAAATGATGAAAACGTCAATGATAAGGAGCATGAATGTGCTAAGTGTTCTTTTAAACGTTCTGTCATGTATTATCTACTTGCTATCTAGATTACATCTCTTATGATAATTAAACCGTCATTTCTTTCATTCTATATATATATCGTCTGGTTATTTCATTTTTATATCCGTGTTAAATCAAGGAGCATGTTAACCAATTGAGTATGATAATTAACTAGTTGTAATTGATAACTAATTAGTTGAGCATGTTAGACAACTAAACTAGCATTTATTAATTGTACTCAAGCATATTAATAATGATAGTAGATGGCTTAATTATACTTTACTTGAGCATGTAAATCGACTCGAATAACTAATTGTAAACTTGAGCATGCAATTAATTAGAACGATATTAGCATGTAAACTACTTAACTTGTATTTATATCCTTCGGAGCATGTAAATCGGCTAAACATGTAAAACGTAATGTTCTTTCTAGCATGTGCTTACTGCTTAAGTAAATTAATTAGCTAAGTATGTTAATTAGTTAGCCTATTAACTTATCTAGGTTTAGCATGTTTTAACGTTAATTAATATTGTTGCATGAGTATGTTAATTCATTTAAGTACATTCAAGCATGTTAATTAATCGGAGTAGATAAATAGACTTGGACATGTTAATTGACTAAAGTGGTGTTGTAACTTGAGCATGTTGACTAATTAGCTAATCTAAGTATGTAACTAAGCATGATAATTAACCAGTTGTTTAAACCTTGAACATGATAATGACTTAGTCGAGCCTGTAATTAAATTGGATTAATATTCGCACGACAAATAATCAAGACATGCCATGTAATAAGGTTGTGATTAATATGTTCAATTAGTATGCTTAACCAACGAACTAGAACGAGAGCATATTTAAATCACTTAGAATAATAAATATAGGAAGCATGTAAATGGACTAGGACAATTTACATGTTAATCGATAGTATACTTTCGATTCTTTTCTGAACGATATTATCCTATTAATTCGAGTATTTTTTCTTTGTTTCAATTGATTGTACTTGTTCTTTGTGGTGTGTAGTTACTTCCTTCTATTATATGTTTTGCTTTCCTTATATGTGCTTTCCATTACTTCTATATGCGCACTTCAATTCCTATTAAAGTTACGTTATATGCATTGTGCGTCATGTTAGGTTGAGATCATGTTAATAGAAACCCAGTAGGGGGTATTCCTTCGGGGTGGTACCGACATGCACAAATGAGGAAAATGCTAAGAACAAGAATGTTCGGGATGAGCGGGATATGCCTAGCACCAAAGAAACCCTCCCGATGGGATATGTCGGGAGGGAAGAAACCCTGAAGGCGGGATATGCCGGAAGGGGAGGACTCTTGAAGGCGGGATACGCCGGAAAGGGGATGAAAAAGGGAGTTAGAGGGCGGATGGGTAGCGGAACTAGTCCGCAGTTAGGCGAAGCCCCGAACCTCGACGAGAACATGGACCTAGCTACAAGTAAAGGGTGAAGTCTGGTAAACTATTCCATCCCCTAAGAACCCTCTAATCTCTAGCTCGATGTACGAGTAATGAATGAACGAAGAACGAACGTAATTAAAAGAATTGGTTTGGGTGGCCCCCATTCCAAGAAGAATTGAAGAGAGATATGCATAATTGTTTTCCCTCATTTCCTTACGAAGCCTTTAGGCTTACAGTTACTTGTGGTGTATGTACAAATGACGAACAAATAATAAGTAGACGATAAACACATAATGAAGTAGGGATGAATGATTTCGCATGCACGAGACTCGGGCTGACCTGGCAAAAAAAAAAAAGATGAGTAAACAGTTGTAAATCAACGATGCTTAATTGTCAAGTTTTATTTGTTAGACGTAGTGTTTAAATTGTTTAGTATTTCTTTCTTGAACGATTTCTTTACGCTTCTGCAAGATTTTAACAAATGGTTTTTATTTTATTATTTACGCTTCCACACCTTGTAATTGGTTTTCCCAAACGAGTTTAAAGAAAGAGTCAGTAGCGATCCAGTTAGACGCACTCTGATACGCTTTGTTTTAAAAAGAAAGAAATTTCAAATTCTTACGCATTTTAACGAATTACGAAAATTCGGGTAGTTGCAGTTGGTATTAGAGCAGAGGTTTTAAAAATGGTTTTTCTTGGTAAGTTGTTCTGATCGTTTTTAAAACGAAGTCTCTCGCTTGTTTAGTTTTACTATGTTTTCAAGGGCTCTGGTACATTTTGATAAGTAAACTAATTTTACGGAAATCAAACCAAGTAAAGAAGCCTGTCTGCCAGAACGAGCCTTGACGTGAAAAATCCTTCATCGCTGTAAGTATACTTCCTAATGCTTTCCTAATACATGACTTCTAATTCTCATTTGATAGATGAATTGTTAGGAGATAACTTGTAGGAATTAGTAGACTAGCGGGCTACAGCGACACGGTAAGTATTTTGTTTGTAATTGAGATTATAGATTCGTGAATGTACTCGATATCGTTGGATGTTATATTTTTTATTTGAGATTTTGGATTTGGATTTTGGATTGGGATATGTAAATATTCTGGAACTGTTGAGATTTTTATACAAGATTTATAGCTTTGGGGGGTGTAAAAACAGGGAGACTCTGCCCAAATTTTTGGAAAATAAGGTGAAAAGATAATTCTAAGCGGAATTAAACTAACTAGATAAGTAAACAAGGTCGCTTAGGTCACAACGTACTAAATAGAGGATAGATTAGTAATAAAAAAATTTAAAAAAAAACAATAAAAACATCAAGGACTAAGCCACGTAGTTGCCCACTTGGAGTCAACCTTTGAAAAGGATTAAGAGGATAAGATTTGACCTTTTATGGAAGGTAGTCAAAAAAGGAACCTGTCGGATTTTGGGAGAAGTTGAGTTCCTACGTAGGCTAGGATTCTTTCAAGGACCATAAGGGTGTTGAAGGACAATTGACTAAGGATGCGCTAGGTTAGATTTCCTACAAAGACGAGAGGTTCGAGGATTAGTCTGGTGGTATGACCCACTTGGACTCGACGGCGGTTTGTGACATGAGGTATTCCATGCTCGTCTGTGGGACTTGGATTAAGTATCGAACTCAAACATTAGATTAAGTTGAATGGATGGTGGAACTTATGTCGAACTTGGATTATGTTCTCTATCTCGGTTCGAAACCAATCAAGGCGACCAAGAATGTGACTGCACAACTGTATGGCAAGAGCGGATTCAATCGGTTGAGCTTCTCTTGGAACGAGTACAGAAACAAAGACGGGAGCAAAAACTAGAACAGCAACGAAAACAGAAACGGGGACGGAAACGGAGACGGACACAGAGACGGAAACGGAGACAGAAACTGAAACGGAAACGGAGACAGAAACAAAAATGAAGACGGAGACAGAAACAGAAATGAAGACGGAGACAGAAACGGAAACAGAAACGTAGTTTCCAGAGTGATTTCTAGGAATGGATACGGAAACAGAAACGGAAACGGAAACGGAAACAAGAACAGGAACGGAAACGAAAACAAGAACAAAGACGGAAATGGAAACGAAAATGGAAACGGGAACAGAGACAGAAACGGGAACAGGAGCTGAACCCAGATCGAAAACGAGTACAGATACAAAAAGAGAAGCAAGACGGAATGTGTCTGGCTCAGCCATGGAGCGGTGTAGCTTATAGCTCGGGAAAGCTTGAATTGACGGATTTGACGGTGGAGAGCATGTTTGAGTATGCTATAGTTGTAGGTGAGAGAGAGGAAAATATAAATACTAATCCTTAAGTCACGAAGTGTAAGAGACTTAAAGAGAAGAATGGTGAAGGAGAGGTGAGTTCGACGTCAAATTATGCGTCTAATGGCGGTAAGAAGTTCGATGAGACCCTCCCTTGGTATTGAATGGCTTTGGAATGAGTGGGAAATTTAATGTGGAACATCAAATTTAGGAGAAAAATGTTGTAGATTCAGGAGTTAAACGACAATTGTGGACTAATTATGGGATGAAAGTGATATTTGGATATAAGAAAGGTGTTATTTTGCTCTTGATGATGAAGTGTGGCTATGATTAATACATTTCTTTCCTTGAAATTGAGGTAATCAGAGTTGCGTTGCATAAGTGTGGTGAGTGAATACGAGGATTTGGTCGACCTTTGGTACGAAAAGATGCGTTTGGATTAGTCAAGATGATCCAGTGGCAGTAGTTAGACAAGCTGTCAAAAAAGGAGATGTCAAAAGAGGATAATTGACGTGCATTTTAGCGTTGGATAGGTCGTAAACGTTGCAGATGTAGGAGTGAGGAGATAAGGAAGTGATGAAACCAATGGGGGATGGAGGACAACCAAGGACTGCTTTGGATTGTTAAGTGATGAGGGTACTACACTAGGCAAATTTCGAGGACGAAATTTATATAAGGAGGGAGGAATGTAACTCCCCGAATTTTTATATTAAAATTTATTAAGAATAATTGGAAATTAATTTAGGGTATTTGGATTTATCGGATATTTATTGGGGTATTACAATCAGCGTAACTATTAGGTTAAAATTTAAGACAATTTATTGGGGTTTCAATTGATAGAAATCCATTTTGGAAATGGAATTGAGAAATTTAAACTGGACATCTTGTAATCTTTTAACGATATATGGATTAAGTCGAGATGTTATAATTGGGTCCCCAATATTCAACAACTAAATTTGTGTTTCTTTTTAATATCAGTTAATTAATGTTAAAATGAGAAAAATTAAGGTAATTAGGATAAATACTAATTTGGGTTATTTTCATGGAATACCTCCAAGTATACCCACATTTTTAACCAACACCTTATTGTTTTAAAATTTTTAAACAGCACCTTATAGTATGGGGTGTTATCAACCATCACCTTCTGTTAACACCTCGTTGCTCTAATCTCCCGAAGGTGAAGAGAGGACTGCAACTCAGGGAAATCGTCTCCCACGTATGCTCGCTGATCTCCTCTCCGAAGCACGAAGGCAACGACTACGAAGCGATCTAGTGTACGAAGCGAGCTGCGACCCGAAGCAAAGCGAGCTGCGACCTCCCACTGCGAACCGAGGCGAGCTGCGACCTCCCGCTGCGAATCGAGCTCCAACTGCTAATCGAGCTCCGACTGAGTTGGGTGACCTCCGACTGCGAATCGACCTCCGACTGTGTTGGGCCAACTCAAAATCTGCTTTCAGGTTTGATTGTTCCTCTCTGTTCTTGAGATTCAGTTCGGAGTACTAATTTGTGTGAGTTTATTTTTCGCTGACCTCCGACTGAGCTGGGCTATGAGATAAAGATACAGATCAACCCCGGTAGAGAGATAGAATAATTTGTGTGAGTTTATAGATTGAAATTACATTGTTAATCTCCTTTACCCTCTTTATGTCTGGCCAGCCATGAGCATCCCTCGCGCGTGTGAATCCATCATCCATGCTTAGTATTGTTCATTCTTTATCTTTGCTCATCATTTGCTACTTCTAGTCCATGCGTTTACTCTACATACAATACCTATATCTACACCACAAGCAACTGTAAGCCCGAAAGTTTAGTAAGGAAAAACGGGTTTTATGCATATGAATGCAACTCTTTAGTCCATTTTGGAATGGGGGCCACCCAAACCAATCCGTTTATTAAGTCATTAATCCATTTATTACTTTACTTTAAGCCATTACTCGTACTTCGAGCTAGAATTGGGAGATTTTTCTTGTCCAATGGCCTAGTGGTCGGATCTAACCTTTTTCCTTGAAATCTAGAACTCTCGTACCGTATCAGGGAGGGGCTCCGCCTAGATTGCATACTACACCGCTATCCATTCACTCCCAATCCCATTTCTTCTTTTCTTTCTTAGCATTTTAACTCACTTATGCATTCGTACCACCACCGAGGTGACACTTCCTACACTTCCTATTAACATGATATATGATGTTTCACAACACAACATTAAAACAAATGCATATACATAAGGTAAATTATCGCTACATAAATGTCACTCTTTAATCTATTTTGAAGTGGGCGCTACCCACACCAATCCTTTCATTACCTCGTTAGTCCATGTTCTATTTTTTCTTTTGATCCCTTTTGATCCATAATTTCCATTCTATTATTCCATACTCGTACTTCGAGTTGGAATTGGGAGGTTTTTCTCGTGCAATGGCGTAATGGATCTAGTCTTTTCTCTTATCTTCTAAGTAAACTAGAACTCCCGTACCCTACGAGGGAGGGGCTACGCCTAGTTTATAGACTATATCGGCTACCCATCCACCCCCAATTCCCTTTTTTTCTTCTTTATTTTTTCTTAACTTTTTCCTCACTTATGCATGCTTGAGTACCATACCGTGGCATTACCTATTAGTATCTATTATCATGATGCATGAACATACATTCTTAACCTATCGTGATGCATGATGCTTCTAATCATACGTTCATACGAATCGAAGTGCGCATATATGTAACTGGAATTGAAGTGCATAGAAATGTAAACAATCAATAATTGAATAACGCACCCAATATAGCAGAGTACACGAATTAATTAAGAAAGGCATGCTTGAATTGCTAAAACACAACATTACTAATCGACTCGCTAATTCTTCTAGTTAATTTCCTAGTCCGTTTACATGCTTCCTATAATTATTTCTAGGCGATTAGTCTACTTTACTTACCCATAACATGCTATCAAGAAGACGATAACAAAACCTCTATAAAACATACATTCACATAAGGCCCTTAGCTCATTCTCTCTACTTCATTCTCTTTTAACTCATTCTGTTTTCACCTCCTTTATCATTCTATTCTCTAAAACAAGTCATAGTAAAAGGGATTACAGTGAAAGACAATGTATTTAGGAAGAAACGTTAGTCTAATAAATTATAGCCAATTTACATGCTCAGCTTAATTACTTGATTACTTTAGTAAGTTTCGTGCTCATACAACTATTGTTCCTAGTTAGCTACATGCTCAACTTTAATCAAGTTACATGCTACTGCTATTATGTGAATCACACAATTTGATTAGTTAATTATAAGCTGTGATTGTCATTTCTATTTCAGTTTACATGCTTGGGTCTATTAATTAACAAGCTCAGGTTAACATGCTCTTCTCTTAGTCACTTAGCATACTTTAATTTAAGTCTAATTATTTATGGGCTAATTAAACATACCAATTAGTGTTCTAATCAGTTTCACTCTAATCAATTTCATGTTCAAGTTTAGCTTAGTTACTAGTTGATCACCTTAGTGAATTAGCATACTAAATCTTAGGTCCGTTAATCATTTGAGCATACAAGCTAAAACTAAGTTAGACATACTAACTACTAAATCAAATTCATTACAACACAATGGCAGTAAACATTTCAAGACAATTCAACCTACTTACCATTCATACTAGCAAAACGTTAAACATTTGTCGTTCGTTAGTTAACATCCATCACCCTTAAACCTTAACCTTCATCGTTTCTTCTACACACTTAGAAGAAATCGATGATAATGATTAGCAATAATCTGTCCAACCAGCTTCAAATAGAGATATCTCCCAAACCAGACATGAACAAGAGCTAAAATTTGGTGGACATTATAACAGCAAGCTCATAAACAACATATCAAAATTCCAGCTCAAGAACCACTCGGAATCTCCAGTTATGGCAATAACACTACAGCACCAATTTTAGGTTTCTGCCTAGAACAGTTTCGTCAACAGAAAAATAATTGGTTAGTGTTCAACATGCATATGGCCAAACGACGCCAATTTTGGAGGATTTTAGCTCAACAACATAAAGAATAACTCAGTCGAAAATCAGCACAAAGTCATCCCGATTATCAAAATAGCCCTTGAACTTCTGGAGGTCAGATTCAAGGCAGAAAGGAAAGTCCACAATTTTCTCCTATGATAAGCAATACCTCCACTAGCCCAAATGTACCAACTCCTCTTTGTTGAACTGATCAAAAGCTCTCCTCCAAGTTAGCTGGAGAAGAAAAACCTACAAAATAAATAAAAATATTAGAAATCAAAGGAGCGCATGGCTTGGGCTTAGGTGATGAGACCTTGGAGCACATCATACTCCTGGGGTTGAAAAGGATTTGTCCTCAAATCCATGGAGTATACTTGATTATCTTCCACAAATCTTCCTCCTGGATCAAATGGAAAAAAAATTTTGATGTCTAGAGTCAGCTCCATCATATCAGGTTTAGCGTATCTCTTTTCATTCATGATCTCGGAACTCGTGATCTTACAATTCTCATGTCCGAGAGACATATCAGTATCAAATATAATAAAACTCAAAGGTCACCTGAAACTAAAATTTGTTCTTCTATCAAAAGAATAGCTAGCAAGGTCATCGCTAAGAATCGTCCAGGGTAAAATTTTTCTATCTCCAGAACTAGGCATCCATAAGTTGTTAATCACAAATGAACTACCATCATAATAATAGGAAAGTTCCACACCCACAATATTGAAACTTTCCTTCCAATATTCAAAAACAGCACTAACAACAAAGGAATCTCTCGTCCAACCGATTTTAAAGAACCAGGTGAGTAAGGAATTTAACATCATGTGCCTTTCTTGGAGTGCATGCTCAATAGGATTGGATCCACAACAATCAGAAACAAGAAGATGTGATAATAGTAAAATAGAGTCAACATAATTCTCATCCCAGATATTCAGATGGCCTATCAACTCATTTTCCATTAAACCACTAGGCATGCTGAGGTTATCATCTCCAATTAAAAATCCAGGATTCGAAGCGTTATCAATAATAGTAGCCACAACATTATCATCCAGCCGTGCCATAACAAATTCAATAACAACATTATTTCTAAACCATCCAATTTTAAATAAGCAATCAATTAAGGAAATTGATGGAGTGTAGCTATCTTGGCTTATACTTTGGTGAAGGAAAATTTGCTTCCCTGAAAAATTATTTTGCACCGATTTACTTCCACACGCATCAATCTCACGTTGAACCCTCTTCAACACTAATTGTTCTCTTTTTGCCGTCACTAAAGGAGTTTCGCATGTTGCACACTTTAATTCAGTATCAATGAGTGAAGGTGGGTGGATGAAGTCTAAGACTACTCTCGGATTGGGCAAAAAAATCTTTTCTCTATGTTCTTCTTCTTTTTCTGTAGTTTTCTGTAACTCTGAACTTTTCTTGAATAATCGATCAGCAAGCTCAGACTCAATCTTAGTGATCAACACTTCTTCCTTCTCAATGGTGGCTACCAAGGAGATATCTTTACATTCCTCCTCATGAAGTGGTTCTTGGATTGTTCTTAAAATATGAAGAGTTTGGCTGAAACAACTCAGCCTATGCGACTCTTTAGAATTGTCTTCCTTAACTTTAGCCACTACCAAGGAGTCATCATTCTTCTTTTCTTCATTTCATGTAAAAGATCCCTCTTCCTCATCTTCACTAACCACTTCATTAGTTTCTCCCATTAGAATCATTACCCTTGAATTCGGACAATGTGAGGCAATGTGGCCAAACCCCAAGCATTTGAAACACTTGACATCTCTGGATTTTGGCTTGTTATTGTCATTAAAGGCTTTCTTCTCTTCATTAAGCTTCATGGCATTAAACTTGCTATCCACCTTTGGAATTTTTTTTGGAGGATTGTTGCTTTTTTGGAAATGCCGAGACATGCCTTCTTTAAGCATTCTTTTTCTTTGTCTTTCTATTCTCAAAGCCAATTGTATAATATCATCAAGAGTTTCATATGATTGTAATTCCACAATGTCTCCAATTTCTCTATGCACCCCCTTTATGAACCGAGAAACGGTTTGCTCCATTGGTTCCTTCACATTGCAACGGATCTTTAAAACCTCAAACTCGGTCAAATACTTGTCAACCGATTGTGAGCCTTGTTTAAAATTTTGAAGTTGAAGAAATAAGTCTTGCTTGTAGTGGGGAGGAACAAATTTCTTTTGCATGAGGGCCTTCATAGCTGCCCAATTACGCACTTCACCACCACCAACTGGCCTTCGTTGAGTCTTGAGGTCTTCCCACCATATACTAGCATAACCCGAAAGCTCTAATGCAACCATTTGAATCTGTCTTTTCGGAATAGTCATAGCAATCAAAAATCTGATCTACCTTCTCAACCCATTCAAGAAAATCACAACCATTACTAGAGCCTTTAAAAGGAGGAATAGAGACCTTAACATGTCTTATTTCATTTTTGATACATGGTCTCCTACTCTAACTAAGTGATTCCCTCTCTACGGATTCCTCCCATTTTTCATCAAATACACTAGCATCCCGACCCCGTGAATCAATAGATGTACTAAGCCTCCTCCCATGCTTTGGCGTTCTAGGACCCCTCACATGATCGTTTTCGGAAGCTGCCATTTTTTGTTGAAGCTTAAGAATCATTTCAAACATTTCACGCATACTAGGCTCGGCTTGATCATTAACTTCCTCGGGTGGTGCACTAGGATTGTTCCTCGTCTCCCTATTATTATGATACTGAGCTCCACTTCTAGTACTCATGATAAAGAACTAATAGTCTCAATAATACAGCAAAAACGTGAGCAAGGCTCTGATACCAAATGACGTGCTCTAAAATACCACAAGGAGCACTTAGAAGAAATCGATGATAATGATTAGCGATAATCTGTCCAACCAGCTTCAAATAGAGATATCTCCCAAACCAGACATGAACAAGACCTGAAATTTGGTGGACATTATAACAGCAATCTCATAAACAACATATCAAAATTCCAGCTCAAGAACCACTCGGAATCTCCAGTTATGGCAATAACACTACAGCACCAATTTTAGGTTTCTGCCCAAAATAGTTTCGTCAATAGAAAAATAATTGGTTAGTGCTCAACATGCATAAGGCCAAACGATGCCAATTTTGGAGGATTTTAGCTCAACAACATAAAGAATAACTCAGTTGAAAATCAGCTCAAAAGGACGTCAACAATTCGCTAAAATCCAGTCTCAATCGCAAGATCCAAGCAGTAAAATATCCAGAACAGAATTATCGGCCAGCAAGAAATCCACAACAAAAGACCCTAAATAAATATACCCTTCAATAGCATCACCTTTCGAAGGCAGGGGACTCTGATAATATGAGAAATATGCAGGAAAAACCAAGAATCCTTTGATGGAACAGCAAGAAAACACAAAGAACAACTGAGGAGTCCGCTATACCTCCTAACGTGAGAGGAGCGACTTCAATTGGCTTGACCGTTAAGGAAGCACTCTCCAAGGGCTTGAATACTTCTCCTACTTCCACACCACAATGATCTCCACTAGAAGGGAGTATTGGAAGATGTAGCAACCCTTCCAACTCGGCCAAGAAACATCAAGAGAGCTGAGTTCGGGCAAGATGGATAATCAACCAAGGAGGGAGATCCACACACCACACACCACAAAGGAGAATTGGAGTCTTAATTTTATCAAAAGTAATCTGGGTTCATACTTGCCCTAGAGGGGACTAAATACCCTCTAGGGGCTTTACAACAAAAGGACAAAATTGGCCTAAAATGAAATGAAAAAAATGACCCCAAATAATAAATCACAAAAACAAGTCCGAGGATGGTTTTTTTGTCTCTATAAATGTAATGTTTGACATGTCAAACAAACTCCAAATATAACACCCAATATCTCTTTTGAAAGCTCTGGATGTTGGCTACAATTTGTATGAAGGACAAAATTTGAAAAGAAGTCATCCGAATTGTCCAAATAGCCCTTGAACGTTTGGAGGTCAGATTCAAGGCGGAAAGGAAAGGCCACAATTTTCTCCTATGATAAGCATGACCTCCACTAGCCCAAATGTACAAACTCCTCTTTATTGAATTGATCAAAAGCTCTCCTCCAAGTAAGTTAGAGAAGAAAAACCTACAAAATAAATAAAAATATTAGAAATCAAAGGAGCCCATGGCTTGGGCTCAGGTGACGGGACCTTAGGGCACATCACATCGTCTATTCATTCGACTAAGTATCTACATCTCATAACAGACTATAAAACGAAGCTCAACAATAAAAAGGAAACATCTCATATTCAATACTATCGATCTCTACACTACATCAACTAATCATAACCATAAACACACCCACCCATACTTGTGGTGTAGGGCATCAATGGCCAAAGCACACCCTTAATCCTTACCTAATTTGAAGACTAAAGAATTCAGGGACTGCTCTCCTCACGGTTGTTTCCAGCTCCAAGTTCCAAGCTCCAAGCTTATAGCCCATTCTAACTCCTTAAGCTCACTCACATTTACTCACACCTCACATCCTCACTTCACATAACACTCAATCTCCCACACTCATAAGCCCTCTCTCTCTTTCAGCTCCCTTTCTCGCTCTGGAATTTACATGCAGGAAGGGAGGAAACTGAAGGTTGAAGGAAGAATGACAGAGAAAGAAGGATGGGAGGGGGTTTTACCTAGATTGAAGGGAGGGACACCATAATCACCATAGGGGAGGGGCAGGCCAGCTATGGCGTAGAGGGGGAGATTTTCATCGCCTGGGTCGCTTCCTGTCGATATAGGACGACTTTCTATGATTTTCCTCGATTTCCCATCATTTTCTTTCTATTTATTTCGTAGGTCTAAGCTGTTTCGGACGAGTGTGGATGCATAGGTCTCATCCTCATGCCGTCTGCAAGGCTAAATTACACAGACTAAATCGGGGCTTCGGACGGGAAGAGGTGTCCCCGTCCTGTTCGTACCGTCCGTAGGGGATGTTGGGATGCCATATCACGTCCGCACCAGCGTTTGCACTATCATCCGAAAGTGTCCTAAAATCGAATAGAGGCAAAGCGGATGATACTCCAATTCATCTGCAGCCGTCCGTACTTGTCCGAAACTATCTAGATTCATAATAGAGTCGATGCGGACGACACTCTTCTCGTCCGAATCGTCTAGACCTGCATCCACAACTCCATTGTACAGTGAAGTCAAGACGAGAATCCTCGTCCCTAGGACTTGTCCCCAGGCTTGGGAGACGACACAGTACATTTACGGACGACATAATGCATCCGTAATGTTGTCCGCAGCATCCGAAAACGCCCTAGACAGCATTTCTCACATTTTTCCCCCTTAACTCCTATCCCATAACATTTTCCTCATAAATACATGTCATGAGATGACACATATAGATACGTCGTGTAGTATCCTCCAAACCCCAACACTTCAATTACACCACGTATATGGGGAAAACATAATGGAAATACCTCTAGACTTAACGCTCAAGAACGCCATTGATAATACCCCGATAGTTGACCAACTTAAAATGCCAGGGTGTTACACCACCTATATTTTTCGCACGTACAACCAATCAACCTTCACACAGCAGAAGGTTTCAAAGGGGATAGACTCGTGATGCTTTAGTGTCAAAGTGCCTAAGGCAACAAGAGAATTCATCGCCAATATATGCACAATAATTTCAAACCATGGACGAAAACTTAAACGTGAGAAAACATATATATACATAAAAATCGACGTGCTGTCAAACAGTCCCCATCATTTTGCAAGTGTGGTATTCCACAAAAATAATTATTTTGAAAATGGGATGCGATTCAATGCAATGCAATGCAACAAGCATAGAAATCCATATCTCTTCGGCGTTCTCTCTTGGTACTCAGAGTGACAGTCTCCTTGGGAATCGTAGCACACTCGTCGAAATTGTCCAAGCCTGACAAAGGTATAATCGTGAGAATTTATAAATTAATTCCAAGAAAATAAGTGGAGGGCCCTATACCAATAATAGGAGCCCAACCGATGTGTAATGACTCATCTAAGAATCTCAACAAAATTCCCAAATTTTATCATTATGTAAACTAACAACAATTCATCATCCAAACAACATCCAATCCTCAACCTTCAACAATTTGCATAGTGTGCAATATTTAAACTAATAGCAAAACAGACTCTCCAAATGTGCCAGAATTCCAACTCAACTATTATTTGATCCTCAATTTATGAATAAAAGTGAACAAAGTATCGACTTCTAGATTTCCCAAGCATAAAATTCCTCACAAAAATCAAAGCATTAATCCTCAAAATTACTGCACATTAAACTGAAATCACCCAAACAGGCTCCCAAATCCATTATCCAAGAATGGGGAGCTTAGATTTATGGCATTCTTTCATCAAACAGAGAATTTGAGTACACAGCCAACAATCTCAAAACAACAACCAAAACCCCTTTCATGAACCACAGTTCTTTTATTTCCATCACCCAATTCAGTAAAAACAGAGCATAATTTATGTGAGAACCACATCGTCAACAAAAACCCAACGTCAATGGTAGTAACAGAATAGTGTATAAAACTATATCCAACTAACAACTTAAAAAAAAAAAAGGAATCAACAGATATCTTCAGCTCAACAATGACAGTACACGAGAGAACCAGAACTCAAACAAATTGACAGGGTATGAAAAATACAGCAACCAATCAATTCCAAATTTAAGTGAACCGTAGCAAAACAACAAACGCACAACCTAACCGCAGAATCCATTATCGAATCAAAATAGAAATCTCTCACCGAAGCCAAAATAGAATTGGACGGATTCTAGCAGGATTTTTTCCACTCTTCTCAATCCTTTTTAATTTCCTTTCTCTACTTTACCTTATTTTTATTTCCTATTTTAGTTCCTTCATTTCACTCAATTTATTTGATTTAACTCCCACTTATTCATTTACTGTCACATATATATTAAATACGCATATGACATTTTAATTATTTCATTCCTCACTTCTGATTTGTTCCGAACTTCGTCTGACAATGTTATAACTCCATTTTATCTCTTCAATTTCGTTTCTTAAATTAACTTTCCGTTCGAAAATTTCTAATTCCACCAATTTGACCAATTGACCAAATTTGCGTACGTGAACACTACGCAACAAAGCGGGTCAACTTTTCAACATTATGACCAATTTTAAAGAAAAAAATTTACACGTGGAATTTCTTGTTTAAAATTTCACTGGTTTTACTTTGACAATCTTGGCATTTGGAGAGGCTTATGGAGATGATTGAACATAGAATGCTAGAGTTGAAGCTGAGAGAAGTTTCAATTATTGCAACCACCTAAATTTGATGGAGATATTACTGATCCAGCGAGCGCTGAAGAATGTATCAGAAGTATGGAGGACATGTTTGCATATGCCAAGATAAAGGAGGAGAAGATGGTAGCATGTGCCATATTTATGCTGGTCAAGGACGCGAGATTTGGGTGGGACTCGTTCAAGGTTGCCAAAGATGTGACTACAATGACATGGGCAGAATTCCAGGAAATCTTTTATTGCAAGTATTTGAACCGCACAACAAGGACAAAGAAGATGGTAGAATTTACTAAACTACGACAGGAAGGATCAGTTTCGAGTATGTGCGTCGGTTTCAAGCATTGTCACGGTTTGCCCTGCATCTAGTGAGCAATAATGAGCACAAGGTACACCACTTTGTGCAAGGACTCAAGACAGAGATTCGTATAGGTGTCATGATATCAAGTACTCAAGATGTGGCGTACTCAGAGATTGTATCGAAGGCTCTTTGTAATACCCCGACTTTTTGAGTGGATTGACTATCGGGGTATTACCAAGAACATACTCGTTAGGTTATATATTATGGGAATTAACGTAATCAAAATAAAATAAATATTAATTTAAATTGGGATGGGTTAAATTAATAAATAAGGGAGATTAAGGTGGGATTAAAATTAATGTTGGATTAAATAATTTTAATTATTGAATTTTAATTGTTTTAGGATAACTGAACTGATTCAATTGGAGAACCGGTTCAGCTATTTACATTTCGTCTAACCTTAGGCCAATTGATGAAATAAATGAATGAGGGGGAGGGAGAAAAGAGAGCAAGAGAGCGAGAGAGAGAGAAAGTAGAGGGAGAGCCCGACGGGAAAGGGTAGAGACGAAGAGGGACGGGGACCACGTGCAGGTGTACGACGAGCGACGGGGATGGCGGCATCGTGGGTGAGCTCCAGTGTGTGGCGACAAAGCGTCGAGATTCGCGAGCGAGGCGACAATAGGAGCGGCGATGCTCTGTCATTCCCGGTGAAGCTCGGCGATGGGATGGCGATGGTAGTGCGTTGGCGATGGCAAGACGGATGACGACGGCAATGCTAGGCAAAGCCTGGTGCTGCGGTGATCGGCCTCATGTTGTGGGGTGGCATCGGTTCGGTGATGTGTGTTGGACCGGCCAAAGGCCATGGTCTAGTTTGCCGGTTCATGCAGAATCAAATTCTTCTCTTCTGGTGCTTGCTCTACAAGTCGACAAGGGAGACAATTAGGCCCCGTAGAGGTGGCTGTGGCAGGGGGTAGACTATGGAGTACCTCTACTCTAGGTAGTGTAGAGGGGCAGTGGGCGTGGAGATATATGGGGTTCTATCGATTTTCCTTCCTAGTGAAGCCAGTGTAGGAAGATGAGATTGGAGGTAGCTGGAAGCTCTCTAGAGAGCTGGTGTGATCGACAGAAGGAATGCAGAAGAGTGGAAGGCAGAAGGCAGGCTCTCAGGTGTGTTGAGCTTCTAGAGAAAGGAGAAGAAAGCTGAGGGTGAAGTTGAAGGCAAAATGGGAGAGGCAGAGTGAGAAAGAGCTGGAGGCTTCCTCGAGAGAGAGCTCTGGCTGAGAGCTTTTGATAAGCTTCTTCTCTGTTTTGATGATTTTGGATGTCTGCTCTCTGTCCATTATGGGTGCTCTTTGTTTTCTGTGTACTGCTCTATTTTTTATCAATAAAATGGATAAATAATCTTTGTGGTTGGAAGATTTATCTGTGTGTTAGTCTTTGGTTTGATGTTATGCACTGTTGGATGTGTTGGGTTCTGCATCTTGAGTTTTTTTTTTTACAATAACTAGATAGTGCTTTGTTGTCTGTTGGTTGTGGAGAATATAATTGTGAAGAGTGGATAGTGCTGTTGTTGGATAAATTGTTGACCGTAGGCAATGTTAAATGTCGATGTTAGCATGAAATGGAATTACCTTGCTGTATGGTTAATGAGTAAATGCTTTTGTTTAATGGATTAATGACTGCCTCTGCTAGTGGTGATGATGATATACATGGACTGTCCCTTGTATAGTTAAGATTTGCAATAAGCTGTTAAATTGAATTGAATTGAATTGTTGATGACCTCCATGCGATTAGTATGAAGTGAATGTGCTCTCTGTTGTTGATCGTGACAAGTTGTAAACTGTTAGTTAGGTACGTTAGAATGATATGTCTGCTACCATTGCATTGGATAAAAAGAATAATGGGCATGTTTGTTAGAATTGTTAAGTGTTAAAGTGTGTAGAATTCAACGAGAAGTTATTAATGAAAAATGTGTTAATTGTGAAGGTATCAGAAAGATGAAGAGGATAAGGATGTAGCGCTAACCCACATTAAAGAATTGAGGTATGTAAAATGGGGTGTCTTGCCCATTTGGAGGCCCTACACCACAAGTGGGAGTGCGTGAGTCTTACGTTGGTTTCCTTAAAATGTTTACGGCTAGTTGTTAAGAATATTGTTTGCCTTTGAATGCTTACTGCTAGTGTTGAGTAGTTACAAATAGATAATAGTTTCCCTGAAATGGTTTCTGATTATTGTTGTTAGTTAGTTTTAGGTGATAATCCCTTAAATGATATTTGTTCCTTTGCTCCTAGTGCTCTGTGATGTTTTATTGCTTTGTGTATTTCCCTATTGCTCTGTGATATTCCCTTTTGTGGTTTAGTACTATTTTATTGTTTGTCACGTAATACAAATTCCTTAGTTTGATTAAGAAATGATAAACAAAAAAAGGGGTGATAAATGGTTAAAGCATGAAACGAGAAATGTTCACTGCCTAATTACTTGTGGTTTAATTCCGCTGCTGTTATTTGTGCATATACTTAGTCTCTTACTTTCTGTTACTTATTAAGCATGTCATTAATTAAGGTAATTAATTTGCATGCTCAATACATTAACTAGCATGTTTAAGTAGCTAAGTAGCTTGTGAAAATCAATTAATAGCATGCAAATTAACTAATGTGAGTAATTTAATTAGAGAATAAGCATATTAATTAACTAGCTTGTTAATGTTAATTATCTAAATTGCAATTATTGTTCAAACATGTTGACTACCTAGGAAACATCTAATTAGATCTGAGCATGTTTACTTATTAATGAACTAACTAGCAAGCATGTTTAGGGTAATTTAACCAATCTTGTAATCTAAGCAGGCAAACCGGCTAATAACGTAATGATAATTAATAATGTTAGCATGTAAATTAACTAGAACAATTGAATTGAATAAGCATGTTTAGTAACTGACTTTGCTGTTAACTAAGCAGTGATGAATAATTAGAGGACAAGTAAATTGACTAATAAATAACTACTAGCTTGCTTAACTAATTAACTAGCATAATTAGCTTAGCTAGAAACTAAGCATATAAATCAAGCAGTGTAACAAATTAATAGTTGTCAACCATTAGTCAAGCATGCAATTAAATTAGAATGATATTCGCATGTCAATTAATTAAGATGTGCCATGTAATAAGCCTGTAATTAGATAATAATTGTAAGGAACATGTAAATGGACTAGGATAATTTACATGTTAATCGATGGTATATTTTTTATTCTTTTTCGAATTATATTGTTCTATTAATTCGAGCATGTTTTCCTTGTTTCAATTCATTGTACTTGTTCTCTGTAGTGTGCAGTTATTTCCTTCGAGTACATGCTTTACTTTCTTTATATGCAATTTCAATTACAGTTACTTTTCTTTAAATGCACTTCAATTATTATGAATATTACATTATAAAACATCATGCATCATGCTAGGTTGAGAATGTATGGTCATGCATTATGTCAATAGAAAGCATAGGAAGTGCCACCTCGGTGGGGGTATGCAAGCATGCATAAGTGAGATAAAAAGTTAAGAAAAAAGTAAAGAAGAAGAAGGGAATTGGGAGTGGATGGGTAGCAGATCTAGTCTACGATTTAGGCATAGCCCCTCCCTCATAGGGTACGGGAGTTCTAGATGCTAGAAAAAAGGTTAGGTCCAACCACTATGCCATTGCACGAAAAAAACCTCTCAACTCCAACTCAAAGTACGAGTATGGAATAATGGAATAATGAAATAATAGAATAATGGATCCCAAGGGATCAAAGTAAGAGTAAGTAAAGTAATTAACGAACGAATGACTTAATGAAAGGATTAGTTGGGTGGCCCCCATTCCGAAAGGATTAAAGAGAGGCATTCATAATTGCATAACCTTTTTTCCTTACTGAGCCATTAGACTCACGTATTACTTGTGGTGTAGGTATAAACGATGAACAGGTAACAAGCATATAATAAACAGATAATGAAGCAGGGATGAGACATTTGCACGAGCGAGATTGTGGCTGGCCAGGCTAAGTGAGTGGACAAGAGAAAAAGATTATAATTAAGTGTAGTTAATTATTTAGTTCTTTCATTAAATTACTTACGTTTATGCGACATTTTATAACAATGATTTTATTATTTACGCTTCCGCACAGATTCATCAATTGGGGTTTTATATCGAGTTTTATGAATGGTTGGTAGCAATCCGGCTTTAGGCACGCTTTGATTTGTTTTTAAAGAGAAAGTTTAAATTTTTACGTGTTTTAAAAGATTTACGAAAATCTAGGTCGTTACACCCTTGACATTGAAGAAGTAAAAGATCAGATTTCAAAACAGAACAATTCTGTTATGAGGTTTCATCCACACGAATGGAAAGAAGGGGGCACGTCCAGAGGAGTGAAGTGACCCTTTGAAGAAGGGGGCCAACAAGAAAGGCAGTGCCCAAGGTGTAAGAGAAGCCATGAAGGGGAGTGCCCTGTTAGATCCCCTCAATGTTTTAAATGGGGTGATATCGGTCATTTTGCTAGAAAATATACAAAGATGTACGGTATGAAGGAATGAAATATTTTTTAAAGATAATGTGGGATTTGTAATGTATGTGTTTTGTTGATAGTAAATGTAATAAACGTGAAAGTGTAGTGTAAATTAAATAGTGTTGTACATGGATTACTAAGTCGGATGTGAAAAATTGTGTTTCTTTTAATTGAAAGTTTAAATTATGCAACAGATAGATAGTAGAATTTTCTAGAACTGCTTGGGTTTTGTGCAGGACGTATGGAATTAGCTTTAGGGGAGTAAGGAATATCGGGAGACCTTGCCCAAATTTTTATAAATTGGAACAAGAGAAATGGTTAAAAGCAATTCTGGTATAAACTAGGTCAATTAAACAAGGTTGCCTAGGTTGCAAGGGAGTAGATATAGGGTAAGAAAACCATAGATGAGAAGTTTAAGATGGATGATAGGAACTATTAGGTTTGGAAGATGGGATTGACATTGTTTTGTTAAAGTGAATTTGTGTTTAATTCATATACTGCTTGTTGGCCTTAGAAGATAGAGTTCGCTTAGTGTGCATGTAGGTGTTGTTGAAGAGTTAATGTTGTGTTCCCTGTAATTGGAACGGTGGAGCTTAAATCTATTGTAGCACCGTTGAGGTTCTATTTTGCCAATGATTGGAGTTGTAATAGACTCTGTTGGTCGAATAGAAATGAAATGGTGAGGAAACAAGGTAGGACAGAGAAACCAACAGCTAACTGTTCCCAAAGATTTTAAGTGCAAAAGGTTTTGACAAGTAAAGCCATCATGTTTTGAACAGGATGTTAATGATCCAATGAGCTTAGAATGATGGATTTGAATGGTGAAGACCATGTTTTAGCACGCTAAGGTCGAAAGAACAAGAGAAAATCAAGAGAAAGTTGTGTGCCAAGTTCCAAGTCTTGAAGTTTAGGAAGAAGTTTAAAGAAATTTTCTATGAGAAGTATTTTGATCGTGCCACGAGGGCTAGAAAGACGATGGAGTTGCTCAACTTTGTCAAATTGGAACAATATTGAAAGTGAATCACAAGAAAATGAGAGGTGTATTCAAGGAAACGCTTCGTTTTAAAGGGAAAATGTTGTATCTTCAAGAGTTAAGCAATGTTAAAGGTGTAAAAGAAATCAATTCGGATGATGTTTTATTGATCCGTAACAATGTTTTAGAGGTAATTTTAGTGGCCATTTAGTCAATGATTGTCTGGTTTTGGATTAAGGAACAGAAAATGATGGCATCACAAGCGTCTTCTATGGTGGAAAATGCAAATGAAGATAGACTTTCGTGAGTATGATCAATATTTTGGTGTATGAAGGCGTTAAGAAAGTGAAATGAATACAGTTTCACTAAGTGTTCTCTTTGGACATGATAATATATAGATGAGAAAGGTGAATGGCTGGGTTAAGAGGTGTGTTAGACACAATAAAGTAGCTCATGTCACAATGATTTGCCACCACTAGCAGATGAAAGGAGAGAAATTTGGACAAAGGCTCTTCTGTTGCAATAGATGTGGATGACGGTCGTAAGAGTTAGATGTGTGATTTAGTGTTTTACTAAGTTATTATATATTGCGAAAGCAGAAGTAATGAAGCCCTTCTAAAGTTTCAGGTAAAGGTAAAATGCAAGAAGTTGTTTCAGGTACTTTTGTGTTAAGAATGGTAGTTGTTGTTTTGGTTGTTCAGTTAAGTAAGCACTTACGTTAATCTAAATTTCGAGGATAAAATTTATATACGGAGGGAGAAATGTAATACCCAGCATTAAGCTTCAGCTAGGAATAATAATTGATGTGCCCCAAAATGCGCAAGAAACAATATCCCCAAGTGAGCACAATCGGCTAGCTTATAAACAGGGCAGTAATTTCCAACAAGTATATCTTTTAGGGCATACAACCAAATGCAACGAAATTTACTGGGTCTCTAGGAATATTAAAGAATAAGGTCTAGTTCAAATTTTACATTCAAAACCACGACAGAATGGAAGTGATCCATGAAACATTAACCTGCCCTAAAACAGTTTCTGTAGTGACAATTCTGGCGACCTCCAAAGAACGACGCACAACTTCACGAATTGCAATCCAAATCAAACTTCGATTAACCACAATCCAAGGGGATTTAATTCCTCAAAAAATAAAAAATAAAAATCGAAATAAAAACTGAGTTATAATTGAAACAAAATGCCACTTGGAAATCAGACTGCAGAAAATAGATTGCAAACTTTTAACAAAATGAGCACACTTCTAATATTCTGAATCCAAAACACAACAAAACGCATTCAAGACTTCCTAAACATTCAAGAATACCCAAATCTAGAGTTTCATACACCAAATAACTCAGCAACAAGAAGAACAAAATACGAACAAGGTCAGCAGCACCACAAACGCCCAAGATGTTCAACTAGTTCAGACCTCTCAAAGAAAGGCCACTCCTTCTTGGCTTTTGATCGGTCTTCTAGCTCCACACGCCACTAACATTTCCCTAAAGAAATGCTAGAAGAACTAACTAGAACCTTTGATGTGCCCCAAAATACACAAGAAAAAATTTCCCCAAATGAGCACAATCAGCCATCTCAAAACAGGGCAGTAATTGCGAATGAGTATAACTTTTTGGGCATTAAGCCAAATGTCACGAAATTTACAGGATCTCAAGGACTACCAAAGAATAAGGTCCAGTTAAAATTTCTCATTAAAAAACATGACGGAACGGAAGTTATCAACGAAACATTAACCTAACCTAAAACAGTTTCTACAGAGTTAATTCTGGTGACCTCCAAAGAACGACGTACAACGTCGCCAATTTCAATATAAATTTCACCAAATCTATCTTCGATTAACCACAACCCACGGGGCTTCAATCCCTCAAAAATCCAGATCAAATTTCAAAACAAAAACAGAGTTATAACTGAAACAAAATGCTACTCGAAAATCAGATTGCAGAAAACAGATTGTAAACTTTTAACAAATTGAGCACAACTCCAATATTTTGAATCCAAAACCCAACAAAACTCATCCAACACTTTAAAGAACATGCAAGAATACCCAAATCTAGAGTTTCATTCACCAAATAACTCAGCAACAAGAGGAACAAAATGGAAAATACCAACAAGGTCTGCAACACCTCAAATGCCCGAGATGTGCAACTAGTTCGGACCTCTCAAAGAAAGGCTAGTCCTTCTGGGCTTTTGTTCGATCTTCTAGCTACACACCCCACTGAAGAAATGCTGGAAGAACTAGCTAGAACCTCCTCTCCAAGATTGAGCAAGAAACGGAGAGAGGAGGAGCTTCGGTGAAGGAATCTGTGCGTGACACAAATCAAAGCACCGAGTGAAGGTTGAGAGAAAAATCTCCAACACAATTTTGCACAGCTAAGCTAGGGTTCTAAACTACTTGAAAATAGCCATAATGGAGGCTTGAAAGCCCCACACGAAATTAGGGTAGTGTAATTGTCAAATTACAATAATATCCCTAACATTAAAGCACACAAAGAAAAAGGTTTGAGGCTTGAATTTTGCTCTCTATAAAAGCAACGTTTGACATAGCAAAAAAGCTCCAAATTTACCACAAAAGCACATTCTAGAAAGCTTAGACTATGGGCAACAATCTTCATGAAGAATGTATTTTGATATCAGATCTTCCAAAATGCCAGAAGTGCCTTTGAATGTTAGGAGGTCAGATTCTAGACAGATTTGTAAAGCCCACCATTTATTCTATGCTTTTGCTTGACCTCCACTTGTCCAAATGCATGGACTCCTCTTTGTGTAATTGACTAAAATTCATCCCCAAGCTAGCTAGGAAAGAGACACCTACAAAATAAATAAAAAATGCTAGAAAAGAAAGGTGCCCTTTGGTCGGGCTTAGGTGACAGGACCTTGGGGCACATCAATAATGATTGTGAATTTTGGAGCTTTTTGGATGATTTTATTATGGAGTGTAATACTCCGAAAAGACATTTAGTAAACATAATAAAGATTGGTGCAATTAGTGATAATTATTGAGGATTTATTAGATTAGAATTATTAGCATTGATTAAATGGGGAAGAACAAATTAAGGGAAGTGTTAAGTTATTAAAGTGGAAGAAATAAGGCAGTGGGGTTTTGTGTGGTGGAGTATTAAATTAATTAAAATGCAAGTTGCATGGAGAGAGAAGCACGTGTGGCAAAAATAGAGGAAGGAAGAAGTGGTAATGGGAGAGGTTGATGATTGATCAACCTATTAATCAACCAGTTGTGCATGAGAAATAAGGCAAAAGAGCAGTGGCATTTTTGGTCATGTAAGCACTTAGTGATGCGGTCGAGGAGATTGACCGAATTATGTTACAGAGTCTCCTGGGGTTTTTGGTCGAGTGATCAGTCGAGGGTGAGGTTGAGCATCGTCGACCGGAAGAGACGGCGAAAGTGAAATGAAATGGGAATGGTCGGGAGAACGGTCGATGGGGTGGATGAAGAAATCCCGTTTGGCCAGTTGGCAGTAGTATCGACCGGGAATTTTGGGTCGACAAGAGCATTCACCAGTCCCATGTGAATTTGCTGCCCGAGAAGACAGATTGAAGATCCCTATACGTGAATTCATTTGTGTTTTCTCCACATTGCTTCTCGTTACAGATGACAATCCTTAAGAGTTGTTAGTTGAGATTATATTGGGATGAATGAGGTTTATATAGGACGTTTGACTCTGTGATGAGAAATAGACAGAGAGGGAGAAGAGCTCTTGGGAGGAAAAGAAACACAGAGTGTGAGATAGAGAGTCTAGAGACAGAGTGCCGAGAGAACTCTCTAGTGGAAATTGAGTATTGCGTGAAGAGAAAGAAGCAGAGAGTAGTGAGGGTGAAGGAAAAAGAATAGAAGAGAAATAGAGAAAGCAGAGAAAGAGGAGAAAATAAAGTGAGAAGAGAGAAAAGGAGAAGGAAGGACATAGAGTTTGTGGGTGGTTTTCTCTATGCTTCTCTTGGGTGAACTTCTGTCTTTAGGTAATGAAGTCTTTCTTTATGCCTTTGTGAATTTTAAGTGGTTAAGCTCTCTATGATTGGCATGAAGTTGATAAATTTGCTCTGTTGCTTGGTATAAGCCATCTGTTGTTTACTGCTCTACTAAGATATGGTTATTGGACATTAAAGAATATGTAATATGGTCTGATTGGATTTATGTTTTATGACTTCATTGTTGAATGATAAATGCTAGTAAGAGTTTTGTTCCATTCTGACGGTTATGGTTGGAAGTGTTCTTTGTTGATTAAGGAATTATTATTGAGAAACTGTTAAGTGTAATGGATAATAGAACTCAGTGAATGGTTGTGGAAGAAATAAATTAATGATTATTGATGATGTTCTATTTAATGATTTTGAAGGTGTTAAAAATGAGAAGAAGTACGATGTAAACCGAGGTCCAATGACGCGTGCCCGAGCAAAGAGACTTATTTCATCCTTAACTCATTCTTTTTTTGCAGGAAAGCCTAATTTATGGGATTTTACGGAAGAGACTACTCACGAGGCCAAAGGAAGACCATTTCATGTTGTTACTTGGATTAGCTCACCTCCAACGGACTTCAGTACTCCTTCAGACTTTGAGCCGGCTTAAGGTTGCAATTCGTCTACATATTGGTTCCGTACTAATTTTCCATTTTTATATTTAAGATACTTGTTGGTTGAACTTTGAGTTGTTAATTATTATTTGGTTGAATTTTATGTTTTAGTAAGTCATTTTTGAGAGGTGCGCGGTTTGCATGTAAACCACGCCCTCATGCCCAATTTTTGGTATGTTAAGGGCATTTTAGTCCTTTTATGTTTTGTTGTGAAACCTTAGGGTTTAATACCCCTTTTGCTGAATGGAAGATCAGTTTTTGGAAAATTAGAAAAGAAACCCTTGTTTGAAAGTGTGAGAACCGCGCGGATCCTCCCTCCTCTCGGCCATCCTCTTTTCCTACCCGAACTTGCTTCTCTTTGTAGTGTTTTCTTGAGCAAGTGGGAAGGGTTACTGTCTCTTCCAAAGCATCACTGTTGTGGTGTTTTTGTAGTGTAGAGATAGAAGAAACGTTAGACCCCACGGTGAGTGCTTGATCCTTGATTAAGCCAAGTATATCTGGTACTCTCACGGAAGGAGGACAAATCGGGCTCCACGGTTCATTTGGTATTTTCAAAGATTATTGTTGGTAAGACCTGGTTATTCTGGATCTATTCTTATTATATTTGGTTGTCACCATTTGTGTTATGAGATATAGTCGTCGTTCTTTGTGAAGATGGAGATATTATGGAATTCTTATTAACCGCAAGAATCTGTTTTCTGTGTGTGCTGATTTTTGCAGTCTATTGTTGATCTGTTTTGGAGGCCTTATGTTGGTTTTCTTGATTATGTTACTTCTAGAGATTTATTCTATATTGAGTGACGTTGCTGCCTGCCAAATTTGGTAATTTTTGAATTTATATGGAGTGAGATCTCTCTATTTTAATTCTGGTCGCCAGATCTGCTCTGGTGAAGCCCTAGTTTTTGAGTTCTGTTGTTTCGGCCATAAGGGGAGATCCAGAGTGGATTTTGTAATGAATTTTTGGTACAATTTATCTGCGTGTGTCTAGTTTGAGCCTTCCAAATTGCAGCTCAAATTCACGTAAGAATTGGGAGTTTGATTTGTTTTATTGTTGATTGCTCGGATTATTCACAGTTTCTAGACAGATTTCATAAAGCGTGTTCTTGGTGATCTTGAATCCTATCATTTGGTATCAGAGCTTTGGCTCACGTTTCTTGCTATATTTTTGTGATTAAAAGGGCTTATAATGAATACGAGAAGTGGGGCTCACTATCACAACCCTAGAGACATGAGAAATAATTCAAATGCACCACCGCCTGAGAATACTCATGAACAAGCCGATCCTACTATACGAGAATTATTTGAAATGATCCAAAAAATGCAACAAAAGTTAGAAACATCCAAAAATGACCATGAGGCGAATTGAAATGTTTTAAGTGATAAATGGTTTAACGAAAGGAATTTATTCTTATTTAAGTTAGTTTTTAAATGAAAAGTCTTCCTCTGTGATTCTAAAAGAAAATGTTTTCAAAAATCATAAGTTTTAAATTGAAAGAATAAACGAGAAGTTACAGAAACGGATACAGATACGGATACAGAAACAGCACAGGAACGGATACGAAAACACGTATGATCACGAATACCGAAACAGATACAGAAATAGGAACGGAAACGGAAACAGAAAGAAAGTACGTAAACGAGAAAAGATAAAAGATAAAAGAAAGAAAACGAAAAGAAAAACTACATACGTTTTCAAATGGCACAGCATATGCATGTAGCATATTAGGTATTATCACTTACTGAGCATTAGGCTCATAGTTTATGACTTGCGATGTTGTACAAACACGAGAGAAAATGACGAACAGATTAAGGAGTAGCTGATGAAGGATTTGCACAGGCGAGACTTGTGGTTAGATAGGCTAACGGATTAAAGAGAAAAGAGTTTTGTAAAATTAATGTAAATAGTTTATTTATTTAAATGAATCGTTTATGCTTCCGCTACGTTTTAAGAAAAAGGATTTCATAATTACAGTATTCTGCTGTTTATAACGATTTTAGTAACGAGTCAACGTAAAAGGGATTTTAACAGTTTGCTTTTAAGAAAAGAACTTTGATTTTAATTTAAAATGTTTTAAAGAAAGACTTCCGCTAATGCTTTATAAAAATTTTAAATTTAATGCAATGTTTTAAGTAAGAAAAATCGAGTCGTTACACTTTTACTTGATTACCTACAAAATCAGCACTAAAAATATTGTTAAAGAATCTTCATGCTTGATAGTGATTAGAAGGAATTTGTGGCACATCATCTTCCTGGGGTGTAAGAGGAGGATTTGACCTCAAATTTAGAATTTTGCCTCCATAGTTTTCTTTGCCGATATAAAATGATATATGTCTTGAATAATGAGTTTAGCAAAGAGTACAAAATCTTCCAAATGCTTAAACTTGTTTGCAAAATCAAGAAGTCGTTTTTCAATCTTCAAAAACGTATCAGATTGTTGCATAAGATCAAAATTCCATATATCAGAGAAATACGCAACCAAACTATAGACCCTTCGTGTACCATTACTTTTGCTAGGAGACTAGTGTATGGTGGCAATCAATAGACTGCTCTGCTGACTATAGAAGCATAGTATTAGCAATTAGTGAAGCTTGCAAGAAAGTTCTGGATGAAGAAGTTTATGCCTGAGTTGGTAATTTCATAAGAAAAATGTTATTTCGATAATTGTATAGTCAATGTGCAGCCTCTTATTCACGAACTCCTCCTATCAAATCATGAAAAGAGTTAGAAAACAGAGAAATATATAGCGTGGTAGTATTTCTTTCTTGGCTAATGTGATTAATTAAGTTAAAGGAGCGGGCATCGTTTTTCAGGCTCCACTCTTTTTCTACTTTCGGTCGGTGTATCAATTATTCTTTAAAGCTATGGCAGATAAAGGAGAAAACAATCACATCAAATCAATAGAAGAAAGAAACTATCTTTTTTTTAAAATTAAGTTCATCACTAAATAAATTTAAAATTGTAAATATTTAAAATTGTAATAAAAAATTTTTTAAAAAAATCCTCATTTCCTCCATTGTCTGAAATTCGTTTTTACATTGTTCATACATGTTAACCTGATACTCATCACTAACCTGATTCAATCAACAGATTCAAAACAGAACAGATTCAATAAAGTAATTCAAAACAGATCAGATTCAATAAACAGAATACACAAGGAGGCTTGAGACAATTCAACAATTCAACAATTCAATAATTCAACAGAAAAATTTATATTCTTCAACAACAACAATTCAATAAACAGATTCATAACAAAAACAAAACAGAATAGTGAATTCAATACTGACCAGTGACCGAGCTGGCGCCGAAGGTGAGTCGAAGCTGGAGGTCGGGACTAGAGGCTGGAGCACGAGACTGGAGGCTTGAGACTTGAGAGCAGCAACCAGGAGCAGGAGAGAGACATAGAGTCGGATCGGAAGACTCGAGATTGCCGAACTTAAACTGAACGTCGGCGGGATTGGAAGGTGGAGGTCGGGACTGGAGGCTGTAGCAGCCGGTAGCAGGAGATACACAATCGGGACTGGAGACTCGAGATTTCAGAACTCGAAGTCTCGAACTGGAGCTCGTGACTTGGGACGCTGTTGCCGGAGGGGAGATTCGAGACTGGAGGGCGGAGGCTACGCTTGGACGGTCGTCGAGACAGGAGCTTTGCGCTCGGGACACGGGGAGTCGGGAACTCGGGAGGAGAGGAGGCACTTCAGGCTCAGGCTGTCGGCTGAGAGAACTAGAAGTAAAATTGTGAGAGTGATCGAGTGTCGAGTGAGGAACTGATTCAGTGGGACTGGGTGCCCTAATTCAATTAGGGATACTCGGTTCTATTATCTGTTCTCGGTACTGAGGTACCAAGGACCGAGAATCGGACCGATTAAATCGGTTCTGCTCAAACATAACCGATTTCGGTCCGGTACCCATTAAAATCACATTGAACCGGTACTGAAACCGCCAGTTCCAGTCCGATTCTTCGTTACCGGTTCGATTTTGTACACCCCTAATCTTGTGACCTTATTCTCTTGAGCACAATCCATAGACCAAAAACAGAACAGTGGAACACCAGTTTCTATAAACAATTAGGATAATTTGTCAGCATTAACCCAACTTTGTTGTCTCACCTTTAACTCAAGGATTTACCAGTAGAATAAAGTTACGTTGACTACAGATTTATTAGTACATGCATGTAAATTCAAACTCAGATCTACTGAATCCTTAATTTAACCTTGAATTATTGTATCACAGGGAGCACTGGGCCATCCATTTTATGGAGGGCAGCCTGGCTTTTCTCATCTTCCATAAACAATCTTCAAAGGGGAAGCTCCAGTTTCCTTAGTTCGGAGCGATTGGTTGAGAATGGAAAGCAGGATTCCTCCATTGCTGGTTCTAGTTTTCTTTGTGGCAGTATTTGCTGCTTCTTCTGAGGCTGCAATTTCTAAGGGAGATTTCACTGAAAATTTCAATATAATGTGGTCCGAGGACCATTTTACTACCTCTGAAGACGGACAGATCTGGTATCTTTCATTGAATAAAGAAACAGGTAAGTTTTCATCAGAGAAAATGAAAATCTCAAACGTAAAATTCACACACTTAGTGGTTGCTCTGTTCTTCAGTCATTCTTCTTTAAACTGCTCATTTCAGGTTGTGGGTTTCAAACAAAGCAAAAATACAGATTCGGTTGGTTCAGCATGAAGATTAAGCTGGTGGGTGGGGATTCTGCCGGAGTGGTCACCGCATATTACGTAAGTCTAGTGAAACTTCACTGAGTCTAATGCATGGGTGTATTGTAAAAAATCCAATGGATCTCGTTAAAAAGCAAATTGTTGATTAAGAGAGATGATCGGAGTTGCAGATGTGCTCAGAAAACGGGGCAGGACCAGAGAGAGATGAGGTTGATTTTGAGTTCTTGGGAAATAGAACAGGCCAGCCGTACCTTATCCAGACCAATATTTACAAGAACGGAACGGGAGGGAGAGAGATGAGACATATGCTTTGGTTCGATCCTACAGAGAACTTCCACACCTATTCTCTTCTCTGGAACAATGAGCAGATCGTGTAAGTCCTTCCCGACTATTCATGGTAGACTATCCGAAGGAAACTATTAATAGAATACACTCAGATATGCTTTTTAGTCACAAATTTAGTCCTCTTTAAGTTTTAAGGGGCGAGCTGTTTGGAAATCTGAAATCGCAGGTTCTTCGCGGATAGAGTCCCATTAAGGGTGTACAAAAACAATGGGGAAGCGAACAACTTCTTTCCAAACGAGAAGCCCATGTACTTGTTTTCGAGCATATGGAATGCGGATGATTGGGCGACGAGAGGAGGGCTTGAGAAGACTGATTGGGCAAAAGCTCCTTTCGTGTCGTCTTACAAGGATTTCAGCTTAGATGGGTGCCAATGGGAAGACCCGTATCCCAAGTGTGTTTCCACCACCACACAGCATTGGTGGGACCAGTACCAGGCTTGGCACCTCTCCGATTCTCAGAAGTTGGATTATGCTTGGGTTCAGAGAAACCTCGTTACTTACGATTATTGCAAGGATACCGACCGCTATCCTACACCGCCGTCCGAGTGCTCGATGAGCCCATGGGATTAACGAGCTATTTATTTTGTTCTCGATTACTGAAATAAATATTATTCGCTGCTTTGTAGTTTCCCTACAAAGATAAATTATTCATATGACAATCACATCGGGCTTACGAGTTCCGAAAATTTTATCAGAATCGATGAATCTTTGTTGCTTATCTCATCTACAATGAAAGACGTGCCCTTTCCCATTTATTGTTGTGAGAAATGAAAGATGCTCTCCTCATCTACAATGAACTTCACCATATAGCGCATTGGCAACAGAAGAAAATTATTAGTCCCACATTTATTCTCAGGCTGCAACCAGGCCTTTACAAACTACATGAAAGTAAAGACAATCAAAAAAACAGAAAACACAGAACACAGTAGGCTGGCATACTTCAACAGCTTAGAAGCCACCACGGAGACGAAGGACAAGGTGTAGGGTAGACTCCTTCTGGATGTTGTAATCAGCCAGAGTCCTCCCATCCTCTAACTGCTTCCCAGCGAAAATCAATCTCTGCTGGTCTGGAGGAATGCCTTCCTTGTCCTGGATTTTAGCTTTTACGTTATCAATAGTATCTGAGCTCTCGACCTCCAACGTGATGGTTTTCCCGGTCAGGGTCTTCACAAAGATCTGCATCCCGCCTCTAAGTCGAAGTACCAGATGTAGTGTGGACTCTTTCTGAATGTTGTAGTCTGCAAGGGTCCTTCCATCTTCCAACTGCTTACCAGCAAAGATCAGCCTCTGCTGATCCGGTGGAATTCCCTCCTTATCTTGGATCTTGGCCTTGACGTTGTCAATTGTATCAGAACTCTCAACTTCAAGTGTAATGGTCTTTCCCGTCAACGTCTTCACAAAGATCTGCATGCCACCACGAAGCCGCAAGACGAGGTGGAGAGTTGACTCCTTTTGAATGTTATAGTCGGCCAGTGTTCGGCCATCCTCAAGCTGCTTTCCAGCGAAGATGAGCCTCTGCTGATCCGGTGGGATACCTTCCTTGTCCTGGATCTTGGCTTTAACGTTGTCAATGGTGTCGGATGACTCCACCTCGAGGGTGATAGTCTTCCCCGTAAGGGTTTTGACGAAGATCTGCATGCCACCGCGGAGACGAAGGACCAGATGCAGAGTCGATTCCTTCTGGATATTGTAGTCAGCCAAAGTTCGGCCGTCCTCGAGCTGCTTTCCAGCGAAAATGAGACGCTGCTGGTCAGGTGGGATACCTTCCTTGTCTTGGATCTTGGCCTTAACGTTGTCGATGGTGTCTGAGGACTCCACCTCAAGCGTAATGGTTTTCCCTGTGAGAGTCTTGACAAAGATTTGCATGCCTCCGCGGAGGCGAAGGACCAGGTGTAGAGTAGATTCCTTCTGGATATTATAGTCGGCTAGAGTACGGCCGTCCTCGAGCTGCTTTCCAGCGAAGATGAGACGTTGCTGGTCCGGGGGAATCCCTTCCTTGTCTTGGATCTTTGCCTTGACGTTATCGATCGTGTCTGAGGACTCGACCTCAAGGGTAATGGTCTTGCCTGTGAGAGTCTTGACGAAGATTTGCATCTGTAACAAATGAAACGCACAGATCCAAATAAAAAAACTAAAAGAAAATCAAACAGATCCAGGTGATAGTAATTTGAATTACACGTCGTAGACTAAGGGATGAGTATCAGAATCAAACCCGTTCAGATCTAATTGACTATGAACAATCAAAAACAAAAAAGAATCAAAAAACAAAAATAAAAAGAGCAGGCTATAGATCTAAATGGAGGCTACAAAACTATCAATCGCCGCGTTGAATAGAATTTTTCAACGAAACAGAAGGACTTCCATAGCTTAGCATATTATTATTCTAGGGAAAGAAAATACGCGAAAGGTGTAAGCGAGACACATAACAATCAGATGATTACGATTAATTCATTCATAAACGCAGAAAATCTTGAACAACAAAATAATTCAAGACGCGAAACGAGGAGAAAGGAAACGAAACAGGAGAAAAAATACCTTGGAGGAGGAAACCAATTTTGTTGAATTGAGAACAATCTGGACGCGATAACAAAGCCTACGCTACACGGTTGCCTTTTTATAACGATAAGGAAGAAGACTCGACCACGGCAACGCACCAGAATCCAATTAGATTACAACACGTGGATACAGAGTCACGCGCTCTTAGCGCGGCCATTGAAAGAGTTCCATAGGCAGACGTCATTGATTGCGATATTCCTTTCCATATACCGCCTCAAACGACACTGTCTCCGTTATAACGGAGTTATGAAAGCAGTGGGGAAATGTAAGTGGGGCGTTTTTCTCAAAAGGAAAATTGGGTCCACAAGCATTATTAGGCTGCTTTTTAGTTATATATATATTCGTTGTATCTGGCAAACTTGTTTTCTTTTGAGAGAAAATGACAAATTAACTATCGTAGTTTTAATTCAATAACAAATTAATTATTATAGTTTAATTTTTAACAAGGTAACCACTAATGTACGTCTAAATGACAAAATAATCATCGCAATTACGGTCGTCGTTAACTAGCGTGCCGATGCGGTGTCCCACCGCACCCCAGCGGCGGCCCGTGTTGCGAAGGATAATAGGCACAGTATTGCCAGGACGCCGCCGCAGCGGCGCGTCCTAGGACACCGTGGCAGTTTCTCGGACCGGGAATTTATATAAACAGAGAGCTAACTCCTCTCGACAGTAAGAGGCATTTGATCAGCGATTAGCGAACCCTAGAGAAGTGCAAGAGCTGAAGAGAAAGGAATTTTGGCCAAGTTGAAGAATTTTTTTACAAGCAAATGGAGTCATGGACTGAGAAAGAATCTGTTATTAACCGTCAATGTGACGTGGGGCCCACAAAGACATTGTTGGCCAATCAGAACGAGGTACGTGGAATTGGACATGAAGTTGCAATTGTCTTGCATTCTGTCTCAGCAAATTTAAACGAAGAGGATGATGAGGAGCTCCGATCAGCATGCCAATACAGTAGCGATGAAGACATGGACATGGCTGAGAGTAGGCTCCCACGCCAACCAAAAGCACAATGCACATTTGTGGGTATGAGCCTTGGCAAAAAATACAGTTCGTTGAATAAAATTATAGAAGAAATTGTCGATCATGCTTTGAAGAATGGGTACGGGATTAAATTCACCCACAACAATGCGACTCGGTTGAGGGCCAAATGCGAAGAAGGGTGCACGTGGCAGCTGCACGTCTCAAAATTTCAAAATGAAATGACGTTTCAAATAAAGTCCTACAATGACGTTCACACTTGCTCTAGAGGGGACAATGACGTTCACACTTGTTCAAAGAGTGGAATTTGCAAGCAGCGGCCCTCGCCGAAGAGAGGCACCGAATGCAACAAGACTGGAATATACAAGCAGCAGCCCTTGCAGAAGAGAGGCATCGCATTGCACAAGAGCGCCATTTGCAAGCAACAGATTGGCACCGTGATATGATGGCAGCACTTGAGCGACGTGAGAGGCGAACAGCTCGTGTGTCATCGTCGTCATCAACGGCGGCATCAACCTCACATCGCGCGTAAGTGATTGACTTTGTACGCAAGGTCGAGTATCTACTTTATTAATGTTTGACGGAATGTCATGGGGTTCATTTGTAGGCCCAGTGCTAGAAGCGGCCAACATGCTGAGAACGAAGAGGACGACGAGAATCGGCCGCTTAGAAGGGTGCACGCCGTACGTTTGTGAGTTGGTTATATGTGTGTGTTGCTTATATGTGTGTGTTGGTTCATGTTACTATTTTGTTACTCTAACGACATTTGACATTTTTCTTGCAGGCTGCAAATTTAATGACCGTGTTCGAGCAATATGTGCAAAGAAATACTCAAAGGAACAAAGAGACGTGCGCAATTCTTGGGGGAAGGCGGACGGGGGATCATTACGAAGTCACTAATCTCATCTTCCCCGAGCAAGAGGGGACGCCAGATACGGTGAGAAGCCTTCTTTGTATGTTAATTTATAAGATTTGATCGTAGTACTCATCTGAACGTATATGCAGTGCTGTGCTGAAAACGAGGAAGCCATATTGGTGTATCATCACGAGCACAATCTAATCTCATTAAGGTGGATTCACGTAAGTAATCATCTCGCTTCTCCGGGTTGTTGTTTAGGTTAACTGGGATCATCTAATGCATTGTTTTCCTTGCAGACACACACGAAGCATCGATGTTTTATGTCGTCCATTGACCTCCACACTTAATATGGTTACCAGCAATTGTTGCCGGAAGCTATCTCAATGATCTGTGCTCCCACTGACAAAGACACGTATGTATTTTCCCTTATGTAAATTCTTAATATTGGTTATTGCATATTCTCGTTTATTTTTCCTTTGTATTGCAGCCCGTTCACCAGCTTCCGGTTAACGAGTGTGGGGATAAGCGTGCTGCGTAAATGCCACATTGATCAACTATTTCACGAGCACGAACCAGCCATCTTTGACTATGAGGGACCTTTGTGGGAGAAAGCACAACATGTAGTGTTTGTCCCGAACTTATCTTTTGCAGTCAAAGATCCGCAGCCGGGCAAGACAAAGAAGTTGTAAAAGTTGTAAAATGTTTCATGTACATTTCGTGTAATTTGTTTACATTTCAAAGTTGCAATGGATGTTAACTTGAATGTGTGTTGTATAAAGTTCATGTTTTGTTCAGATTTCGTGTCATTTGTTTATACTTCGAAGTTGCATGAGCTTGGTTGTCTGGTGTTGTTTATGTACTGTGGATGATTATGGAACTACTTGCAATTTATGTGCAGAATGTATGAGATTAGCTTTGGGAGAGTAAAGCAACAAGAACAACTATGGCAAATTTTTTTTCAATTCGGGAGTTAAAGTACGTGGTTTAAACTCAGGACGCCGTGGCGGCGTCACGGGGAGCCGCGGCGGCTCGCTGGCAAATTTTTTTTCAATTCGGGAGTTAAAGTATGTGGTTTAAACTCAGGATGCCATGGCGGCGTCCCGGGACGCTGCAGCGGTGCCCCAGAGCGCCGTGGCGGTGTCCCGGCGCGTGGCGACTAGTCATGGCGTCCAGGCAATACTGTGCCTGTTATCCTTCGCAACACGGGCCGCCGCCGAGGCGCAGTGGGACACCACGGCGGCGCGCTAGTTAACGGCAACTGTAACTGCGGTGGTTGTTTTGTCATTTAGACGTACGTTAGTGGTTACCTTGTTAAAAATTAAACCACAATGGTTGATTTTTCATTGATTTGAAACCACAATGGTTGATTTGTCATTTTCCCTAAAAGAAATCCATTGGCAATTCATAAAGGTGACCACTCGACAGTTTTTTTTTTTTTTTTTGGAAAATGACAAATCAACTGGTCCTGTGATGAATAATAAGACCACCATTCAAATTTTGTTAATAATTTAATTATTAAACCAAGAAAAATTAACATAATAAACATCACGACTATATTTTTATTAAATAATATTGTTGTTTAGCAGTAAAATATTATCCTTTTGTTGCATATCATGATCCTTGAAATATAATTCAATAACATCATTGATCCACAGAAGATTGTTGTCGATCCATAGAGGGACATCGTCAATTCACAGAGGGACGTCATCGATCCGCAGAGGAACGTCTGCAAATAAAAATAAAATCATTGTCTTCTTCATAGAAAAATACAGACAAACTGTGATTTTTCATGGACTATAAAATAATTCTAAATCATCTGAAAACTAAAATATTAATATTATTTTACAAAATCTTCTAAATTATAAAATCTGAAATCTTCTACATCCATTATTTTACAAAATCTAAAATCTTCTATATCCATTATCCATGGATATTAACTCTTTTCCATTGAAAGTCTCTTCTAAAATCATGAGTTCTTTCCTTTTTTTTCATGGGTATTTGTTATTTTTCATTGTTATTTTCAGAAAATTAACGGTAATGTTCGCGTCAGCAATTTTTCATAGTTCAGTGGAGCAAAAATACTTTAGTGGTTGTTTTGTCATTGATCATATAAAATATGATGGTTGGTTTGTCATTTTTCCCTTTTTTCTAACATTTTAAATTTTTATTTAAATTAACTCACATCATTTAAGCGGTTGATATTAAAATAAAATATGTTATTGCTTTTGTTGATTTTTCCATATCTTCAGCATGGCAAAAGTTGCCTATGTAATAGAGGCCCTATTCGTAATAATATTTTGGGAAAATGACAAATTAAGCATCATCGTTTGTGATCAATGACAAGTTAACCACTATCCTTTTTTTTCTAACAAATTAACCACTGACGTATGCAAAAATGACAAAACGAACATCGATGTCATGTTTGTCATTAACGTCCTGATGTGGAGCCACGGTGGTTTGTATACAAACCCCCGCGGCTTCGTGGTTTTCCAAGAAAAGAAGGCCAAATTTGGCCTGAACCGCAGCGGTGTCTCAAGAGATCGCGACGGTTTGGTATCACACCGCAGCAGTCTCTTGAGACACCGCGGCGGCGTCATCATTAATCGACAACGGTTTCTTGACACTACTTCGAATTGTATAAGTACACAGTGAACTCTTTGCGATATTCTCAAACATTTTGTTAGCGATTAGCGAACCCTAAAGATTTTTTAGAGCTAAAGTGAACGACATTTTGGCAAAGTTGAAGAATGTTGAAAAGCAAATGACGTCTTTGAGTGTTGAAGAATATGTTATTAAGCGTCAAGTTGAAGTGGGGCCCATAGCCACATTTTTTGCCAATGAGAATGAAATACGTGGAATTGGAAATGAAGCTGCAATTGTGTTGTATTCTATCTCAGCAACTCTACACGAGGAGGATCCGTTCATTATGTCAATCCAGTAGTGACGAAAACATTGACATGACCGAGAGTAGGTCTAGACGCCCACCACAAGCACAATACACCTTCGCTACACTAGTTTGTACAAAGACTTGAGGTAAGGATGTATAGGGGTGTACGATATGGGGGAACATTGTGACTTAGAAAACGGTTGGGGTCCGTATATGTAATGAGTTAATTACTGCCTCAATGATGGATTTCAAATTGCTTCTTATAAATTGATAGATTTTAAGGAACAGTTAGACCGAAAGGTTTTAATTTATGCATCTAAGAGATTCTCTTAAAATAGAGAGAAAACATGTTGTGTGCCAAGTGGATAAAGAATCTGTCTAAGAGTTTAGGTAGCACACTGTATGTTCATGTATGACTAACATTAATAATTGACTCTGATCAAATGTTAGAAATGTATGTTTGAAACGATTCAATTTCTATTTAAATTGGAGTGTAAGTCTGTCGTATATAAGAGTTATCTCTTATAGGACAAGATATAGGTTTGAAGAATCGTTAAGTTAGTACTTGAAATTATTGATGGTTGGTCTACAGAGGGAATCGTAGAATGAAGTTGATTAATATTCTGAATCTGTTGCTAATAGATTTAATTAAAGAAATTGATTAAGGTTTTACTGTCCACAACCGATACAGAAACAGAAACAGATACAGAAATAGAAACAGATACAAATACAAAAACAGATACAGATACAGAAACAGAAACAGATACAAAATTAGAAACGGACACGAAACAGAAACATATACAGATACAGCAACAGAAACAGAAACAGATACGAAAACAGAAAGAGATACGGAGACAGAAACGGACACGGGAACAGAAACGAAAATGGAAACGGAAACAGAAACAAATTTTCGGAAATAAATTTTCGAGAACAGATACAGATACGGATATTGAAACAAAAAGGGAAACGGATATGCATACGCATACAGAGACGGATACGGATACAGAAACAGATACAGATACGAATACAGAGACGGATATAGATACAGAGATGGATATGGGTACGGATATGGATACGGATACAGAAACGGCTACAGATACAGATACCGAAAAAGGATCTAATAAATGAAATGGTCAGTAAACTAACTGGGGTATCGGTGCATCAGATTCGACCTATGGAACGAAGAAATCATTAACGCATGATTCCCAAAGATTTTAAGTGCAAATGGTTTCGACAACTAAAGACGCTATAGTTAGGAGGAGTTTATGATCCAACAAACTCAGAGGGCTGAATCCGAATTGTAAAGAGCATGTTTAAATACGTTAAGTCAAAAGAACAAAGGTTAGTGAGATTTTATTCTACACGACGATAATGGTTGGAACACACTAGGACTGGGCGGTGTAGGGTGGTGTGTTAAGAACAATGTGGGATTTGCAGTGTATACATTTTGTTAGAACTGAATGTGAAAATGTACGGTGATTGTTATCACCTATTGTTGGTTATTATTGACATTGGAAAAGTAAAGAACGAATTAGTTGAGGGTAAAATACACTATGAGGAATTCAAGGTGATAAAAAGGAATTACTTGTTCTTAGAGAATGAAATTGAATAGTATATGCATAGGTATTGTCAAGAATTTAATGTGGTGTTCCCGGTACTTGGGGGTGATGAGACATGAATTGATAACTTAATAATTGTTGAAAGTATGCTACTTTATATTTGAGGAATTGGAACTAAGTTGGTTCTACCAATGGATGAAGTTTTAGTAAAACTATATTGGTCAAATAGGAATCAAGTGATGAAATGAGTAGTAAACTATAGAGAGTGTAGGAGTGTTAGCTTCAAATTATGGTAGGGTAATGAAGGAAATCAATTTGATAGATGCTTTGTAGGATCGAAGCAATGTTTTAAGTGAAATGAAAGTGTCCCTTTTGTCAACAATTTTCATGTTGTGACTTATGAAACCAGAAGTGCTTGCCCAAGGATATATTTTATTGGGAATGATACGAATAAAGGTCAAATTTTGTGAGTAAGGATGTGATTTTGGAGGATTAGGATTTTCAAAATGCAATAAAGTTATTCACATTACGGTAATTTGACGTAACTTATTTGATAAAAAGAAATAAATTTGGACGAAAGCTTTTCTTTACCACAAATGAGGTTGACAATTTGATAACTTATATGCGTGATAGAATTTCCACTAAGTTATTGTGCCCTACAGAACTAAAAGTGATGTAATCTTTTGAACGTTTCGAGTAAAAGTAGGATATGAAAAGTTACGCTGAGTTGTAGATCAAAAGAATAACTACGCGAACAAATTTCGAGGACGAAATTTATATAAGGAGGGAGGATTGTAATACCCCGACTTTTATATTGGAATTTAAAAAGGATAAATTGAAAAGTAATTGGGGATATTCGTATTAGTCGAATAATTATCAGGGTATTACCAAAGACGTAATTGTTAGATTATGAATTATGAGAATTTTATATTGGCTAATCAAATTAATATGGAGGGTATATTGAGAAAAGAAATAATGGGATTAATTTGGATAATTAAGAAGTGGAATATTTAAATAATGGAAAGAGGAGAATTTAAGATAAAAGAATAAATAAATATAGAAGGAAATGGTTAAGTGAATTGGGTGAAGGAAAACCGAACCAGGTTCGGTTCTATTTGAAGTTTAAGTAAAATTAGTGTAACGACCCAGATTTTTATACATTTAAAAATACGTTAAATTTAAAGAAAACATATCAGAGTGCAATCTGGGCCGTTAGAAACACTTAAAACATTTCGGAGTTAAAAACATTTACGGAAGCAAAAATAATTTAAAGGAAATAATTTAAACTATTAAATTACAAATTGCAATTTATGAAACATAAACTTAATTACAAATTAGAAATTGAATTACATTACAATTTAATTATCTCTCACTTCTCATAGCCCGACCAATCACAAGCTCGCGTGCAAATCCCTCATCAACTGCTTCTTCATTGCTCGAGGAGCTCCACACATATGTGTACCTACACTGCAACTAAGACGTGAGCCTAAAAGCCCAGTAAGAAAATGAGTTTATGCATGTGAAATGCCGCTCTTTAATTCTTTGAAATGGGTCCTCCCCAATCCAATCTTTTAATTACGTATATTAGACATAGTTACGTATTTTAGGAATAGCTCGTATATGGAGCGTGGAGTTTGGGAAATCCTACGGTTGTTAATTAATTACGTTAATTAGTCTTGTATCCCGACAAGGGAAAGATTAATGTTTTTCTTCACTCAAGGCGTGTGGCCACCCCGTGGTGGTGTTCCTAATTATTTCCTGCGTTATGAGACTATCATAAACGTACATACAAGGAACTAATCAAACTTTACAGTAGATTAAGCAAAACAATATGTTAAAGAATGATAGCATGCTTGAGAAGTTTAATTTAAAGAACAATACACTAATCTCATTAACAGTTTGATAATCATGCTCGAAAGGTTAATTATTTACACTAATTATATTTACATTGATTAATTATCATGCTCAATACATTAATTTGCAGCAGGCTTAACAAAATCCAAGGGATAAAGGCAACCATATCAACAAAGGAATTATATAAGGCAATGTCAACAGAAAAACTATACAACACCAACTAACAACAAGAGATACACTAAATTGATTAATATATTTGGAAAGTTTTCAGCTTAAGTTTATTCACATATTTTTATTAATTAGATTGTTTACATGCTTCTAAATATTTAAAAACAGCAGCGAATATAGAAAGAGAGAACTGTGAATACATGTCTTTTAACGACAAAAATACAACAGCGAAAGTATCGAAGCAAAATAGCGAATACATGCCTTTTTATGATTAAAAATACATCAAAAAAAATAAACACTAATCATGCTTCTTAACAGCTATAAATAGCAGTAAAAGATGCTAAAACAGGATGTCGAACAGCAGTACTTAATCACAAACAAAGCAGCGAATTAGGTCTACGAATCATGCCTCTCAACTACTACAGTCTACAACAACAATATCAAACAAGGCATTGATGGCAGAATATCATGTAAGGATTTATAGTATAAACAAACAGTCAAGGAATCTACACTAGTAGCAACCGAGAAGTCAACAGAAGCATAGCAATAGAAAATCAGTCAAGAAATAACTACAAAACATTTAACAGCAACGAACAGTCAAGAGTTGACAACCACATGGTATCTCAAGGAAATCTACGTAACATCAACAAGCTAACAAAATCCACATAACATTAAACTCACGCATACACTTACGGGTAGGGCTTAGACGGCCGGACACACCCAAATCTTACCCTTTGAAGAAAACCATACACAGACGACTCTCCAATTCCAACTTTCCAATCTTCACAGAAGCAGCGACACTCCATGGACTAAATCATAGAGTAAACCATAAAAACTAAATCACAGAGAGCTCTCAGCTCAGACCCCCAGCAGACCCGAGAATCTATCCGAGAGCTCAGCTCTCCTATTTATACACATAAAGTAAAATTTGAAATGCAAAACTGTTTATCTCACGATTCCAGCCACTGAGGCTGATAATCCGGATCGAGCTCCACGCCACTACCTCAACTCCCATCCAGTCCGGATTGAGCTAAACCGCGAGCCACCTGGACCGGTGAAGTTGCCCAGACCAGCGAACCAAAGCTCCTGCATCCTCCACAAATTGCCGATTCCAATCACCCCAGCAACATCCGACCATTAGAACACAAAGAGGAAGAAAACCCGACCAATATACCTCCAATTCGTCACCGAAAAATGCCACAGTAGGAGCTTCGATCCCGAGCCCCAAATTGTAAGCCCTAGCCGCGAACTGTCGCGTCGCCAAACAGCGCCAGCCCACCGCGACGAAGCACGCTCGCCGGATCGTTGCTGTCGTTCGCCGATCTCTTCTCCCTCCGATCAATCTCTCGCCTCATCTCTTCTGTCTTCCGGGCTCTCATTCTCATTTCTCATCTTCACTAGACTGACTCAAATGCCATTCTTCTAATACACTGGACCGATTCTTGTTGAACCGGTTCAATTTTAACATTAATAATTAAATTTAATTAATTAAATTAAATCCAAATTAATCAAATTTAATCTCATTCAATTTTAATCTTTCACTAATTCTTCCCCTAATTTAAAATAAGTCTAATTAATCCCAATAATCCCAAATTAATTCCTAAATATAAAACAATTAAATTAATCACAAACATTATAATTTAAATTCGTTAAATTCCTATTTATTTTAATTACGATAAATTCCATTTAATCTTGATAAAAGGATTTCTTACGAATACGTCATTCGTAATACCCCGATAATTATAATTACCCACTTTAAAAATATCTAGCTGTTACAATTGGCCTTCGGCCATTTGAGGGAGAGGGGGGGAGAAAGCAAGAGAGAGACCAAGAGAAACAGGGAGAGAGAGTTCGAATCGGAGACGACGACGAGCGATGGACGTTCGCGGCGACGAGGGCTCGAGTGCGCGTTGTCCATCGCATGGCAGCGACGGGGAGGCTACGGGCGATGTGATGAACGACAGGCTAGGGCTCAGAATGTCCGAGATGGTGACAGGGTGAGCAAACTGGGCTGCGATTTTCTTCGTGGTTGTCCATGGTAGGTGTGGTTTCAATTGTTGATTGTCGAGTATCTCGACTCTAAAACGAACGATTCAGTGAACAAATTGGGGATGGTAGTGATAGCAGGGACGAATTGGCGTGATGGCTAGGGTGAATTGGACCGGACCGGAGCTGGTTCCCTCCAGCTGCTCCTCTGGCAAGCTTTCCACGTGGATTTTAGTAAGTGGACCACATTCCTTGAAGTGGGAAATTATCTTCCAACTTGCATCTGTGGCAGTCCTCTCTTGGTTGTAAATCAATTTGGTGCAGAGGAGCTTGGTGAATGGAGCTGTGTGTCATCTTTGGAGAAAAAGAGGAAAGGTGAGAATGTTCATCTTGTTTTGTGTGTGTGTGTTCCTTTGTGAGCCATGGAAGAAGGAAATGTTGTTGGGTGTGCTGAGCTTCTGGAGAAAGGAGAAGAAAGTTGTGGGAATTCTCTGGAGCTGGGGTGATGGCCGAGAGCTTCATTGGTTGCTGGTGATCTTTCTTCTCTATTATTAAGTTTGTGAATTTTGGTGTGAATGTTAGTCCGACATTGATATGAGTTATTGTCTTGCTAAGGATTTCTAAATGAATTATTGGTTGGACTCTGTTGGGTTTCAGAGTCTTGATTCTGAGAATGGAATTGCTATTCTCTTGTTGATTTTGTGAAGGATTTATGTGCTGATACTTGGGTAGATATTCTATGAAGGATTGAACTGTGATTTTAATACTCTGTGGTTATTTTCCACGGGCATGAATATGTTAGTTATTTTGCTGTGTTGCCCTCTATTAGTTGTTAATCCATTAGTGCCTATGAAATAGTGATGTAGTTTGTGGGTTGCACTCTATTGTCGGGAATAATAATCGGTTGAGCTTGGTTCCTTATGTGGGTGATGATTGTTCGAGTGTTGAACGTTGAAGTTGATTTTGTTGCTGAAAATAGAAGTGTTGGTTGTTATGTTGTTTATTGCCGAAAGTGTGTATAGGTTGAATGTGTAACTACCTGATTTTTATTATCTTTGAAAGTCGTGTAAAATTTAAAACTTTTGAAAATACCTTTCTTTTATAAAATCGGCGGAAGACTTTTCTTTCATAAAATCTTTTATAAATTGCAGTGGAAAACTTTTATAAATAAAATCAATCATTTAAATAATAAATAAATCATTTTCATTCTCTTACAACACTCCCACAATCGATTTCCTTTAATGCCTTTAGCCCAGCCAGTCACAAGATTCGCGCGTGCAAATCCTTCATCAACTGTTCCTGAAACTGTCCTCGTGCGTATACCTACATCATGAGATAATAATGAGCCTAATGCCCAGCAAGAAATAGAAATACAGTATTATACATAAATATGTCTGATTATATTTGTCTCATATAATTAAACTCGTACATCGAGTTCGGACATTGGAAGTCTTTTCACTCAGGAGACACGCTCTCGCATCCCATCAAGGGAAGGGTTTGTTCTCGAGTCTCCCTGTTAGAGTCCTCCCAATTCCCTTACGTTTATTAAGTTTGGTCTCTCCCATGAAATGTCTCTTACATGTAGTGTGAATACCAACTCGTTGTGGCATCACTCCTATGTCTATTAATATGATGTATGAACACACAATGCTTATAAATGCAATAAAAACATGGATCATAGAAATCACAATCAACAAAGAGCAATACGTGCGATATCAACATGGAATGAATACAGATCTATCAACCTAGCATATATCACAAATATCAGAAAAAACAATTTAAACAAACAAGTCCTAATCTCATGATGTAGGCCATTACTAGCAAAACACATGCACTATTTCTTGTCTCACTCCGTAATATGTTTTGCATCCCAATTTAATCTTCACATTACCTTCTCAATAATAACATTTAATTATCAATAACCATTTACTGAGTTCAATAACACTTAGGAGCTTTAACATTTACAACTTAACTATATAATCTTATTCCTTATTCATTTACTTGATAGAACTTCATAATCCAATTACAGTTTAATCTACTTAACTAAATAATAGACTAGAAAACAATCCCCATCAATACCCCATAACACAACCGAGGGCAACATATAAACCCTCAAACCAAATGTAATGACCCGGTTTTATTTACTTTGAAAATCGTGTAAATTTAAAACTTTTCTTTTTATAAAAACATCAGAGTATTTTCCTTTTATAAAACCCGATCATTAAAACTCTTTACTTAAAACATTTATCAATTTTAGCAGAAGTAATAAAAATTATTTTTATGCAAACGCAGCGGAATTAAAATATAACATTAAACAATATTAAATACTTTACAACCCTTTTACAATTAAATTCCCTTTAATTCTTTAACCCAGCCAGCCACAAGATCTGCGCGTGCAAATCCTTCATCAACTGCTTCTTAACCTGTTCTCCTATGCATGTACCTACATCGCAAGACTTAACTAATGAGCCTAATGCTCAGTAAGTGATATAAACTAAAAGGTATGGTGCACATGTCATGCAACTTTTAAATCTCTTTTAGTTTTCTATTTCTGTTTCTCTTCTTTCTTTCTTCTATTTTCTTTTATCGTTTTCTTGATCTTAATTTTCCTTTATCTTAACTTTACTTTACTGTTCATTTTCTTTACTTGATCGTTACTTTACTTTATCTTGAAAGGCGTTGGAAATGTCTAAACTTGACGAGGAGGAGCAACCAACTCAACCTCACATTCCTAAGCAACCCCGTTTGTTTCATCTTTTTCTTTATCCTTACTTTATCTTGAAACTTTACTTCATTTTGTCTTTACTTTATCATTATCTTTACTTTATTGTTTTGCCTTTGATATTTAACTCAAGCCTCAACCAATGGAGGAGTAACCCGCCCAAAGCCTCTATCCATAGGGACCAAGTCCACCAAGCCTCTATTTATGAGTCTGAGTTTAATATCAAAGCTTTAATCATTTAACATTGGAATGTAAACTCAACCAATGGGGGAGTAACCCGCCCAAAGCCTCTAACCATGGGGACAATGTCCACCAAGCCTCTATTTATGAGTTACAAGCCAAAGCCTTAACTGGTTGCCATTGGAAACATAACCCAACCATTGGGGGATTAATCCACCTAAAGCCTCTATCCATGGGGACAATGTCCACCAAGCCTCTATTTATGGGTTACGTGCCAAAGCTTTTATTGTTTTCTTTACTTTACTTCATTATTTAACCATGGGGGAACAATTCGCCCAAGCCTTTATATTCATTTCTTTACTATAACCGTCTCATTCTTCTTTGTTTCATTTTTAACATTTCATAAACGTTTCGTTTCTTCTTTGTTTCCTTTTGAGCATTTCGTAAACTTTTCGTTTCTTCTTTATTTTCCTTTCTTTCTAAAACCATGTTTGAAAGTCATTTTCGTATCTTTTTGGAAAACTATGATGCGTGATGCTCGTGAATGCACACATTCTTTACTAGAGGAATTTAATAGCGCAACCAACAAATAATTCATGCTTATAAAACTGTAAACAACGAAACATGCTATTTAAAACTGTAAACACCGAAACATGCTATTAATAACTATAAACATTGAATCATGCTATTAAATACTGTAAACAACGAAATATGCTTGGGAAAGCGGTAAACAACAAAACATGCATCTCCTAATCTTGCGATGTAGGGTCCGAAGACCAAAGCACATGCATATCACTTACCTATAGTCCGTAGCGCGTTTGACACTCTATTCTTTCTCATTAATACCTAAACCATTAAAATCACATATTATTAATCTTACTTGTACGACTTAAACACTTTCTCTATCTACACATGGACAACGAAATAGCAATCCTTACAATGTTGCTCATTCCATCAATATGTCAGGATAAATTAACTTTACAAACCCGAATCTTATTTTATCATGAATTCATATTTTCCATAGCAGAGTAGAGAACCATTTAATTCCTTTTTTTTTTCTAAACGATAACCAACATAACACATTTATTTATTCTTTTTATCCAATTAGAAAGGTCGTAGATAAATCATCCAACTATTTACTCAACCATTTGAAACTTCTCAAACCTTTCATAAATTTTAACTCAATATAATTACCACATAACATTCACTGGAAACCAATTTAATAGCATAAGCTAAAATCCAACCTAACAACTTGAAAATTTATAGCTCAAATCCAATGAACAGAGTATCCTAGGCATTAAAGTTCCATTTGTCTTAGGCAAAGTTCCAACATAAACATCCTAGTCAAATATCATAGTCGATGGTAACTTTGTCTCATACAAATAACAGTTCAACAAGTAATATATTAAGCAATCTAACCTTGACAGACAAAACTATCAAGAAGGCTATCAAAAGGATAACTTAAGCAACCAAGTTTCATTCAAACAATGAGTAGTTAATTCCCCAAAACACTACTTCTTAGATGGTAGTTAAAACCATGAACACATTTACCAAGTACATAACACTTATCATCAAAGAGTAACTAAAGTTACAATTCCTCAACATCACAGTGCAATTTATCTTGGTAGACAGCACATCTAGTCCACGAGTTATCAAACAAACACAATTTCATTCATAACATAAGTCCGATCATAACCTTATTTCCAACTACAATCCAAAACAGAGAATTAACACCTGTAACCTGTAAGCATAAACCAAATGCATTCCACAAATCCATTTTTCTCCATGGTTTAATAAATGTAGAACAAAGACAGTAACATCCAAAGCAATTTCATCAATCAACTGAAATGAAGCAAGGATCATGAATTATCGACATTTTCTCTTCATCCCAAACAGAACAGATATCAACCTAAACAAAACAGAATCTAGGAAATCAGAATCGGGTACTTTCATTACTCACCAATAAGACCCGAGAGCAGCACCTCAAACCATTCACTTGCACCTTCACTGCCACCTTTCTTCCTTCACGTTTCAATCCAGCATTCTTCACTGTCATTCCTCCAGAGCACTCGGGAAAGGAAGGAGAGTCATCCATCAATTTTAAAGGCAGCAGAGGAGACCACCAGTGACGCTCAAGCTGACGGGAAGATCACACAGTTCGAAGGAGGTGGTCCAATGGGCTCCACGCTGGAAGTCTTCAATCGTTTCGGGAGGAGGAATAAACCGGCTCATACGTGGACAACAGAACCGGACATGTGCCAAGTCCCTGCCTCTAGCCTTCACGAATCACATCTCCCCTGCCAACGGCGAAACACCCCGCTGCCGACGCCAAATCAACCGAAATCGGAAGCCAAGCAGGTAAACATCAAAGATAGAGAATTGGCCTACCAAATCGTTGCCGGAAAAACCACTTCGCGGGAACCCGATTCGCGAGCCCTAGCCGCGACCCGACATCGCACCACCTCGCCTGGACGCCGAGCAAGTCGTCGAACACCGTCGCGTTCGCAGAACATCGCCCTTCCGTTCGCTCCTCCTCTCCCTCGCCATTTCTCTCGGCCTCTCACCCGCACTCTCCCCCTTCTCTTTTCTATTTTCCTCTCTATTTCTTCAATTAATCAATTAACTTAATTAAATTAAAATAAAACTTAATTTACTAATTAATCCCCACTTTCTATACTCTCCAATTTCTATTTATCTCCTAATTACATTTTTCTCATTTATTATTTCCAAATAATTACTCTATTTCTCTTCCTTTCAAAATAATTAAATTCTTCATTTAATTATTTTCATCCTAATTCCAATTTTCTTTTCTCCAATTAATCTAATTATACCCCCAATTAATCTCTCGTTGAATAATTAAATCTCGATCATCCTTAATTAATTATGTTTATGAAATTTGAGGTATTACACCAAAAGCCACAGAGACCATTTAACAAGGCATAATTTTCATCTTAACACTTATATAAACAATCTTCACGATAGTGAACAATCCTCAATAGAGAACAACCATAACGATAACTGAACTCCAAGGCACATCATAATTCTCAATAATATACAATAATATACAATAAGCCAAAAACCCAACAAAGAGGCATAATCATCAAATATGTACAGAGAATCATATACTTATATTTTATTCTCCCTTTCAACATACTTAAATCTGTAAAATAACCCATTCCATATATCAACAGCCAACAATGATGACATAATTTACTTCTAACCCGCTTTTGAAGTCTATAAAACATTAATGAAAGAGTCTGAATACCTCAAAACCAATAGGGAGTCCGAGAACACCAACCCGAGAAACCATCAGCTCAATACCTATTCATGTACTACATCCCACCACTGGAGTAGCGAAGCCAACTCAATAACACAACCTAATCCATCGCAATACACAACAACAAAGTGCAACGGAGGAGGAACACATCATAAACACCCAATTTGTAAGACTTAGCACTGGAGGCCTAGAAATCAAAACACAAAACAACCACATTCACAGAACCGTAAAACATACCCTAGATAGGTGCAACATCCATTGCAGCATGCCGGAGCCGTTCATTCGTTCCCTGTCGTCCTCCATCATCTACTCGACTCCCTTTTCACAGGATAGCTCCAATCTTTCTTCCATCACCACGGCCTTATCTTATAGGCGAGGAGTTTCCTTTAATCCCCATTGTAACGACCTAGATTTTTCTTCGTAAATCCCTTTTAAAAACGAGTTAAAATTTGAAGCTTTTATGAAAGAAATATCAGAGTGTAAGCTGGGCTGTTAGAAACACTTAAAACATTTCTTGCGGAAGTAAAACGTTCATGGCGGAAGTGTAAATAATTTAATGAAATAAACTAAGCGTAATTAATTACAATTTAAGAAAACTTAATTAAATTAAATTACAACCCAAATTATCTTTTACTTCTCGTAGCCTGGCCAACCACAAGCTTGCGCGTGCAACTCCATCATCAACTGCTTCATCCTTGCTCGAGAAACTCCGCCCATCGTGTACCTACACCGCAAGTAAGACGTGAGCCTAAAGGCCCAATAAGAAAATGGGTTTATGCATATAAGATGCTGCTCTTTAATTCTTTGGAATGGATCCGCCCCAATCCAATCTTTTAATTACGTATATTTGGCATGGTTACGTATTTTAGGAATAACTCATTAGGGCGTGGAGTTTGGAGAATCATATGGTTTCTAATTAATTATGTTAATTAGTTTTGTGGTCCCGATATGGGAATGATTAATTCTTTTCCTCACTCAAGGCGTGTGGCCACCCCGTAGTGGTTTTTTCTAATTGTTTCTATCGTCATGAGACTATCCTAGAGGCACATACGACATACGTGAATTTCATGTACAAACTATATCGAACATAGCAATGCAAGACAATAACCTACATCCAAACCAATAGCTAAATCTAAACAATACACTGAGAACAATAATATGTTGGGAAGTTTATAACATGCTTATATTAATTAAATTGTTTACATGCTTCTAAATAACTAAAAACAGCAGTGAATATAGAAAAAGAGAACAGTGAATACATGCCTTTTAACGACTAAAATACAGCAGCGAAAGTATCGAAGCAAAACAGCGAATACATGCCTTTTAACGACTAAAATATAGCAGCAAAAGTATCAGAGCAAAACAGCGAATACATGCCTTTTAACTACTATAGTCTACAACAACAATATCAACAAAGCAGCGAAATATGCTCATGAACGACTAAGAAAAAATAACAGCAACAATATTCTAACAGAAGCATATCCAATGTATAGTAACCAAACGTATACAACATGCAGACTCTACAACTCACGCACACACTTGCGGTGTAGGGCTTCCTTAAGCCAAGACACACCCAAGTCTTACCGAATGAAGAACACACAAGCAGGGACAGCTCTCCAGCTCCAGCAGCTCTTGCTCCCGCTCACGTTTCAGCTCCTTCAGCACACCCGAGAGTAAATCTTCTAGAGAGCCCAGCCATCACCCTTCTCTGTTCTTTCACTCAGTTGCTGAATATAAACAAAATTGTAATTTAAAATGCTTAACCATCTGAGGCTGTTAGCCCACGATTCCAGCCACTTATCCAAATTTTTTGGCCAAAATCTGAGCTGCAATCTGCATCCAACACAGGCACGAACCAGAGAATAGACTGGCTCGGTCCAACGCGAAATGCAGACCGGACCAGCTACTGCCCAGTTGAACCGAAGCTCCCTGCCAACTCCATTCATCGCGAATCGCCACTGCCACCGTCCGAGAATCGCCGAGCAACCGAACGCCAAGGAGAGAAGAAAAACACAATAGAAACCATTGACGTACCAGCCTGGAGTTCGCAGCAACATCGGGAGTTCCGATTCTGAGCCCTAGCTCCACCTCGCATCACCGTACCGCGTCGCCGCTGTCGCCGAGCACGCCTAGAGTCCCACACCACCAGAAAACGCACAATCGGCCATCCCGAGCCTCGCGGTCCGATGTCCTTCGCTTCGCCGACTCACTCGCCTCGGCTCCCTCTCTCCCTTCGTCTCCCTCATTTCTCTTGGGCTCTCTTCTCCCTCCCTCATTCTATTCTAATTCAAATCGGTACAAACCACAACAACCTGAACCAGTTCACCTGTTGAACTAGTTCGCCACCCCTAATCAATACATTCTATTTTCCTTTTTACCTCTTTGAATTTTAATTTCATTTTAACCTTCGATTAATTATTTTTTTACATTTTAATTATAACTAATTCCCCAATTATATCTAATTACTTGACTCCTAATTAAAATCTAATTAATTTCTTCTTTAATAATTTATTTAAATCCTTCATTTAATTAAATTATTTTCAACATAATTAAATTCCTAATTAATTCCTTAATTTATAATCTTACAATTATATCTTTGGTAATACCCCGATATATTAAAAGTCGGGGTGTTACACCCATAATCTTTGCCAACAATCTCAGCTATTATTCGATTCGATCGTCATTCGAATGGGTTTGAAGGGGATGAGCTTACCGAGATTTTTGTTAAAGGGAGATCCACATTCTGAAGCCCTAATCATTCGCATCCACTTGAACGATTGAACCCTCAATTTGTGCTGAAGACTTGGACGCGGTTTCACCAAACTCTTCAGACAAGGCTTCAGCTGAAGCTTCTGTCAAAGCTCCAGCAGAAGGGATCCTCCCCGCAGGTTCATGATCCTCCTCCAAATGAACCGAATCTTGTTGTTTAATGTATATTCAACCAGACCGAACCGGTTTGGGGGGTAAATCGGCTTACTGAACCGGTTTATTTCTCCTCTTTAATTGTAATCCTTTCTAATTTATCTTAATTTCTATTTTAAATTTTAATTTAATCTATTATTTTCATCTTTTAATTAACCTTCCCTTTACCTTCAATTTCTCTTTTATTAACTCTTTTAAATAAATCTCCTTTTAATTTATTCCCAAATAAATACTTATCCAAAATTTTCACTTAATTAATCCCAATAAATCTTCAATTCTATTAAATAGATTTCTCATAAATACCTATACATCATTCTGTTCGGGAAAAATCATCCAAAACCTCCAAAATTCATAATAACTTTTATTTTTAGTTCCAATTAAATTTTGGAATATTACAAAATGTGCTCCTTGTTCCTTTGGAATTATGCCCCTGTTGATAAGTATGTTCTGTTCATGGAAGTCACAGTCTGTATGTTAGTTATTGGTTATGAAGGATAGAAATATATGCCTGTAATAAAAGGGGGTGGGTACATTCAGTACTTCAGAAGTGAAGGAGAATGGTTGAGAAAAATGAATAGTATCATGTATTTCGTTGTTGATTGTGAAGCTTGGATATAGGAAGTTGACTTTGTAAATTATTCACTCGATAATTCCATGTTAAGGTAAGAGTTAAATAACCTCTACTCTGCTATGGGAAATATGGTTTTGTGATAAAATACTATTGGGTTTTGTAAAGAAAATTCTCTGTATTATCCTGTTACATTGATGGAATGAGCAACTATCGTGAGTTATTACTATTCTGTTGTGACAGTGGAAGTGTAAGGAAATGAGTCGTAGAAGTAAGATTTATAATACGTTATTTTAATGGTTTTGAAGGTACGAAGAAGAGAGAAGATGCAGAAACGTGCTATGGACTCCAAGTATCAACTTACTGTGCTTTGGTCTTCAGACCCTACATCACAAGAATTAGGATTGCATGTTGTATGTTTACTAGAACTAAGTTCTTTTAATGATATGTTTATTAGACATTTATGCGATCATATAGGACTGTATGTATTCACTAACATATTGTATGACATACTTAATATATGTAAATAGGCATGTGGGGGTTTGGGAGAATCGGTGACTGTCCATCGGTGGTGACACCCCTATTGGATTACCTACTCCCACGTAGGTGGTGGTGAGGTACGGTTAAGCCACATGGACTCCATGGTTCATCCTTTCTCTTGTACTGAAATCCCCAATGTCTTCAACAAAAGTGAATGGGTATGGCACGTGGTGACACACCCCTATTGGTGTGTTTCCTCGTCGGAAATACAGTTAAGCCACGTGACCAATTGACGTATCCATCGCCTTGGTTAACAGACAAGATACGGTTCTTCTCTGTAATGCATTGCATGATCATGCATCATATCTGCATTTCATTTTCTTATATCACTTACTGAGCATTAGACTCATTAGTTAGGTCTTGTTGATGTAGGTATGTACGAGAAGCAGGTGAACAGGTCAAAGATAGTTGATGAAAGATTTGCACGGGTGGATCTTGTGGCTAGGGCTAAAGAATTTAAAAGAAAATTATTTGAAAAAGGGTTTGTAAAATACTTAATATTTTTTAATGTTTTGTTTTAATTCTGCTGCATTTTATAAAAGGATTTTATTAATTCTACTACAATTGATAAATGTTTTAAGTAAAGAGTTTTAACGATCGGGTTTTATAAAGGAAGAATATTCTAATGTTTATAAAAGTTTTAAATTTCACGCGATTTTAAAGTAAATAAAAACTGGGTTGTTACACGTTTCCTGAGGTATCGAAGTAAAATGAGATGTCTGAGGAGGGGGCTGTTCCGCTAAGGAAGGGGGTGGAGGTGCTAGCTGCTTTCATGGTCATGCGTACCCTTTCCCCTCCAACTTTGGTGACCCACATTCGGTCCACTTTCAACTTTTTGTACACATCAGTGGCCGTCTCTTCAATTCTCAGCTCTTTTTCCAAGATGGGTATCCCATAATGCTCAACAATCCTCTGGATGAGCCAATTGTACGGCAGGTTCTTAGCTGGGTTGTTGAGCACCTCATGTATGTGACTGAGGATGACATATCCAAAGTCCACATTTTTCCTGGTGAACACCTTCTCCAGCAAATAAAGATCCATGCAGCTAACATGGTCCCGATGTCCATCCTGAGGCAAAATCGTGTACGTCGTGATGAGGTGGATCCCTCGGGCTATAACATTCAGCTCCTTGCCCTTTGGCTTCTTGTACTCGACAATCTCGGGATCCCGGTGCAACAATCTAAGCACCGCTAGCCCTTCTCCTCGGTTGATGAATGGTGGATCTCGAGACACGTGATAATATTGATCGCTTGGCCCCTCCAGTACACATCCAAGCATTATATTCAGCTCGTTGGGAGTCAACCTCAACTCCTGTCCAAAAATGTACGGTCGCACCTCTAATGGCTAGGTGGACAGTTCCAAATCTGCGTAAAACAATCTAACAATCCTCTTGCAATAACTACCCCTCATCCGTCACAACCCGCCTAATCTAGCATCCTCAATCAATTGTTGAATTCTCATTCCTACCAAGGACTCCAAATCTACTATTTTTGAAACAATAATTGCATGGTGTTGTATATCATCTTCATACCGTGCTTTGGCATAGGGTGTCCTGAATAGTTTGGACTGGAAACCCGTTGTAATGGGTTGGAACCAGACCAATGAGCCTCCGGCTGGTCGTTGTTCAGGCTTGGTTTGAGGTTGCCATTGAGAGTGTGCAATGGTTTCTCCAGCCTCCGCGGTTTCTCCGTGTTGCACCGCCGTGGGTTGAACATCTTCCACCGCCGCGGTTTGGACAGCTTTCACCGTGGCGAGTGCTTCTTCCTGCAACGTTGACTCATCTGGTATCGATTGCGACGTACCACCCTTTCGCTTGAACGCTAATTTCTTTGCTCGGGAATACATTGTGATTGAAGGTCGGAGCTTGTTGTTCGCCGAGTGGTTTTTGTTGTTTGTTCGTGGTGAAAATGGCTGAGCCCTAGGACCGCAGCGATTATGTATACCGACAAAGTTCAAAGAACGAGGCAAGAAACCGTTGCCGATTAATGATGACGCCACCGTGGTGTCTCAAGAGACCGCCACAATGTGATACCAAACAGCCGCGGTCTCTTGAGACACCGCAGCAGTTCCTGGATTAACCACAGCGGTGTCTCAAGAGACTGCGGCGATTTGTTATGACACCACGGCGATCTCTTGAGACACCGCTGCGATTCAGGCCAAATTTGGCATTCTTTTCTTGGAAAACCACCGAGCCGCGACGTTTTGTATATGAACCGCCAAGGCTCCACATCAGCACATTAACGACAAATGTGACAGCGATGTTCGCTTTGTCATTGTCCTATACGTCAGTGGTTAGTTTGTTAGAAAAAAAAATGATAGTGGTTGACTTGTCATTGATCGCAAACGATGATGGTTAATTTGTCATTTGCCCTAATATTTTCAATGCACGCAAGTATCAAATAAATAATAAGAAATTAATAAATTAACTATTATACTTTGTAATCAATCACAAGTCAACCAACAATTTTTGCTAACAACTTAAATATTGAACTATGAGAAATTGATGACGAAAACATTGCCATTACGTTTTCTGTTAAAAAATGTTATCATTCTGTTGCGGAACATTATCTTTCCACGGCATAACATTGTTTTTTCACTAAATAGTTTTAAAAGATTACTTTCCGTGGGGGAACGACGACGTTCCGCTGCGGAACATCATTGGTCCGCAGCAGAATGTTGTCGTCTTGCTTAGGAAAAGATTACTTTCCACGGAGGAAATATTACTTTCTGCCGCAAAAAGAATACTTTCTGCAATGGAAAGATTACTTTCTTCTGTGAAAAGTGATGAACACTGGACGACAACGGATCAAGAAGAGGAAAGAGAAGATAGTGATGAGAACTTGAAGGTGAAATTAAGAGGAGGAAATTGTTTTCGATGATGGGAAGATGCTCGAAAGAAAACGTGGGAATTGTTTTCGACGACGAGAAGACCATGTCAAAGATTCCTAGAATCATCTTTGCGGTAATATTGCTTCAATCATTACAATTTTAGTATAAAAGTGAAGTAGAATAAGAATATGTAGATATTAAAGTTTCGGCATTGTCTTCGCGGCAATGTTTCTTTCAACAAGCAATGGTGATATTTGTGCTATCCATTTTTCATAGTTCAGTGTTCAAGTTGTTAGTGAAAAATTGTTCAATGGTTGACTTGTCATTGATTACAAAGTACAATGGTTGATTTGTCATTTTCTATAAATAATATAAGGAAAATGACAAATCAACCATCATCCTTTACTGCTGGTGACAAACCAACCATCATCCTTCTTTTTTTCTAACAAATACACAACTGAACAATGAGAAATTGACGCCGCAACAATCGCTGTCACGTTTGCCGTTAACGCTTTAATGACGAACTGCGGCAGTTCGTTGCATGATTTGTCATGAGATCGCCGTGGTCTCTTGACAAACCGTGACAGTTCGTCATGAAATCGCGGCGGTCTCGTGACGAACTGATGCACCCTGAATCTGCATCAATATCATTTTTATTAGGATGAATGACGTCCAATACAAGGAAGATATTGAAGAAAGAGAAAGATATTATCTCTTTAGATATTATCTCTAAAAAGATCCACTTATCTAGGATATTTAGATCCACTTATCTAGGAGATCTAGATCCACTTATCTATGTTATATTTTATTTAGTTTTCTAATTTATGTTTGTAAAAGACTATATAAAGCCACATAATTTTATATTTTAGACAGTTGTTGAATTTTGATAAAACAAAGCTTTTGCTTTTCGAGAATTGGAGGGATCTTTTTCTTCCTTTGGTGAGTGATATCCAAAGACCCTTTGGTGCGTAATATCCAAAGTCTCTTTCGTGTGAGTTATATCACGAAAGAAACTTGCAGCCGCGTCCTTATCCAAGGAGGTGAGAAGAGTTGCGTTTATCCATCACGTTCATTTATCGGCAACGTTAAAGTTTCCAACTTTATTATTGCCAATCACTTTTTCACGATTAGATATAAATCCATTCTGTGCGCACATCATGAACCGTGGCAGTTTGTCATGAGACCGCTGCAGTCTCATGACTCGCGATTTGTTAAAATTTTTTTATTACAAATTTGAGGGCTTAAACACGAAATTTTGGGCCTGAAAAAGGGGGATCATGGGGTAAACCTTTTAATAAGTGATAGATCTCTGAGAGAGCTTCGATTTTATACCTTTTGGAGCCGATTTTGACCTCTAGCCAAAGTTATAGTCTTTTGAAATTGAAGAGGTCAAAAATCTAATAAAATGATTGGATTCGTAAAACATATACATAGGAACTTTGAAGTAGCCATGAAACACTAAATAGGGACTTTGAAGTAGCTATAAAACTCTCTGTTTTTCATGGCTACTTCAAAGTCTGCAGCGGTTCTCGGTTTTTAGTGTTTCATGGCTACTTCAAAGTCCCTATGTATATGTTTTACTAATCCAATCCTTTATTAGATTCTTGACCTCTTCCACTCCAAAAGACCATAATTTTGACTACAAGTGTTAGAATCACGTGTTTAAGCCCTCAAATTTACAATAAAAAATTTTAAACAAACTACGAGTCATGAGATCGCGGCGCTCTCGTGATGAACTGACGCGATTTGTCAAGAGACCGCGGCGGTTTTATGACAAACTGCAGTGATTTGTCATTAAAGCGTTAACGACAAACGTGATAACGATGGATGCAGCGTCAATTTCTCATAATTCAGTGGTTTATTTATTAAAAAAAATAATGGTTAGTTTATTACCAATAACAAAATATGATGGTTGATTTGTCATTTTCTGTCCTGCGACGCTTATATTGTGGATTTTGTTTTCCAAGTTTCTCATCAACGATTTTTGCAAAACAAATCGAGACCGTTGAAAATCAAAAAATAAACTATAAGAAAATGTCACTCCGTTATAGGTGAAAAGACGGAAAGAGGCATAATAAAAAATTGTTACCCTAAAATACCCTTTCAAGTTAGCAGGCCGTTTCTCGCTCCTCTCCTCTCTTTTGGCTGGGTTTCTCTCTAGCCTCTTTTATGGTCGAAACAAGCCCTAATCCTAATTTCGCCGTCCTCAGCGACGCTACTTGAGTCCTCATATGGACTCTGAGAGACTTCTACTTTCCACAACAATTTCTAGGTCTCTGCCGTATCCATCCGAACGCTCGCTCATTTCCGCAACCGCCAAGGCCATGCCCTATGCCCTCCCACAGAAGCCTTCGCCGTCCATACTCGAGCGATTCAAAGTTCTGCTGAAGCAAAGAGACGATGAGCTCCGTTCCTCGGCGGAGAATGATGGGCCGCTACCACTCTCCGAAGAAATTGTACAGCTTTACGAGCTTCTGTTGTCGGAGCTCACTTTTAATTCGAAGCCTATTATTACGGATCTCACTATCATCGCCGGAGATCAGAGGCAGCATGGCAAGGGCATTGCTGATGTAATTTGTGCTCGTATTCTCGAGGTTTGCGTCTGTAATCGTAGTTCTCTCGTGAGGGATTTGATCAATTGGATGGCTGTTTACAGTTGGGTTTTTTTTTTTTTTTTTTTTTAATTTTATTTCGGTGAAACAATGTTGTAACTTCATGAAATACCTGTCGTTCGAATATGGATCTTGTGAATTTTCTCTCTTCATTTCCCCCAGTTTAATATAGTTACTTTCTTATCCGACATTTTTTCAACCTATAACGTCTCTTTGTTTTTAAATCGCTATTGGTTGTTTACATCCACTTCCCACTTTTGTATTTGTTACGTCTTCTGCAGGTTCCTGCTGATCAAAAACTTCCTTCATTATACCTTTTAGACAGTATTGTCAAGAATATTGGGCGTGAATACATTATGTATTTCTCGTCTTGTTTACCTGAGGTAAAGTAATGTATGTTACAATAATTACTGTATTCTCTCTTTCAAAATGTTCTAAGCATACACACAAAAATTGGAATGGAAAATCATTCTCATATAAATAATATTGTCTTGCAACGAAGGTCTTCTGTGAAGCATACCGCAAAATTCATCCTAATCTACATAATGCCATGCGTAATCTCTTCAGCACGTGGACGACTGTCTTTCCCCCTTCTGTCCTCCACATGATTGAAGATCAGTTACAATTTTCTCCCGTAGCCAACCAACAATCATCAGGTTTGACTTCCTTGACGACATCTGAATCTCCTCGGCCGTCTCATGGAATACATGTTAATCCAAAATACTTGCATAAGTTGGAATCTGGAGTTGCAGATGGTGTAAGATTTTTGGCTCTTTATTGTCTTACTATCTTACTGTTTTGTTGGATAAAATGATAATCTATTATTGAAAAAGACATTGTAATTTAAATTTTCTGCGGGAGCACATGTATGAGTTTACCTTTTTCTGAATGCTTTTTTATGCTTTGTTTACTCTGTGTGCTTTATTTTCCCTTTGGAATATTTTTGTTTGCATATAGCACAAATAACAATGATTTCATGATTGAATAATAGTAATGAGATAAGCAAGAGTTTAAATCAGGAATTTAATTGTCTGGCAGAATATTCAACATGCAAAGGGAGTTTCAAGATTAAAAGGGTATGGTCAGAAACCTGTTCCTAAAGATGTTGAGTATAACTCTGATCATGCAGAATTTGCACAATCAAATATGGGAGCTGAAATGATAAGTTCAGGAGGAAATTATGATCATACAGCTGCAGCATTTAGAAGCAACAAGATGCACTCATCTTCAAGTTTTGGGCCTGCCAAACTCTCATCACCTTCAAGACTTGAACCTGATCCCTCGCAATCATCAGTTGTAGTGGAGCTTAAAGCAAATGATTCTTGTGGGCTGTTTGTCGAAAGGGCCTCTCCATCTCATGGTGTATTTGATTATGGGTCTGGTTTAGTGTTTGGTAAAGATGATGAGATAGGTCGATGGAGGAATCAGAAACAGGTTGAAGCTGTTTCTCGACACAGAATTAGTAATGGGCGTTGTCACGAGGGAGCGAGAGCTTTAATTGATGCATATGGAAGTGATGGAGGAAAAAAGCCTTCAAATGATAATTTTCTACTGATTGATCGTCAAGACATGAATGGCTTTCCACCAATATCTTGGCAAAACACTGAAGAGGAAGAATTTGATTGGGAAGATATGAGTCCCATCTTAGTAAACCGTAGCAGAAGCGATGGTACAGATGCTAAATCTTTCCAGGCTTTTGGAGCTAGAACAGGCCTTAGAATTGATGGATCTAGTGGCCCGGTAAAGCCTGATACTACAAGGAGTTGGTCTAGCCATGGTCAACTACGGGCACCTATTGGCTCCTCTTTAATTGCTGAAGATGTAGTCTCAGCTGTATGCTTCCTCAACTCATTTGCAATGCCATTATTGTCTTTTTAGTCTCGTTGTAGACCCAATGTAATGTGTAATGCTATGTATTAAGATATAGTATTTTTAATCTTATGAAAATCATTACAAATAATTCTGATGCACTGACTGCTAAAGCTGTTTATAAAATTTTGTTTCATTACTCAATCAACATGTAATATTTCTTGTATAATTTTAAATTTTAACTTTTAAATGATCTGAGTTCTTTGATATAGTAGTTTCAACCACATTTTAGTTGCTAATTTTTCAACTTTCGTCGGGGTGTTAATGATCCTCATTTGGCACTCTTTTACCTCTACTCATTTACTTGTTTTGGGAATCATTAGTCCTGTAGTTAGAACATTAAGATGACATAAATTATTGATTTCTCATTGTCCGCAGAGACCCAGGGATGTGCGTAATCACGTTTCTCAGCCTTTACAGCGTCAAGGAATTGGAAGGAATTTCCAGAAGAATTTTATGGTGGGTAATTCATCTTCATTTGTTGCTGAAAAAGTAGCTCTTTTACCGGAAAAGCTTCCAACAGCCAATGCTCTTTGTCGACCCCCAGCCATGATATCAAGAATGGTTTCCCCTGGGGTTGAAAACTCCAGTGACAAGACTCAGGTTAGCTATTCAACCAAAGGTGGTAAGACCTCCGGTAAATGTCCATAATTCTTGTACAATATCTGTAGTAAGCAATTCAATCATAGATAATTATTCAATCATAATACTAATTAGTTTGAATCTGTAAGTACTTACAGATATTAGCTATTGAATCATCAAGAATTATTCATTTTCCTGTGCAGTTGGATATTTTGGAAAAACTGGAGCCAAAATTGACGATGTTGCCACATCAGCATGGTCAACTAATTGATATGTGCCCAGGAAATCAGGTGCAAAGTATATCTTTTAAACCAAATGTTCATCCACCTCTTAAGGTGCGAGATAATTTTCAATCATTTCCAGCAGTGCCAATATTACCCCATCTAATGGCATCATCATTGAGTCAAGGATTTGTCTCACAGGTTCACAACCCTCCGATTAGTGTCATTCCATCCATGTCCACGCCTGCTGTACAGTTGAATTTACCAATCAACAACATCCCCAGCAACCCTCTATACTTACAGAGGACACCTCTGCCACCTTTACCTCCAGGTCCACACCCAGCTTCAATGCATTTAATACCTATGTCTCAAACTGGAGGTCCGGTTGCTTCTGGGCAGCAAACAGGAAGTGGATTTTGTAGTCTGATCAATACTCTCATGTCTCAAGGTTTAATATCGCTGACTAATCAAAATTCAATGCAGGTATTCATCTGGGTTATAGTACCCATTATGAATAGATTGTGAATTGTTGATATCTTAATTAATATGAAATTGCATTATTAAACTTATGTGTATTTATCTTCAGGATTCTATTGGGCTAGAGTTCAATCTGGATATTCTCAAGCTGCGTCACGAGTCTGCAATAAGTGCCCTATATACTGATCTCCCAAGACAGTGCACAACCTGTGGCCTTAGATTTAAAAGCCAGGAAGAGCACAGTAGTCATATGGATTGGCACGTGACCAAAAACCGTATGTCAAAGTCTCGGAAGCAAAAGCCTTCTCGTAAGTGGTTTGTAGGTATGAGCATGTGGCTTAGTGGTGCAGAGGCAGTGGGAACTGAGGCTGTTCCAGGCTTCTTGCCTCCTGAGACCATTGTAGAAAAGGACAGTGATGAACTGGCCGTTCCGGCTGATGAGGATCAGAATACATGTGCATTATGTGGAGAGCCTTTTGATGATTTTTACAGTGATGAGTTAGAGGAATGGATGTATAAGGGGGCTGTCTTTATGAATGCTCAAGATGGTTTGACAACTGGTATGGATAAAACTCAACTAGGTCCTATAGTGCATGCTAAATGCAGGTCTGATTCTAGTTCAGTTCCTCCTGAAGATTTTGGACAAGATGAAGGAGTATGTGTTTCTTATTGCCTTTTCCTTCTCCAGATATTTTCTGTCCTTTTTAGTTTTAATTGGAGTCTTTTCTTTTGTGCTTTAGAATACCTATTTCCTTACTATCTTCTATCTTGTCCTGCCCTAATTTTATTACTTGCTATCTTAAAGTGATCTTTCGAAATCTTTATATATGTCCATTTGCATGCTGCTATTCTCTTTTTGATGTTTGAGTTTAGCTGACAAAGGACAATTTCTACCAAAGGAGTTTTTTCTTCCAGCATTTAGTACATCATTGTTTTTTTCCTTGCAAATGTATTTCTGGAATCATTCATGGCTTAATAATATAGCTTTATTTTGGAATGTTATTGTTTCTGGAACCATTTGGTAAATATCTGTCAAATTTCTGCATGCGTTGGGATGTTTATTTGGTGTTCTTTTTAGTATGCTCTTTGTTCATGTTTACATTCAATTTTATTGCAGGGATTTAGTGAAGAGGGTAATCAAAGAAAACGACCACGGAGTTAGCTGTAGATCAACTTCCATGGTTTTTCTATGTTCCCTATAACTTATTATCAGTTTCTTAATTAATGTATACAGTATGCTCTTTAATATGTTTTCATTGTCATCAGAGCTTGCATCACTTTTCCTTTGAGTCTGAATCTTGTACATTTATAGGTGAACATATTGTACCGTCAGCAATATATTGGAAAAAGGCTACATGATCCCTTTGTATTATCTTGAAGCTTCTCTCTTTTGAAAATGCATGAGAACTTCATTGTTTTAGTTTAACTGGAATTATTACCTGACTATTGAGTGCTTTACGAATTTTTCCTGTCACCCCCACCCCCTTAAAAAGAGTGGTTCCAGTGTTTGGAAGGGATTGATGATGTACCAGGAAGCTGGAATTTTTTGCTAGACATTCTCTTTTGCGTGTAGTTCCACATTATGCAGGAACATGCATGGATGGACCCATATAATGTCGCGATTAGATTTGTTAAAAGGCTTAATGGCTGGATCTACAGAAGCCAAACTATCTCAGCTTGGAGCCGCCCAACGCCTTGGAGAAAGGATGGCGGGATGAAGTGGTTTTGTTTGCAAACGTCGTAATTAGGTTGAAGTTTATGTTTTTCAGTCGTTATTTTATGTTTTTTTTTTGGAGAACACTGATTAGTAGCTATTTCTTCTGTCTTTGAATGTTGGAAATAATGTGTGGTATGGCTGCGAAGTTATGTGATGAGATTGAATGGACAAAAAAATACTGGAACTTGTCCATGATGCATCAATTGCTTCACACTTGGATTATTATGATTTACTTCTTCCATTTTCAAATAGGACTCCTCTGCATTATGTTAACCGGGGAATGAAGCTCAGAAAGTGGATTTTGTATTTGCCAAGAGAGCAGCTGGTTAGGACGTAGGTGCCAATGTTTGTGCTATTCATCATCGACTTGAGAAATGTCTACTTCAAATATATTTATGGAGACTGGAGAGGTGGTACGTGCCTTGCCGAGTTTCTTAGTTGAAATCATTTTAAACCCAAATTGTCCTCCACTTCTCCTTCGTAAAGAAAGAAACATTCGGGCGACTAGAATATGCGAACAAAACATAGTCGGTGTGGCAGCAGCCCATGTTGCAAATGTAAAGACGACCCCCCATCATGTGTACACCATGATGTTGCTGAGAGTAAGGTATAGGTAATGAAATTGGGGGAAAATTAAGAAAGATGCTACTAATAGATAGAAGCTAACTTGACAGGTGGCACGGAGTGAATGGACGAAATTTAATCGTGGAAAATCATGTGATCGTAGCGAGTAATAAATCACAACAAAATGTAATGCTCAAGCCACGTGAGTTGAGACTGGTGTGTATGTACAAGAGTTCAATTTGCACTTAATTTCACTAGTCATTCTATAGTGGACAGACAACACATTTGAGGCTGCAAAATGTACACCCACAAACAACACAATGAGTAAACTCACCCACACAAAGCTCCTGCCCGCAATCGAATAATACCCATGATATGATATGATATGGGTTCCGAAAGAACTTTCGAATGCTTTCATCTCTGAAAGTTTGGTGGTGCGTCCGTTGTTTCACTGTGGGTGCTTTTTGGCTTGGCAGCTCTTGAAGATCTTGAAGAAGAAGGAGAAGATGGGGATCTGGGAGATGATATTGATCTGTTCTTTTTCCTCTTTGGTTTCTTGGGAGCACTGGGGAGAGGTTGCGTCAGTGGAAGGTCCCTCAACAGGTCTGTTGCCAGTTGGCGTGTTATCTGCTGATCAAAATCTGAGAAGACCAGAAAAATCTATGAATGCCCCCCCCCCCCCCCCCATTGGAACAGCCTAGATGTTTTCCAACTAATCTGGGTAATAACGAGAAAGAACCCCAACAAAGATTTATGTTGGATCTTGTCAAGAAGTATGACAGGGAAACAAACTTGTCCCAACATTAGGGATGAGCAAAGGTTGTTAATTTTCTTCCATAAACTCTAGTTGTGGTGGTAAAAAAGCAGAGGTAGCATGTCATTGTTAAGAAATCTAACAGATGTTTATGCTATTCACGTTCAAGGTACACCAACTTCAGAGCATGAAAGCACATCAATCAATTTGTGGACCCACTAATAACCTGATTGTTTCTTTGGGAGACAGATTTGACTCCCCCTGGTTAAAACAAGTGCATGCTCGTGACAAGAGAGCCAAAACTGGAGCAAAGAATCTTCACATCTCACAAGCTTCACTATGAGAAATTTGTATTCTCCCTACCCGTCAAAGTGTCTGCTCCTACTACTTGTCTCATCTGAATATTTTTATTATAGTGTAAAACACAATCTCACAGTAAAGAAACAATTTTCTAATTGACAATTCATTTCGAATTCTATGTTTTTTTTTTTTTTTACAGTTTCGCGATAAACTGTTCATGGCTTTTGCAATGCATTGCACACGATGTGCACAGAAGTACATATTTCAAAACGAGGAAGACAAACTAGCTCAAGCATGCAATATGTTTTTTCCTTTTTTATGGTTCACTCAGAAATAAGAAGGGTAAATAGATAGAAAAACAAAAATAAGGAAAAATGGAAGAGAAAGGTACCTTGGGAAGACCATGCCGTGAGAGCGGTGATAGCAGTAGAATTTGAATCTCTTCGATCACTCATGGTGCCAAAGGAGGCTGTTGAGAAATGATCAGGGGCTGTCTTGAATTCGTTCATCTGCTCAATTATCAAGCCCAGAGAAATCAGAATGAAAATTGTGAATGATAGAATTGAAGAGCAGCAGTAATGGCGACCACCTACCCAACTGGGTGCATTACCAGAAGCGCCATCCCACCCAATGTGCGCAACGTGCTTCACGTCCGTGGGGTACCCTATTTCCATCTCTCTCTCCTTCACCACTGCAAAATTTTCTTATTTCTGATGTTACCCACTTTAGAACTAGAAAAGAAAATGAAATGCAATAGCTTTTCGTATCAACCCACATTGGCGGTGGACTCCTGCTAATTGGCTTGCAAGGAAGAAATTCTAAATGATTGTAATTAAACACTCCTGAGTATGTCTGACTAAGTGATGTGTGGTAACTTCGACAACATTTCTTTCTAGTTTTTGGTTTCCAAGCCCATGAGATTTTCTGAAAAATATTGTTTACTTTGATACCAATTGCAACTACAATACTGGGCAGAACTCGCTTCTGGAAACAATTTAGGTAGCTAAAAATGCATAGCAGGAGGGGAAACAATGGCGTTACCAAAGATTTGGGTGATGCACTTGAAGCTTTTACGGATCCCTTTCATTTTGAGAGACATTTGAGAAAAACTTATGAGAATCCAAATGTAACAGCTGAGCAGATCCTAGATGGGGAAGACCCTGTTGAGAAGTGAAAAAAACTCGAGAGATTATTCAATAGGCAGATAAACACGAGTTATGGAGAGGAAAAGAAAACAGAATACCTAAACAGAGAATGGAAGAACGAAGATGCAGTAAGTTTAGAAGAGAATCAGCTGCTCTTTCAATACAATCAACCACAGCTGCAGCGATTCCTTCTCCACGTTTGCCAGAAGATTTGTTTTGAGGAATGAGGAATTGCGAAATGCCTCCATCTATTCGTTCAAAAGACTTGGTTAATCGGCAGCCATTGAAGCAAGTGTTTAGGAAATGGAGAGAAAAAATAGAAGAAATAGAAAATGGGTGTAACAGGTTACTCAAACTTGAATTATTGAGAGAGAGGGAGAGAGAGGGAGAGTAACAAGAAAAAGCAATGGTGGGCTGCCATTAAACCTTCCAAGACGAAGGGTGGAAGAAGATTTTGAAGGAAAGGACAACGATGGCGGTGCAGAATCAATTGGGTGGTCTTGGGTGCATAATGTCTCAACCTACGACGATGCCTTCTTTGTTTTTTGCTGACGAATTAAGCGCAGGCCCAAATATATATTTTCATTAATTGATTTTGAACAAATTAACCTTTGATTTATCTTCTTTGTTCAAGAAAAAAATTGAATAAAAATCTTAAAAGTCTCGTGTGTAATTCATCTGCATGACGTGCTCTCCTCAGGAACTAAAATGTTGATGGGTTATTTGATAATGTGAAAATGACAAATGAACCACGTACTTACGATAAGTCAATTACTAATATATTTTTATTAATAAATTAATTATTGAACTATAAAAAAAAAAGTCTCTGTAAATATCGTTGTCACGTTTGTCGTTAAACGCATTGTTTTTGATGCTTGGCGGATCATGTACTGTTTCGCCACGGATCGATGTTTTTAAAAATAACGTTATAATATTGATGATTCACCGCATATCATATACGATCCGCCTCAGATTAATTACCATTTGCAGCGGATTTACTATGATCCGACGCGGATTGACTACGATTCGACGCGGATTGACTAATATCCGTCGTGGATTGATAATGATCTGCTGTGGATCATCGTGCGTCTCTGCCATGTATAAATTCATACTACACTCCTCATGATTTTCTTAGTGATTTTGTCAGTAATTAGCGAACTCGAGAGATTTTTGAGAGTTGAATTGTACCATATTTTGGCGAAGTTGAAGCAATTATTGATGATGAATTAAATGATTTGAGTCAATTTCTCTTTCAAAAAATTGAAAATTTTGCAAGAGTTTATCTTATTTTTAGTCTATCCCCCTTGTGAAATTATCAAAAACCATATATTATCTAATTCAGATATTTTTCAAATAGATATTATCTAAGTAAACAAAACAAAATATAAACATCAACACAATTTTTTATTATGGACAACAAAATGAGTATCTCTATTTGTATTCCTACATATCTCAACTACCCTAAGCCGCCTTCTTGCCTTCTTCTGCAAATCCGTGATCTCAAAATACAATTGCAGGTCCACGATTACGTTGGACGCTTTGGTGAGCAACAGACACTTCACGTGCGTACATCATCGTGTTGGTGGAAATCGTTCTTCTTCTTGCAATCTCAGATCACCCCTAACCCCTCACTCATACACTGAAAGATGTCGTGCGGGCTGAAATACAAAGGGAAAAATGAGCACATAAACATAAAACAATATGAATCTACAAAAAGGAAAAGATATACCACTCTTTATCTGTTGGCTCTAGGACGATCGCAATTGATTCAGGCAGCAACACCTGATAAGGGAAGTGAGTGTGCAAGTCTACGGAAGACAAAAAACACAGTTGCTTTGGGTGTGACTGAAATGCAAAGAAAGCACGCATTAGAACTGTTGAAACATGAATGACAAACCCGAAAAGCGAGATGTTTATTTATGTGAATCCACCATATTGTCATTAGCACTTTTTCCATTTGAACTTGGCAGTATTCTTCTTCATTCACCGCATAGCACTGTATACAAAGAACACAACGCACAGATGAGTACTAAGATAACACATTTTGAACTACTTAATGTAACAGAACGTAATTCTCACTGTGTTTGCTGTCCCTTCTTGCTGCGGGAAGATGATCTCAGTAATGGTGTACTCATCCTAGACTAGCTTTCCTGAAAGAATTGCGCACGTCTCTAGGTTCTTCTGAGTATTTCCAGCAACAAGCTTCTTGAAAAGATCCATCAGTTCACCTGGCTGCAAAAAAAACATTGACAATAGACTGTCAGAATATTGAGGAATGAATAAGTGCAGACACACGTAGATAACCAAATCAAAGATGTACCACACGCACAGTTTTAAGTGGTGGAGGTTGCGATCCACCTAATGCATTTGTCTCCTGCACCTTGGCAAGCTCGATTGGAGAAGTAGGTTCGCATTTGAGGGCAATGGTGCTACAAATTTCAGATACGTTATTATGTTGCATACAAATAAAGTAAATAATGGACTTTGCGTAAAAAGTAAATAACTTACAAGTAGTTTATGTCTTCCGTTGCTGAAGAAGATGATGGAGAGTCCACTGGAGACGTTGTTGGAGAGGATGCTGGAGGGGCATCTCAAGAAGTTGCTGGAGATGATAGTGGAGGGGCTGCTCGATGCCCCATTCTCTGCAATGCTACCAACATATCATGATGGCGTTCCTCTGCTTGCTCCTCCATATTTTGCATTTGGAGCAGCCCCATTTGAAGTTGCTCCTCTATTTTTTTTTTTTTGCATAAGTAGAAGCCCCATTTGATGGTGCTCCTCCATCATTTGTATTCTGTTCAGCCCCATTTGATGGAGCTCCTCTATCCGAACAAGTTAGTCATCCATCTTTTGCATCCAATCGGACATCTCCTCAAGCATCAAAGTAAAATGAGAGGTTTGAGGAGGGGGTGAAGTCATCAGCTGCAGAGTATTATCCTCCATGTGCTACAGAGGCGATGCTAGAGGTTGTTCCTCCGAGGGGGCTCAAGGCCGAGCCACTAAGGCGGGTGGATACCATACAACTGAGGGGCAGGGGGGAGGGGGAGGGGTGTGGACACTGTAGCTAACTTCTTAGGACCAGGCTTGGATGGAGTCTTGCATATCCATACCCCTCAACTTTGTTGAGCCTCATTCGATTCACTTTCAATTTTTTGTGGACATCTGTGATCTTCTCTTCAATTCTCAGCTCCTACTCCGAGATCGGTACCCGTAATGCTAAACAATTCTTTGAATTAGTCAATTGAATGGCAAACTCTTGGCCGGATTGTTGAGCACCTCGTTCATGTGACTCAAAATAACAAAGCCGATTTCCACTTTTTCCCCGTTGAACACCTTCTCGAGCAAATAGAGATCTATGTAGCTAACATGGTCTCGATGTATATCTCAAGGCAAAATGGTGTGAGTCATGATGATGTGGATCACTCGGGCTATGACATTTAAGTCATTGGACTTTGGCTTCTTGTACACTCCAATCTCGGGATCATGGTGCAACAATCTAAGCATTGCCAGACCTTCTCCTCGTCTGATGAAAGATGGCTCCCGAGACACATAGAAATAGTGATTGCTTGGTCCCTCCATCGAACATCCAAGCAGCACGTTAATATCATTAGAAGTCAACCTCAACTCCCTTCCAAACATATAAGTCCGGACATCTAATAGTTGGGTGGACAATTCCAAATTTGCATAAAATAGTTTGACAATCTGCTCATATTAACTTCCACCCCAATCAACACAAACCAGCTAAGCTAGCCCCTTCAAACAATTCTTCAATTTCCAATTCAGCCAAAGACTCGAAGTCTACTCTTTTTGAAACAATAATTGAACGGTGTTTAACATCAGCTTCATACCGTTCCTTCGCATCAGTTGTTCTGAAGAGTGGGCAGTGGAACCCCACTATAACGAGTTGGAAACGAACCAATGCACATGCTGTCGATCGTTGTTAAGGATGAGGTTGAGGTTGGTTGTTAAGTATGAAGTTGAGGTTGAGGTTGTACTTCAACCTCAGGTCCTTCAACAGGGGCAATCGCAGGTCCTCCAACTTTCACCGCTACTACTCCAATTTCACCAGCGGTTGCTGCACCTTCCACTGTGGGTGCTACACCTTGCACTGCGGCAGAAACATTATGGTGTAGCTAACTAACAATGGGATCAGTTGCAATCTGACTTTGTTCACGACCCGAGTCCGTCATTTCTATCTGTGGCCGTGGTTGAGTCTGCGGCGGACCAACCTTTTGCTTGAAGGACATTTTCTTTGTGCGAGTATCCATTGGTATCGATTAAATAGTGTGGAACGAATGTCTGAGAGTATGAATGTTCACCGAGAATATCATGGTTCGTGGTGAACTCGCCAGATCGCACAATTGATTCTTATATAGTAGGCACAAGAACGTAGAATGACGCACGATGATCCACGGCAGATCATTATCAATTTGTGGAGGATCGTAGTCAATCCGTATTGGATCGTAGTAAATCCGCGATGGATGGTAGTTAATCTGCAGTGGACCATCAATATTATAACGTTATTTTTTAAACATATCGATCCGTGGTGGAACAATACACGATCCGCCGTGGATCGAAATCAATGCATTTAACGGCAAACGTGACAGGGATGTTTGCAGAGACTTTTTTCATAGTTCAAGTGGTTAATTTATTAGCAAAAATAGGTTAATGGTGGACTTATTATTTATCATAAAGTAGGATGGTTGATATGTGATTTTCCCTTTGATTGTCTTTGCATATGACATTAATCATATAATTAATCTCAAAATCAGTTGCGAGGCAATGCATGATCCAAATAAGACGAATAACATTTTTATTTTATTTTTTGTAATACAACTGGCTTTCCAGCTGTTCTTAATATTTAAATGCAGTCGTGAAGCTCTTTATCGTCAATGGAAGAATATATAGTATTCATGAGTCCCCATCAATCTCTCTATTGCTTTACAGGTTTCAGCCTCTTTAAGCATCTTTTCGCGCACCCCATTTGAAGACATGTTTTAATCAAAAAAATTATTATAGCAAATGTATTTTGTACAAGTATGGCTGTATCAAACCTGGACCAATTGACTCAAGGGTTTAATTTGGATTGTTTCATGCTTTGAAGTGCTCTATTCTGAGCCTACTTGTTTTCCTTAAGAAAGCAAGCTAAGCCATGAATGTGTTTTGACATTTTTCTTTGAGAATTGTGGTTGCAGGCACGTCTGGCTTTGATTCCCAACAAAAAATACCAGATTTTTGAGTTTGTCCAATTCAAAATTCTGCCAGCTGCTACGCTGAATCTGTGTTTTGATATTATTTGGTAATAATAGAAAGATTTCACATCTCTTTCAATGGTTCCTGTCCTACAAATAAAATGGATAGACATCTTGATTTCAATTGTGAATAAATAAATATACGAATATAACTCGTGCTTCTTTGGCCTGTGTTTGAAAATGAACTTGTAAAAGAGGCCAAGACAAGACCCAAAGGCTACGTTGAGTCCAATTGTTTGTTTATCTAACACATTAATAAATTGTTCTCTCAAAGTAGACCAAAAAAGGTTTCTTCTCTCCCAGTCTACCTCCATTTGCTTGTTTTGGTTTTATATAAATTCAATGTTTATGCAGACTTATGATGATGGCCCATTCATTATTGTCTTCCCTTATAAATGGACGAGCTTTATCCATTTGGGCGAATAAAAGCTTCAGAACCCATCAAAGCGCATTGCATCGAAAATTCTACAACTTGATCAATACCCAAAATTTAGACGATGAAGTTAAAACTTGGGCGATACAGATGAGACTGCTGGGCAACATCTTAGCCATAGTTGAGGCGAAATATGTCATTCTGCACCAAAAAGCTTCCTTCTGATGTGGGAGTCAGCTGAAACATCTGCACCATAATCACACTCCAATTGAAGGTTTGAAGGAATTGCGCTCTAATTTTTAATAGCAAAAACAAGGGGAGGAAGTTTGTTAAAATCAGACATGGTTCACTATGACTAAGCTCAAAGTAGTGCTCAAATATATGAACAATGATGGACTAGCCTGGCTAAATCTGATGTGGTGATCCTCTCCTGGGAGTTGGAGACTACCACTGACGAAGATGATGATGCCTCCATTGGAGGATGACGGCTGCGTATCCACAGTGCTGATCAGATGTCGGCATTGATCGAATGGCAGCTGATTAAGCTTAGAAGCGATATCGGTGACTCCTCCAATTTTCTGGCCCTCAAAGGTTAGGATGGAGGTTGAGGTGTAGAGAGAGGAAAGAGAAGCTCTATCCTTGTCAAAAAGATGGTAGTAATGCTCCACAAACGCCCTCCCCACCATTTCAAATTGCTCCTCCATTCTCTTACCTTCCTAATTCTCGTCCACAGATGATGAAATTTATAAGAGTTAAGAGTCGATGCCTTAGGAGCTTTCTAAGAAAAGGGGTGGAGGTAATGGAATAAAGGGCTTTTGACACAGAAATTGGGCATGAGGAATCTAGAACGCTGCCTCTGTACGCGAAGTTGCCGAAAGAGATTTGAAAAGAAAAGAGCGTTCTATGATCTCAGAATTCTAATCCACTCCTTTTAGTAGTTCTTGCTCATAAATAAGTAATGGTAGATTAAACGTTTACTTGGCCTGAAAAATATACTGTATTTGTTTGAATGATGGATTTGGCAATGATGGGCCAAGACCTCTCCCTATTTTTGTCCATCTCAAATGAATGACCAACCAATCCTGAAACCACTTCAAATCCAATTCTAACAAAACCCAAATTGAGAATGAGAATCATAAGTCCGCCACAAGAAAACATGTAGACAAATTCATTTTGTTTGCAAAATTACAATTCTTCTACACTCAATTTGGTGAATAACAAATCTAAATTTGTACCAGGGGATTTTCCCATTCTAATGCTCTCGTTTATTACTATTCTAGAAAATCATTAATTAGATAACTTTCAAAATAAAACGTTTATTGTTTGCTTATCACTCATCCTCCCCCAGTCATTGTTGTCATAACAAGCCAAGCATGCAACATAAAACACTTCATCAACCGCTACATCAGTCATGTCTATTTACATATGTATCCTCACTATAACAATTAGTGTAACGCTCAAAAGCGTTAAAACACTTTTTCTTACTTTTTTTTAAAAAATACATCGTGCCTAAAAATCATGTTTTCAAAATCATACATAACGAAAGTTTTTAAAATGAATTTCTTTTAAATTTAACTTAGCAAAATCCATCCTAAAATAAATATAAATATTTCAAACTAAAATCCAACTGATAAAAACATAATTAAAATATGAAGTCTTTATTTTTCTTCTGTTTTCTTCAAATCTTCATCCATGGGTTAACTTCGCTTCGACAATGCTTTGACTTCGCTCATGAGAATTCCTCTTCAATTGTGCTATCCATTAATTCTGTCTTCATGTTCCTTAGTGAATTCCTCATTACCTACATCACAAAATTCAAATTATGAGCCAAGACTCCATAAGAGATGTACAATATAATATAAATATGCAATGCACTTTTTTGTAAAAATATGTTTTTTGTTCTTTCTTCTTTATTTTCTTTTCTTTTAACTACCTCGCAACCTGTAAAACTCGAAAATTTTTAGGTTTTATATTTTTATGAGTAAAATTTTTGCTTTGACCGAGTCAAGTTTTCTCGTGATGACCAAATTCTTGCTACGTGTTGTTAGTCTTTGGCCATGTGTGAAATGGGTCCAGTCAAGAGTCAACTTGCATGTTTCGTGTTCCCCTGTGGCTCGAAGTTGTAGAATTGTGTTTAATAAGTTTTCGTATCCTTATATCGAGTTCCGAGTTACGTCGGCTTTGTTGGATTAAGATTTAATGATTTTATTTAATATTTATAATATATTAATTTATATTATATTTATTAAATAAATAATTTAATTTAATTTTTATATTGATTTTATTGTTTTAAAAGGAAGTTCTTCCTTTGCTGAGCACCCACGGGTACCGAGCAGAGGAGAGGAAGGGAGAAGGGGGAGGAACCGACGAACGATTCTCGTCGTTTCGCCTCCTTATTTGTGTTCGTATCATTATGTACTTCGTCTTTTGTGAAGATATTTCGCAGGTAAGTAGATTTTTAGACTCGTTTTTTTCGTTTAAAGTTTGGTGTTTTTGTTGGCTTTGAATTCGAGCTTGGAAAACTCGAATTCGGGGGAAAGTTCTTGTTTATGTTAGTAGATTCAGAGTTTGTGCATGAGTATTGACCGTTTAGAGGTTGAAAACTAGTGAAATGACATGTTTTCCTTGGAAAACTCAAATTCGGGAGAAAGTTTTGGTTTATGTTAGTAGATTTAGAGTTTGTGCAGGAGTATTGGGTGTTTAGAGGCCAAAAATGGGCTAAACGATGTGTTTTCCATCAGAAAATAGCGCTCAAACGCTGTCCCGATTGACCCCTGTGCAGGTCCAGTCGATCGCGGATGGTCTAGGGGTTGGGTTAGCATCCGTAGCATTTGATCGCTACTGTTCATGATGTTGACCATAGCTGTTGGGTCGAACACAGACATAGGTCCGGTCGAACGCAACCATGAAGGGTGGCCGCTGTACTATTCCTAGTCAACCGCGAAATGGGTAGTTTGGAATCTGGAGGTCCCTAGTCGACCATTGGGATACTAGGTTGACCGCTAGTGGTCTCTAGTCAACCACAGGAGGTCCCATGTCGATCACACAATGTCATTTGTCATGTTTTTGAGTTGTTTACATGTTGGTTAGATTCCTAGTCCCGATATAGGATTCTTCCACTATTTGCTTGTCATTGTTGAAGAAAATTATTAAACCTTGGCTTGGTTTTGGCTCCATTGAATTTTTGGATTTCGAACAGATTTCTGCTGAATTTGTATTCAGTTGATTGTCATCGAGTCTGGATGATGCTGTGAGGTTCCGGTTGGCCTCCGCTTTTCCTTGTTGACCGTTTATGGTCTCGGCAACCATCATTGTGTCTTATCGACACTAAGTGGTTTAGATCGACTATGGTTGGGTTTGGTTAACTCTAGCTGAGTCTTCTCGACTGCTTGGTTATTCGATTCGTGTGTGTTATGATTCATCGACCGTAGTAGTGTCTTGTTGACCGGTGCACCTTTCTTGTTGTTTTTTGATGTGCCGGGTCGACCTCTGTTATGTTTTGGTTGACTGCACTATTTTTTTGTGGAGTTTGGGTTAGCGAGACGTACTCGATTTTGTCAACCGAGTTTGATTCTGGTCAGTATGGATTCTCGACTTTGGGTGGAGAGGACTTATCATTCCTTGACTAAGTCGGGAAGTCTTGTGTTTGACCTTCTGGTCAGGCTTTGTTTCGAGGGTTGGACTTTTGTTTGATTCCAAGTTTTGGTTTGGGGTCTTAACATTAGATTGATTTTAGGTTCTGTCGATTGTCCCCCATTTTGGTTCCTGCATCCAATAGCTTGTGCGGCATGTTGGCTTGGCTTGGTTTCTAGTCGTCATCGAGGTGTGGATTTTATACTTAGTTGTATTGCATTACATCGTGGTTTTCAAAACGTATTTTTGTAGGATTGCCACATATGCAAAACACGATGGGGACTGTTGACAGCACATCAGTTTTATATTATGTATGTACTCGAGTTTTACACATTTACGTTACATGCATGATTTTAGCTTACTTGATACAAACCAAGGAACCATTAAGAGCCAAGTCGTGGCCAATAACCAAGAAACATCACAAGACATGGATGGACCATTGAGAAAGTCCATGACAAGGAAGATGGCCTAATGTACATGTTTTAATCCAAGCCAAAGACCCATTAAATGGCAAGCCAAGGACCATGAAGGTTCTATGTATTATTGAGGATCCAATTGAGGCCCAAAGTAGCATTGGATTGAAGAAACTATAGCTAAAATGGAAGGAGAGACGAAGCAGCCCAGAAGTCAGCGCATGCTGCATAGACAGTGTCGCGACAGCACGCTTGCCAGCGCGTGCCCGCCACACCGAGCTGCCGACCACCCTCGAGCGCCGCCGCACCTACCTGTTAACCACCCGTGCGTGTTCACATAAGATTGCTACGCACACCGCCAAACCACCACTACGCTCGCCACCACACCTTCACCACGCATGCCGCACCGTCCAGCTTGCACCACCAGCGTCAACCATCCGCTCACTAGCACGTGAGCTGACTGCGCGCATGCCCGACAGCGTGCATTCACACTCACCTACCTGCCTACCGTGCGCGTTGACTCTTCTCTGCCACGCGCGCCGCCTTCCGAGTGCCACTTGTGGCATTCTTCACCTAAGTTCGATTATTTTCATTTATTTTATATATTTTAATTCATTTTATAATGTTTTTAGGTCCCATATTGTTGCCTATATAAGGATGGGCAATCCTTCATTGAAAAACACAACTTACAACTTTGAAATTGAGAGCATTTTGCTTAGAGAGTGATTCTCTTCTTGAGTTCTCTTTGGAGGGCTTGATCTTCTTCAAGTGTTTGCTTGGAAAAGTTGAACTTGATAGCTTTGGTTCAATCAACAAGTTTGGTTCGGGTCAAGCTCCTTTCCTCGGTAGTTTTGGTTCTTATCTCTTTATAGATAACGGGTCGAGCTCCTAATTTCTTTTGAATCTCCAAGGCGTCCTGTGATTATTTCGCGTTGTTGTCGGGTCTCGGAACTCTAATATACGTGGTTCGCATCACTACTCTTACATGAAAAGATAAAGAAGATGAACAGTAAATAATAGATAAATTTAAAGGAAACTCAATTGTTAACTACTCATTGTATGTGTTTGATAGTTCAATGATATTGTTGTATAGTTGCTATGAATGTCGTAGATTTACAAAGGCATGAGAATAAATAGCTTAACATGAATAATGAATTTAGTACTCTATTTACTAAGCATTAGACTTATAGTTTTAAACTTGTGGTGTAGGTATTGAAGCTAATGAAGTTGTTTATGTCGACGAGTCAGAGAAGATGGGGTTCCATGAGTGAATTTGGAGGTTGTTTGGTGACTAAGTTGATCTATTTAAGTTTATTTTCTTTCTAAAAACCTTTTTTTAAATATCATGTTTTATGAACTGTTATTGGATGGAAACTTGGTATTTTAATTTCAAATAAACGTGGATTTTATATGTTGTCAGATTTTATATGAACTACTTTTTTTCGTTGATTTAACTCATTAAGTTTTTCTTTTAGATGACACGATTTCATGATTACACCGATATATAAAAAACTAAAATTTTTTTGAGATGTTACATTACATCTTGAGGAACACTAATTTTTCATGATGTGATATTGACTTGGTTCTTTGGCAATACTCTTATGACAATAAGGTTAAGGATGATTTTGTTAAGCTTGATAGTTGTTTGTTTGATGGTTTCAAATACTATTTTCCTAGTTGTGCATCTATGGGAGTGTAATACCAAAAATTTTATCGTCTAAGTTTGGTTTAGAATGTGTTTGATGGTATTGTTTTGAAATTGTGATATATGATGTAAATGAGGAAATTTTGTGTTAGGGCTTTTGGAGGAGTGGTGAATTAAAAGGTTATGAGACATTGTTGGAAGGAGTGGTCAATCACTTGAAGGATTGTTCGATCGGAATTTCGTAGTGTGAAGAATGGGGGGCTCTTTGTTGGTTTTTTTGTGGTCGACCAAAAGTTTAGCGATTGATCGGCTTCTTTACATATTGAAAAGTTAGTGCTTTTGTGATTGATTGGCTAAAGGAAGGTGATCAACCGATATACTAAAGAATATACAGAGTTTAATCTCTCAAGCTATTTTGTGGTCGATTAATTGAAGAAGGTGATCAATTGATAATGCAAAAAATAACTAAAAATATGCTACAGTGTTATGTTTTCATTGGATGAACAAAGGGTTACTCATTATGGTCTTAGTTGGGATGCTTTGCTTAACACCTCAACACCAGCTTAATCCTTCCAGCTGTGAAAGGATATTTCCTTTGGATAATGGAAAGAAGAAGCTTGCGATTGAAGGAGTGGAGAAAAGAGAAAGAACTTGAAAGGAAGAAAAGGGAACCAAGGGAGAAAGAAGATGAGAAAGGTTGGAGGAATGAGAAGGCTTCAACTTGGAGGAAACCTTGTGCTCTCATCTTCTTTAAGAAATAAAGGAAAGAAATTATGTTTGTGTTTTCCCTTTTGGGCTACATCACAAGAAGTAGGTTATTGTTCATTCATTTGAGGCTTTGATGTGTGATAATTGTGTTTGATAAATATTGAATTGTTGATGATGTTGATGTAAAGGATAACATATACTTCTTACTTTCAATTGATGAATTGCAATGAGTTGAGGATTTGTTGATGATCATGGAATTGTATGCATTCATGTAAATTCATGCATCATGAGTCTTAAGTAACGTTACCAAAAGGAACTTTTATACACCTATGTTTGCATATGAAAAATGGAAACGATAATTGAATGAAGTAAAGAAGGTGTAATGGCTAATGTTCACCATTACACACAACACTAAAATGTTAAGAAGAAGGTGTAATGGCTAATGTTCACCATTACACTCAATATGTTAAGAAGAAAGTGTAATGGTTAATGTTCACTATTACACTTGATATTAAAATGTTAAGAAGGAAGAGAATAGCTTAAGTTCGCTATTATGGTCCAAGTTCACCATTGATTGAAGTTCATCACCCTTCCCTAAGTGAACAAATGTTAAGAAAGAAAAAAGGAAAACTTAAAAGGAAAATGTTTTATATAATGCATATCATGTTCATATTGCATATCATTTCTTACTAAGCATTAGGCTTATAGAATACGTTTTGTGATGTAGTTTTGCAAGGTAAAAAGAAAAGGAGCATTTGAAAGAGGATTTACGCATTGCGGATCTTGTGGCTGGCTAGGCTAAAGGTTAAATGAGAAAATAAAATGTAAATGATTTCCAATTCATCACTTGATTTATACAATGTAAAGAATTTAAAGAAAGAATTTTATGTATAGTGTTCATTTCATTATTCTTCTTAAATGTTTTATTTACGAAAAGTCTTTCGCTATGCACTCTAAGAAAAAGTTTTAAATTCTATGTGTTTTATGAAGGAATTGTGTTTCAGAATCCATACATTTTAAGTAAATGAAAACAGCTCGGTACAAATATGGTATCAGAGCACCCGGATTTTAAAATCGGTTCTGTAGACTGCTTATCAGCACCAGTCTCAATGTGGAAATATTCTTTTAACTGTAAGTATGTTTTTTTTAAAATTGATTGTTATGTTTATTATATTTTGATTGCATAGGAACAATATGGTGAGGGAAGCAATACCAAATAGGGATCTAAGGGATGAAATGATTAGTAGATTGACGGAAGTGTTGAAGCATTAAATTCAATATATGGAAAGGAATAGGGATTTGGAAGAACAAAGAAATTCATTGTAACGATCCGGTTTTTCTTTACTTCAAAAATAGGTGAAATTTAAAACTTTTTCTTTTCCTTTTGTAAAGGAAAACATTTTAAATCAACATTAGAGTTCTTTTCAAAAAATCAAACAGTTAAAATCATTTCACTTTAACTCGTTACTTAAAATCGTTATAAACAAGAAATACTTTTATTATAAAATCATTTTTCTCATTTTACAACAGAAGATTTTAAATTGTTTCATAGTGGAAGCATTTGAAGAACATTAAATAAATTATTAAATTTATATTTACAAAATTATTTCTCTTTAATACCATTAACCTAGCTAGCCACAAGTTTCGTCCATGCAAATCCTTCATCGACTGCTCCTTAATCTGTTCGTCATTTTCTCTCATGTTTGTACCTACATCACAAGTCATAAACTATGAGTCTAACGCTCAGTAAGTGATAATACCTAATATGCTACATGCACATGTTGTGCCATTTAAAACTGTATGCAGTTTCTCCTTTTATTCTCTTTCTTTTTATCTTTTATATTTTCACATTTATGTACTTTCTTTTTGTTTCTGTTTCTATTCCTATTTCTGTATCCGTTTTGGTATCCGTGATCGTACGCGTTTTCGTATCCGTTCCTGTATCTGTTTCTGTATCCGTATCCGTTTCCATTTATCTAACGATCCAGATTTTTGTAATTCTCTTAAAATGCTTGAAAATTTAAAATTTCTTTTTAAAACCAAATCAGAGAGCGCCTAAACCGGATCACTACTGACCATTCGTAAAACTTGTTACAAAATCCCTTTTTAATGAAACTATGCGGAAACGTAAATAATAAAATCATTGTTATAAAACGTTGCATAAACGTAAGTAATATAATGAAAGAACTTAATGAAAGAATTGAATAATTAAATACACTTAATTACAATCGTTTTCTCTTGTCTACTCACTTAGCCTGGCCAGTCACAATCTCGCTCGTGCAAACCCCTAATCCCTGCTTCATTATCTGTTTATTTTCTGCTTGTTATCTGTTCGTCGTTTGTACATACACCATAAGTATTACGTGAACCTCATGGCTCAGTAAGGAAAAAAGGCTATGCAATTATGAAATGTCTCTCTTTAGTTCTTTCGGAATGGGGCCACCCAAACTGATCCTTTCATTAAGTCATTAATCCATTTATTACTTTACTTCTTCTTTCTTTGATCCCTTAGGATTATTATTCTATTATTTCATATTTCCATACTCGTACTTTGAGCTGGAATTAGGAGGTTTTTCTCGTGCAATGACATAGTGGTCGGACTTAGCCTTTTTCCTCCCATCTAGGACTCCCATACCCTATGAGGGAGGGGCTACGCTTAGATCGCAGACTAGATCCGCTACCCATCCACTCCCAATTCCCTTTTCTTCTTTATTTTTTCTTAACTTTTTACCTCACTTATGCATGCTTGCGTACCATCACCAAGGTGGCACTTTCTAGGCCTTCTCTTACCATGATGCATGAACATACATTCTCAACCTATCATGATGCATGATGCATTATAACATAGCATTCATAATAAAGTGCGCATAAAGAAAGTAATTGATGATAATTGAATAATGGAATGGAAAGTGCATATTGAAGAACAATTAAATTACTGAATTAGAAATAGCGAAACACATAAGGAAATGAACAACGAACACTAAGGGAAACAAGAATCACACACCCACCTATCAGAACGACAGTTATTGAATTAAAACAATGAAGGGCATGCTTGAACAGAACACATTATTGATTTACATGCTAGTTATCCTAGTTAATTCCCTAGTCAATTTACATGCTCTAGAAAGATTATAATTAAACATGCATTTATTATGATTTACTAATCATGCTTAATTAGTTTAATGGATTAAGCATGCATAGCTAATTAATTAAACATGCCTCTATTAGTTTCACGGACATGCCATTCTAGTTAGTTAATTTAAACTATTACCAATTGCATGCTTTTACGACCCTAAATGATTAAACATGCTCTTGTGGCTAATTGACTAAACAACTAGTTAATTAACATGCTTTAATTACTTAACGTATTTATATTAACCTAGTTAATTAATTGAACATGCTAACTAGTTGAACATGCTAATATTAGTTATTTAACAACTATTATGCTTAAGGTTCAGTAATAATTAACATGCTCAACTAGTTAGTTAATTAAGCATAATCGGGTTAATTACAATTATTACAATTTACATGCTCAAGAGTTGATTACATGCTTTTATCCTAGTTGACTAATCATGCTTAGGTTTAGATTAATTAGATTTACTAATTAGTTCACATGTTTAGATTAGTGAGTTGATTAATTAAACTACAGTAAATTGATTAACATACTCAATTGAATTAATGCTAGTTATAAATTAATAGGTCTTGTCCAAACTAGTTATTTAACAATGAGTTAATTAATTAGATTAATTCACATGCTCAGCTTCTTATTAAAGTTAACTAGATGTGCTTTGTTAAGGGTTGTTCTTATTATAAAGGAAAGACACTTATGCAGAACAATATACGTATGGCACTAAGGAAAGTAGTAAAATAAAGCAAGTGATGCAATCCAAGGATCCATCAAGAGACAAATCATGGCCAAGAACCAATGGACATTGGGAAAATGCATAACAAGGAAGATGGACCAATCTTTACAAGTTTTGATCAACATTAAAGACCCATTGAAAACCAAGCCATGACCCCAGGAGTTGTTAGGGAATGAGAAATATCCAATGGAAGCCCAAGCAAGGATTGGATTGAAGAGAAAATGGTCAAAATTGAAGAAGAATGTAAGCAGCTCACCGTCCAGGCCTAGTCAGCGCGCCGCCCAGGCCCAGCACGCGCGCCACCAGACAGAACGCCCGCCAGGCACCCACCATTATTGACCCAACAACGCCCGCCAATGTTGACCCCGAGAGCCCGACGCGCGCACCACCGGCCAAGTGCTGCCCTCGCGTGCCACTTCGGTCAAATTTCACCTAACTTTGATTTTTATCAATTCTTTTGTATATTTTATGTAATTTTAACATGTTTTAGAGTCCCCTATCTTTGCCTATAAATAGAGGGAAAATCCTTCTTTGTAAAGCACAATTTTGAAGAATACACAACCTTGAGTTTTGAGAGCATTTTGCATTCTCTTCTTGAGTTCTCTTTGAGGACTTGATCTTCTTCAAGTGTTTGCTTGAAAAGATCGAACTTGATAGCTTTGGTTCAACCAACAGGTGTGGTTTGGGTCAAGCTCCTTTCTTTGATAGTTTTGGTTCCTATCTCTTTATAGATATCCGGTCGAACTCCTAATCCTTTGAATCATCAAGGCGTCCTGGTTATTATTCCGCGTTGTTGTCGGGTCTCGGATCTCTCATATCTGTGGTTCGCATCAGCAAGGAAAGCAGTAAGGAAATGTATATAGTCTTCATCAAGGAAACTCTTAGCTCATTCTTGCTTCTCATCCCTCACACTCTCATCACTTACACTTATCATGTTCAACTGTTTCACCTTTTTCCTAAGCATTCATTAAACACTTCCATTCTTATTTTAGCAATAATTAAACTACAGAAACCAAATAAAATAGTAGTAGTAAAATCGGCTAAGGAAACAATTACATAGAAACAAGAACTATCATCACAAAACTCTACACTAGCAATAAACATTTCAAGAACAATACTCTAACTCACACACCCATACTTGTAGTGTAGGGCCTCAATGGCCAAAACACCCCTTAATCCTTATCTCAATTCTTTATTGTGCGCTAGCACTTAGTCGCTATTATTCTTTTCCTTCCGATATATCTTCACAATCAAAACATCTTTCATTAATAATTTCTCATCCAGACAATAACCAATAGCTTATCACATCCCACAAGATCATCCAACAACGACATCTAATTATCAACTAGACATTTCAGACTAGTAAACATTTCAGACAATAGAGTATCCATCCAAATTTCTATGGTCTTATCATAGAAATTATAAATCCAATTCCAACAACAGAGAGTATACAGGCCATACAGAACATATTCCAGATAGTTAATCAAGTTGCAGAACATACAACAGAGGCGTTATCCATCCATTTTATCCAAAAATCCAAGCCTACTTAACAAAGCATCCATAACAGAATTCAAGGACTAAACAACAGAGAAGAACTCACCAGTAACCATTGAAGCTCTCGGCCATCACTCCAGAATGCATCTTCTGCACTCGGCTCCAACTCCATCTCTCCCTCAGTTTTTCTTCTCCTCACCCGAGAGTCCACCCAGCTCTAGAGAGCATCGCACCCCTTCTCCCATTTCTCCCATTTCTCTTCTTTCCTTCTCAGCATTCCACTGCATTTCTAGTCTTCCAGAGGGTACTCCATAGCCTATCTCTGCCACCTAGAGTAGATGCACTCCAAAATTTATCCCCCTGCCAATCGCAGCTATGAGGTCTAAGCTATCCCTCCCTGTCGACTCTTGTAGAGCAAGCACCAGGAGGAGAAAAACCGAACCACAAGCTGTACCATGGCTTTCAGCCTGTCCAGCTTTAACCTCTAAAATGCCCAACGGTCCGAGGCATCACAGGTAGTCTCCCGACGCCAAATCCCCTCTGCCGAGCACCACGCCGGCCATTTCATCACCGTGCCGCTGACGATCTAAAATGACAAAGCGTCGCCGGTGGATGCCAAATCCAATGACCCAAGCTTCGCATCGTAACAAACCGCAAAGCCGTCTCCCGCGCTCTAGCTTCCCGCGATTCCTCACCGATCGCCGGAGCCATCCCTAACATCGCTGTCGCCCCTCTCGTTTCGCTCACCGACACTCTCCCCTATCCCCTCGTCTCTTCTCTCCCTCTCCCGCTTCGTCTGTCTCTCCCCGCGTCGAAGCACACAGAATGGCCTTTGGCCATTCTGTGTTTTAATGTGCTGGACCGGTTCAACATGAACCGGTTCAGCCCCTAAAACACCCAACCCATTTAAAATTATCCACTTATACTTTTAAATCTATCTATAAATTATAATACCCCCAATGGATTTAATTTATCAAATTAAATCCATTTATTTCCTTAATATTAAAATACCTTTTTTTTTTTATCATTTTTAACCATATTTTATTCGCTGAACCGAGCTATTTCGGACGCGTTTTGGCGTCCGCATGAGGTGTCTGCACGCGTCCTTAAGTATCCAGAAATCGGACAGAGAGTATACAGGCCATACAGAACATATTCCAGATAGTTAATCAAGTTGCAGAACATACACAGAGGCGTTATCCATCCATTTTATCCAAAAATCCAAGCCTACTTAACAGAGCATCCATAACAGAATTCAAGGACTAAACAACAGAGAAGAACTCACCAGCAACCATTGAAGCTCTCGACCATCACTCCAGAATGCATCTTCTGCACTAGGCTCCAGCTCCATCTCTCCCTCAGTTTTTCTTCTCCTCACTCGAAAGTCCACCCAGCTTTAGAGAGCATCACACCCTTTCTCCCATTTCTCCCATTTCTCTTCTTTCCTTCTCAGCATTCCACTGCATTTCTAGTCTTCCAGAGGGTACTCCATAGCCTATCTCTGCCACCTAGAGTAGATGCACTCCAAAATCTATCCCCTACCAATCGCAGCTATGAGGCCTAAGCTATCCCTCCCTGTCGACTCTTGTAGAGCAAGCACCAGGAGGAGAAAAACCGAACCACAAGCTGGACCATGGCTTTCAGCCTATCCAGCTTGAACCTCTAAAATGGACAAAGGGCCGAGGCATCACCGGTAGTCTCCCGACGCCAAATCCCCTCTGCCGAGCACCACGCTGGCCATTTCATCACCGTCCATTGCCGCTGACGATCTAAAATGACAAAGCGTCGCCGGTGGATGCCAAATCCGATGACCCAAGCTTCGCATCGTAACAAACCGCAAAGCCGTCTCCCGCGCTCTAGCTTCCCGCGATTCCTCACCGATCGCCGGAGCCATCCCTAACATCGCTGTCGCCCCTCTCGTTTCGCTCACCGACACTCTCCCCTATCCCCTCGTCTCTTCTCTCCCTCTCTCGCTTCGTCTGTCTCTCCCCGCGTGTTTTAATGTGCTGGACCGGTTCAACATGAACCGGTTCAGCCCCTAAAACACCCAAACCCATTTAAAATTATCCACTTATACTTTTAAATCTATCTATAAATTATAATACCCCCAATGGATTTAATTTATCAAATTAAATCCATTTATTTCCTTAATATTAAAATACCCCTTTTTTTTAATCATTTTAACCATATTTTATTCGCTGAACCGAGATATTTCAGACGCGTTTGGTATCCGTATGAGGTGTCCGCATGCGTCCTTAAGTATCCAGAAATTGGACAGAGGCAAAGCGGACGATACCCTAACTCATCCGCAGTCGTCCCAACTCATCTGAAACTATCCAGATTAAGAATAGATTCAATGTAGACACCGTTTTTCTAGTCCGCATTGTCTGGAACCTCGTCTGCAACACACCGACAAAGTGCACTCAGGACGTCGAATCACGTCCTGAGTCTCGGCCCAACTCTTCCCGGCGTGCGCAACGTGAGTGCGGACGATACATCTCGTCCGCTGCGTCGTCCGAAACACTAAAATTCTCACTTTTCTCTGTCTTTTCACACTTAACTCTTATCCCACAACATTTTTCCCATATATCTAGACACCTCTATCTCTGGATGATAGTCTTAGAGTAAGAGATAGAGCTATCTAGGTAGAGATAGTCATATGATAGAGATAGTCTCTATTATATCTCTAGAGAGATATGACTCTATTCCTCTCTCTCTCTCTCTCTCTCTTCCTCTCTCTCTCTCTTGATATACTCTCTCTTTCTATCTTTCTCAAGTTATGACTATCTCTCTATCTCTATCTCTCTCGAGCTATTACTCTCTCTCTCTCTCTGACTCCCTCTCTCAGGCCATAACTCTCTCTGCGTATTACTTTGGCCAAACTATAATAATAACTTTCCCTCTCTATTAGGATATGACTCTTTCACTAAGAGAGAGAATAGAGTCATAGCCATAGAGAGAGAGTCATAGCCAAAGAGAGATAATAGGATCATAGCCACAGAGAGAGAGAGAGAGTCATAAGCTGAGAAAGAGAAAGAGAGAGTCATAGCCACAGAATGAGGGAGAGTCATAGGATAGAGAGAGGGAGAGAGTCATAACTTGAGAGAGAGTAATATCGAGAGAGAGAGTGAGAGGGGAGAGAGAGAGAGAAAGAGAGAGAGTAATACACTGAGAGAGAGAGAGACTGAGATAGTAATATCCCGAGAGGGAGGGGCTCTCTCTCAATCTCTTTCGAGATGTTACTCTCTCTCTCCCTCTGTCTCTCTCTCTCTCTCTCTTGCTATGACTCTATTCTCTCTCTCTCTCTTGGGCTATTACTCCCTCTCTCTTATTACCTATCTCTCCCGAGAGAGATAGAGAGAGAGTGATGAGAGAACCATGGATATATCAAATCCAAAACCCTTCAACAATGCAGAAACTAGAATTAGGATCGTTCTTGAAACAAGTATAGGAGTTTGACCCGTTATCTATAAAGAGATAAGAACCAAAGCTATTAAATTGAGGAACTTTACCACAACCAAATTTGTTGATTAGAACCAAAGTTATCAAGTTGATCTTCCAAGTTTAAGCTTGAAGAAGATCTAGCTATTCACAAAGAACCAAAGAGAAAATTCTCACAAAAACTCTCAAAATTCGTGTATTAATATAATCCTCCCCCAAAAAGGATGCAAGCTTGTGTTTAAATAGGCTACAAACATACCTAAATAAATTAGGAAATATCCCTAAAATAATAGAAAATATTCCTAAACTATAATATTCTGAATCCTAGTAATTTGGAAGCTTAAAGTTAAAAAAAAACTACTTTGGAAACTTAATAAATAAAATTAGGAAAAAATATGAAACTTGGAAGTGATAAGTTGGATGCCTAAATTAGAGTTGAATCTTGGTAGATTTCGAGATACTATTTGAATAACCAAATCTCCTCTGAATCTTGTGATCTTGGTGTCTATGGAAAGCGTAAGATGCGTACTTTAATTTGTACGAAGACCACATGTTCATTTGAAATTTGATCTAGCCCAAATCATCATATCCATTTTGGTGCACAGAAAATCAAGGCCTAATCTTAACTTTATAGCTTTTGTCTTTCTAGTTGGCCCATTTAGAATAATGACTCCCTCCATTTTTGATCTTGTCACTGGAACTCCTATATTTTGCAGTGGATCTTGGCATTTTGTAATGGCTTGGTTCTTCATGGGTCTTTGGATCACATCACTTTACTTTACCGTGATCTTGTTGATTGCTAGACAATCTACACACATGCGCCACGTTCCATCTTTCTTTGGCACCAAAATCACAAGAACTGAACACGAACTAAGACTCTTCCTCATGAACCCTTTTTCCACAAACTCATCAACTTGTCTTTGTATTTACTTGGTCTCCTCAAGATTAGCTTGATATGCTGCTGGTCTATTAGGAATTGACACACCTGGAAAAAAATCAATTTTATGCTCAACGCCTCTTAATGGAGGTAGACCTCTTGGTATTTCCTCGGTAAATAAATCATCAAATTCCTGCAGTAGAGAAGCAACCATACTAGGACGAGAAGGGTTAAGCTCATTAGTGGAAAAATAAATATCTTTGTACAAAAGTATAAGTACTTGTTGTCTTGCCAACATAGCACTCTTTACCTCACTTTTTCTAGTAATTTCACTTACTCTCATATTTTTTGCTCTATTTTGTGTCTCACAATCTATCTCTTTCCTTTCATCGCTTACCAATATACTTTTTTCACTCTTTCCCACACTCTTGCTTCTTTGATCACTCTTACTCTTTTCTCTCTTTTCCACACTCTTGCTTATTTTATCACTCTCACACTTTTTTTGAGCACTCATTTGTTTTTCTCCATTTCTAAACTCTCTCGCAATCCTCATTTGATCCTCACAAGCTTCCCACGGTTTGAGAGGGGTTAAAATCAAAACCCTTTTGTTTACAATAAAAGAATACTCGTTCTTGTACCCATTATGCTTCATTTGTCTATCAAACTACCATGGTTGTCCCAAGAGAATATGACTTGCTTGCATTGGTACCACATCACATAACACTTCATCACAATAATTGCCTATGGAAAAAGCCACTTGAACTTGCTTAGTCACCTTTATTTCACCATTCACTCAACCATTGCAACTTGTAAGGTTTTTGATGCTTCAAGGTTTTCAAATTCAACTTGTCCACCAACAAAGTACTAGCAACATTTGTACAGCTTCCACTATCAATAATGAAGCTGCACACTTTATTATTCACATGACATCTAGTATGAAAGATATGCTCTCGTTGGTTCTTATCACCATCATCCTTAGACTGAATACTAAGAGTTCGTCGGGTAATCAATAATTCTCCTCTCAAAAGTCCTTCAATATCAACATCACTACAATCCTCCAATGGTGGCATTTCGTCATCACTTGAGTTGACACACTCTACATCGCCATTTTCCAAGATAATCATTGCCCTTTTATTTGGGCATTGAGATGCAATATGCCCAAATCCCTGGCACCTCAAACATTTAGCATCTTGTGATTTAAAAAGGTGTTGTAGTTTCAGATTTACCTTTCAAGGGAGCAACTGCATCTTTCGGCCTCATTTCTTTTTTTTGTTTTGAGGTTGCTTTGTTATCCTTCCAATTTGATCTCCATGAAGGTTAGAAGTCGAACCAGATTTGGATGTACCTTTCAATTTCAGTTGCCTCTCCACTTTTATAGCTTTATGCAACAATTCCTCTATTTCAGCATAATGTTGTAACTCCACCACATCTGCAATATCCCTGCTTAATCAACCAATAAATCTAGCCATAGTAGCCTCTGGGTACCTCCACCCTTGCTCTAATCATATCTATTTCCATTTCTTTGTAGGACTCCTCCACACTCTTAGATCCTTGGGTCAAACTTTGCAACTTTCTACACAAGTCTCTATGGTAGTGACTAGGGATAAATCTTTTGCGCATCACAACCTTCATCCCCTCCCATGACCTTAAGCACAAGTTGATCTCACCAAATACTAGCATAATCTGTAAATTCAACCGCTGCCAATTTAATCTTTTTCTCTTCAGAATAGTTATGACAATCAAACACATGCTCTACTTTCCTTTCCCACTCCAAGTACAACTCCTAATTATTTTTACCTCAAAAAGTGGGAATTTGCAACTTGATACTTCCCAAATTGCTGTCACATTTTTGGGCAATTGCACTTCCCCTCATGAAAGTCTCATTTTCATAATCAAATTCCTCCGTTTCCTCTACAATTGGTTCCTTATTTTTATTAGATTTAGATTGGATGGGTGAATCTATATTATCCATCCTCATGTTTAGAATCTTGAGTTGATCTTGTATGGCCTTCAGGAACAACTTCATATCAATTTCAGGATGTTCTCCACCACTGCTCATGATTTTAATTCTGCAAAAGAATTGCAGTCGAAAACAACTTTGTTAGTCCTCACATACTCACTCACATGTTTACACTCAGGGGATGTGAATTCGCTTGTGTTTTCACTCCACTTTTGGCTTTTCTATAATAATCTCACCATCTAGCCTTTTACCGCTCAATTTTCTCCTTTAGCTCTTTATTTAGAACTTTTGATCCATGAAATTTCAACAAGTAGAAACAAGTAAGATCAAACTTTTCAAACCAATGATTTCAATCTCCAACAATAGTAGAATCAATGACTTAGAGAATTTAATAGCTATTCAAAAGGTTATCAACAATTTAGGAAGGTTAATGATTAAGGAAAGAAACAAATAAGGAAAGAAAACAAATAAGAAGAGATATCAAATTAGGAAAGATACCAGTTATAGAAAGAAACAATTTTGGTAATGAAAACAACTAAGGAAAACAAGAAAAAAAAGATAGAACTAATTTGCGAAAGTAACGATTATGGAAAAGATAAGACTTCAGAAAGAAAACTATCACATAAATATATCAAATAAAGAAAGAATATGTGCTAATTAAAGATAGATGCAACCACGAAATTACCAAGAATAATATAGGATTAATGCACAAAAATAATCAAAGATTCAATAATCAAAGGATAACAACAATGATGCATGAGTTTTTCTTTTACTTTTCTATTGCCCTTTGCAAGAAAGTTGGAACTTTCTTTTTTCTTTTTTGTAATGCAAGAGAAAAAACTAGAAGAAGAAGAAGAAGAAATCAACAATCAACAAAAATGGAACAAGAAGAACAACAAAGAAACAAAAATAGAAACTTGAATCTCTTTGCTCTGATGACAAATGATGAGAGATCCACGAATATATCAAATATTCGAGACCCTTTTAACAATGCGGAAACTAGAATTAGGATCGCCCTTGAAAAAAATATAGGAGCTTGACCGTTATCTATAAAGAGATAAGAATCAAAGCTATCAAATTGAGAAACTTGACCCTAACCAAACTTGTTGATTATAACTAAAGTTATCAAGTTGATCTTCTAAGTTTAAGCTTGAAGAAGATCTAGTTCTTCACAAAGAACCAAAGAAAGTTTTCACAAAGAAGCTTTCAAAATGATTTTTCATTCATCCAAATGTGTCCCCAAAGAGTAGATATAAAAGGGGTTTAAATAGGCTAAGATGTTTCCTAGAAGACAAACCAACAACCTAATAAATACTTTTAGCTGAAATGAAAACCAATTCAACAACCTAATAAAGACTTTTAGGTGAAATGAAAAGACAAAACTAGTCTATGAAGTCAAATTTTTTTACTTCCACTTGGGTGAGGTTTTAAATACAATTTAAGCAATCAAATAATTGAGCCTAAAACCAAAGTGGCTAGACCAAAGCTTGACATAAGCCCAAGACTTCAAAAGGTTGTGTTTTTAGTCCTAAAGTATTTGAAGAGCTTCAATCTTCCATGTCCAATTCAAATTCCTCTCCATTTCTATATAGAATATTAATTGGTTTTGGAGATGTGTTTAAAACTTTTTGGATAGCCTCCTCTTGAATTTCCATGATTAATCCATACGTAGCTTCCTTCATTTGCTTGCTTCGTGCTCTTGTCATTGGACCTCCAATTCCTTTGAATGGATTGTTAGACTTAGTTGGTTTTTCAAGCTATGATGTACTGATATCTCCATCAGTAATACCTTGAGAATAGAGAGAGAGAAAGAGATGTATAGTACCCTAATAGAGACTCTTTCTCTCTCTCGGAGATATAGAGAGAGAGTAATTCTTACTATCCCTCTCAGTATTACTCTCTCTTTCTCTCTCTTGGGATATTACTTTGGGCAATGACTCTCTCTCTCTCTTGGGCTATGACTCTATTCTCCCTCTCTTGGGCTATTACTCTCTCTTTTTTACTACCTATCTCTCTTGATAGAGATAGAGAGAGAGAGTCATAGTAATGCCCCGAGATATTAGTATGACTCTCTCTAAGAGAGAGATAGACTGAGATAGTCTTTGAGTCAGCCTATGACATGTCTGAGTGATGCAAACCACAGATATTAGAGATCCAAGATCTGACAACAATGCGTAATAATCACAGGATGCCTTGGAGATTCAAGAAGATTAGGAGCTCGACCGTTATATATGAAGAGATAGGAACCAAAACTATCAAAGAAAGGACCTTGACCCGAACCAAACTTGTTGATTGAACCAAAGCTTTCAAGTTTGATATTTTCAAGCAAACACTTGAAGAAGATCAAGCCCTCCAAAGAGAACTCAAGAAGAGAATCACTCTCTAAGTAAAATACTCTCAAATTTCAAGTTGTAAGTTATTGTGTTGTTCTTTACAATGAAGGATTGCCCATTTATTTATAGGCAAAGAGAAGGGACCTAGAAACATTATAAAATGTCCTAAAATGAAAAAAGGAATGCTAAAATTCAAAGTTAGGTGAAGAAATGTCGAGATGGCATGCGGGAGGCGGCACTGGGCGTGGTGGTCGGCAGCTGGAGCGACAGTCAACAAAGGCGGGCCCGCAGTCAAGGTTGGCGGGCGCCCGGTTGGTGAGGTGCTCTAGCGGGCAGGCGGGCTCACGGTGGGGGTGCTGTCTGCGTTGCACCTGGTCGGTGCTTAACTGTCGATGCATGCTGACTGATGGGTGGCTCTCGCGGTGGTCCTGGCTGTGGGCTGAGTCGGCCTAACTTCAATTTTATCCCTTTTCTCTTCAATCCATTCCTTTAGCCTCCATTGGACACTTCTCATTTCTTAACACCTCAATGGGACATGCAATGCCGTTTAATTGGTCTTTAAGTTGGACTTCATTGATTAAATCTTGTATATTTTGGTCCATCTTCTTTGTTATTGATGCTTGACTTGGTCCTGGCTTGTTTGGGCTCTCATTGGCTCTTTGGATTGCATCATTCCCTCCTCCTTCAAAAAGATTCTTCCTCGAATCATTTGCATCATAAAATGACGAGTTAGTAATATTAAAGATAGTGCTTTCATTATCGTGCTCGCTTTCCATCCATAGATGAATCCAAGCCCAATCGGAGGCTTCTCTTATCTTGTTGTGCTTGGGGCTCATTCCTTTTTAGATTGTCTCGTTCCTTCGCATGTAAATTCCTAAAAACTTTGACCTTTCTTTTTACATTAAAATTATCACACTCATTACTAAATAAGAATAAAAATTCTAAAGAAATTGAAGAATTAAATTTATGACTAATTTCAAGAGATGAGTAATACTTAATAGATCGAACAATCTTATTATATATAAACTCATCACGTGGTAAACACTTCTTCAAATTATCATATGATTGATGTTCTCTTGAATACAAATTTAAGTATTCAACATGTATCTTCACAAATTTGCAAAAATCCACATTACTATCAAAACATATAATAACAATTTTCCCCATTAAAGATTTAGACACAATTTTCGTCAACGTCATAAGATTGTTAAAATAATTGGATAATCCATAAAGTAAAATTAACCACTCATATAACCCATGCTTACTTCTAACCATGATTTTACCATATCCATTTGTCAAATCCATCTTAGAATTCACGCATGGTCCATATAGCTTATGCCCACAAAAATTGGAAAATGTAAACTTTTCACAATTATTCCAAAATTTTCCAAAACAATTTGCACATGTATCTTTTTCATAATTCAAGGCATTATCAAGTAAAAACCTAGCATTTTCATACCTTAATAATTTAATTGGAAGGGTGACAACATACCTTGTTGAAAATGGGTTGGCAAGAACATTTTCCTTACCTTTGTGGTGAATGTCGTATGGGTACATCTTGATGTACTCCATCCTTGGTGGTATGCTCTTTGGTATATCGTTCAGATGTATGTCTTTATAATCCTGAAAAATGGGTGAAACAAACACTCAAAAAAGAAATAGTTAGATTAGGGGGTAAAAGAAATATTTTTGCACAAAGGTAAACAACTCCCTCGTGTTCTCACTCTTTTTATTCACTTCACTTCTTTTCTCTTCCTCCAACTTCATTTCTTCCTCTATGCCTTTTTTGTTCACCTAACTGTGTCACTCGTTTGTTCAACTACGCCATTATCAAACTTTTCCTCCACTTCCGAAGTTTGTTCAACTTCGCCAAAATCATGTTTTTCTTCTTTGGTTTCTTATGCCTTTTTTGTTCACCTAACTGTGTCACTCGTTTGTTCAACTACGCCATTATCAAACTTTTCCTCCACTTCCGAAGTTTGTTCAACTTCGCCAAAATCATGTTTTTCTTCTTTGGTTTCTTTCTCAATTTGTTGCTCCACTTTAGAACTTTCTTCAATAATTGCATGCTTTTCCTCAAGGATTGGCTTTTCAATCGACTCCCCTTCTTCGTTGAAATTGAACTCTTGCTTTTCTTTACTTGATTCAACAAATATCGCTTCAGAACTCGATGTTGTAGGGGTACTAGGTTTCTTCTTCAAACAAGTTTCGTAAAGTTTGTCAAAGTCATCTTGTAATTTACGACTCAATTCCCTATGATAGTTTCCTCATGATGGCTTTTAGCGCTTGTGTCCACCAAACATTTGCATACTCCGTGAACTTCATAGGGAGCAACTTAATTTTCTTCTCATCCGAATAGTCATGGTGATCAAAAGTAGAATCCACTTTTCGTTCCCACTCCAAGAAAGTAGTAGGATTACTATCTCCTTGGAAGGAAGGAATACTCATTATATCATTTGGCCTTGGTTACGGTCTACCATGTCATACCTATCTCTTTGGTATGTTCTCTCAATTTTGCCATCTATTCTCCTTTCACGAGAATAATTAGAGGATGGTGTTTTCATTCGGTCCATTCTCCTAGCAACATCTGGATATTGGTCTTGCATTGACCTCATGAACAGTTTTAAATAAATGTCTTTCTCTTTTCCACTCATTTTTTTTTTAAACAAATATGAACACACTAATTGAACATAAAGAGAATGAAAATTACAGCAATATAATCGAAAACTAAGCAATAAGTAAAAATTGAAAGAAAAATAATTGTTGCGATAAAGTAAGTACGGTAAAGTAAATGGTGCATAAAAGAAAATAATCTCAATTTTTTTTTTCACTCACGTGTTTACTATCGTATTTTTTTTGGCTTTTATAACATATACTTTCACTCTTACCTTTTACCGCTCAATCTCTTCTTTAAGTCCTTAAAGAAAGAACTCAATCAAGATTCAAATCATTAAATGTTGCAAGAAAATTTCAAAATTTTCAAACTTTAAATCCAATGTTCAAGAATGACTAGAATACAAGCCACGAAGGCATTCACTATAATAAAACTTTGATACAACGTTTCGGATGAGTTGGATGTTTAAAGAGTATGAAAACAATCAGCAAAGGTGACACCTTGAAACGACTATGGTATTGACACGAATCAAATTTTTCTTCAGTGAAATTTTGAAACTTGAATACAAATAAATCCGATGAGAATATCAAATAATGTAAAACGTTCAAGCAAATTTTTTTTAATAGAAAAAACACTCGAAACTTGAGAAATTTTCATACACTTTTTTTTTTAAAGAAATCCCGAAACTAGAGAATTTCAAAGAACACAAAACAAGAACTATATATATATAGTTGAACGAAATGAAATCTCGATACTTGAGGATTTCAAAGAACACAAAACAAGAACAATATATATATATTTTTAACGGGATGAAATCTCGATACTTGAGGATTTCAAAGAACACAAAAACAAGAAGAACACTTTTTTTTTAAAATTTGGATAAGGAAAAACAAGAACAGTAAAAGATAGATAGTAAAACAATAAAGATAGCATTTTGAATCGTAGGCAACAAGCTCTGATACCAAATGATTCGAACCACGAATATTAGAAATCCGAGATCCGACAACAACGCGGAATTAATCATAGGACACCTTGAAGATTCAAAAAGATTAGGAGCTGGACCAGTTATCTATGAAGAGATAGGAACTGAAACCATCAAAGAAAGGAGCTTGACCAGAACCAAACTTGTTGATTGAACCAAAGCTATCAAGTTCGACCTTTTCAAGCAAACACTTGAAGAAGATCAAGCCCTCCTAAGAGAACTCAAGAAGAGAATATCTCTCCAAGCAAAATGCTCTCAAATTTCAAGTTGTAAGTTATTGTGTTGTTCTTTACAATCAAGGATTGCCCATCTATTTATAAGCAAAGAGAGGGGACGTAGAAACCTTGTAAAATGTCCTAAATTGAAAAAAAGAATGCTAAAATTCAAAGTTAGGTGAAGAAATGTTGAGATGGCAAGCGGGAGGCAGTGTTGGGCGCGATGGTCAGCAGCTAGCTCAGTAGTCAACAAAGGCAGGCTGGCGGTCGGTGAGGAGCACTGCTCGACGCGCTGTCGGGCTAGAGGATGCTCGCGGTGGGGGCACAGTTAGCGCACTGTCTGTGCTGCGCCTAGTAGGTGCCTAACTGTCGGCGTGCGTTGACTGATGGGCGGCACGCACGGTGGTCCAGGCTGTGGGCTGAATCGGCTCAACTTCAATTTTACCCCTTTTCTCTTCAATATATTCTTTTTTTTGGGCCTCCATTGGATACTTCTCAGTTCTTAACACCTCAATGGGCCATGCCATGCCATCTAATTGGTCTTTAAGTTGAACTTCACTGATTAAATCTTGTATATTTTGGTTCATCTTCTTTGTCATTGATGCTTGACTTGGTCTTTGTATGTTTTGGCTCTCAATTGGCTCTTTGGATTGCATCACTGAGACTAAGAAAGTCATAGCCTCTCTCTCTCTCTCTCAGTAATAGTTATATTACTATGACCTCTCATATTGTTATAGCCCGTATTGATCCCCTATCTA
>CM039468.1:26853254-26863919 GCA_022433065.1 Begonia loranthoides | reverse complement strand
ATTATTAAAATATCGATAACAAATATATGCAATAATATAAAGAGTAAGGGTTAGAGAAATGCACACAATATTTGTTTACGCGGTTCGGCAAACTAGCCTACGTCAGCGCCCAAGTTGCACTTGGAGATACACTAAGTAATTGGCTTGCGGGTGCCAATAAAACCGTTTACAAATTGACTATTAGACGGGGCGTCACCCTTGACTAATTATAAGGTCGTCAACCTTAGACTCTTACTAGTCGTCAGCCTAAATTTGACTATTGCGGGGCGTCACCCAAGTGTGATGAATTCTAAAGGAATCACCCTTTACAATCAAGCACAATACTAAACTCGGAAACTTAAGCTTAAATCTAGCTAATCCAAATTCTCCCAAAATATAACTCACAAGTTTGGAATAGGGAGAATTGGATTTACAACACAATTAAAATGTCATAGAGTAGTATTCGAGTATTGATTTTGCCAGGGCTTTGCCTCAAATATTCGATTCGTTCCTTGAGGAAAGCATAGAGTGATCCTCTATTTATAAACACTGCCACTGCGGCTTCCGGACAACCTCCTCGTCCACACCTCTCGTCCACACGACCGTTGAAATTTTTCCGTTGAAAATATAGTCGTTGGACAGAAAATTATGCACTTGCAGACGCCAATTCTGTCGTCCGCTTCGTCTGCATAAATCGTCCGCGTCTTCAATAAAATTGGACAGATTCAATGCGGACGCCAATATTCGCGTCCGCACCGATTGGGTCTATCGTCCGCGACTGCACAAATTTGAGGGGGACGCCAAACCATCGTCCTCTTCTTCTTTTCCATCCGCACAGCTGAAGACTTTGCGGATGCCATTTCACGTCCGCCTCATCCGCGACCACCGTCCGCATATCCATCAAAATAGACAGAGGCAAACCAGACGACCAAGCCTTGCGTCCGCCTCATCCGCTGCGTCCGTAACTGCACAGCCCACTTCATACTTTCACAAAATGTTTCCTCTAAGTCATACGAACCTTCCATTCTCCTGCATAGACTTAGAGAAACACATTAAACATTTCCAATACCCTTAATCAAGGGTATTCTCAATTTAATCGATAAATATGATATAAAAGAATTCAATGTATAAACAACTTTTACAATTTATTAAATTTCACATCATCTAGATCACATAGTCTAAACAATCTCCCTTATTGATGATGTCCATAACATATAAAGTTGTTTATATCCAAATCCAAACCTGAGCATGTGCCACAAATATTGCATATTTGATTTACTCAATTAAGTTATGCAATTTATCCACCAATTAATCCAAGCCACATGCTACTAAAATACAACTTATTGATTTACTAAATTAACACACAATTTAGTCATCATCAAAATAAAACTTAGCCTAACAAAAAGGCTAACATAGTCGGCGTGCGCGCTAGGCCTATCCTTGGGCTGATTTGGTCTATCTTCAATTTTATCCCTTTTTTCTACATTTCATTCCTTCCTTGAGACTCCATTGGACCCTCCTCAATCTCTAGCAACATCATGGGCCTTGACTTACTATTTATTGTGTCTTTAACTTTCACTTTATTGATTAAATTGTATATACTTTTATCCATCTTCTTTGTTATTGATCATTGACTTGGTCCTTGCATGTTCAGACCCTCATTGGCTCCTTGGACTGTATCAGTGGTATTACTCTATCTCTCTCTCTCTCTCTCTCTCTCTCTCTCTCTCTCTCTCTCTTAGGGGGTATTACTCTATCTCTCTCTCTCGGGCAACAATTCACTCTCTCTATTGGGTTATAACTCTCTCTCGACGTGTTACTACCTCTCTCTCTCTCTTATTGCATTACTCCCTCTCTTAGAGAGAAAGAGAGAGTATTACTCGGGATAGTCATATTATAGAGTGTTAATATGGATGAGACAAAGAGAGAGTAATACCCCGAGAAATACCCATATATCCTGAGTAGGATACAACCAAAATACCCTATGAGAGTCATAAGAGGAGTAAAATAAGAGACTCTCAAGAGAGTAATTTGACTGTCTCTCTTAGCCTGAGAGATAGAGTCTATCTCAAGAGGGAGTAATACTGAGAGAGAGTCATGGGTATGACTCTCTTGTATTGCAGGGATTGAGTTATATATGTAGGAACTTGCATTTTGAATTAATCGACATCCTTTAATTTCACACAAATTGGCACATTCATTTGTCTCAAGAAGACTCCCAAATCTCTTAATTCCTAAGTTATGCTCATACAATTTTCTAATATTTCCCGCCTTCAATAACTTCAATAGGAGATTAGACGCAAGTCCATACCTTTTTGACATTGTGTTGGTTGCCACAATGTTCTTACCTTTGTAGTGCATGTCATTGGAAATCTCCTTGATGTGAATGATCCAAGGATTTGCATGTCTTTTGTCATCTTCCAATCATATGTCTTGATTTCCTTGCAAATTAGAAGTACACCCATTAGAGAAGAATCGGTTAGTCGATGAGGAGACAAGCAAACATATGTGCATAAAAATAAAAATACCTCACTATTTTTCTCACATTTTTGAACCACACCAATTCTTCTTTCTTCCTTTTCTCCACTATTTTTATCTCCTCTCCCACTATTTTTTCTCCTTTTTCACTACTGCATTTTCCCTTTTCTCCAACTTCTGAATTCTTTTCAACTCCTCCAAGTGCAAGTTTCTCTTTTGCTTTGGAACAGTCTTGGAAATCTTTGGCAACTTTCTCTTGATCTTTTCTAGCTTCCCACGGCTTTAATGGTGTCAACACAACAATCATTTTGAACCAAGGAATACTCATTCTTGAACCTATTGCGATTAACTCTCCTATCAAATTGCCAAGGTCTCCGTAATAGAACATGTGTAGCTTGCATCGTGACCACATCACATAGAACCTCATCCTCGTATTTCCTGACGGACAATGTGACCTTCACTTGTCTTGAAACCTTAACTTCTCCACAGTAACTTAGCCATTGCAACTTATATGGATTCGGGTGCTTATTAGTCTCGAATTTCAACTTTTTGACCAATAACGTGCTAGCGACGTTGGTAAAACTCCCATTGTCAATAATCAAATTACAAATTTATTTTTAATAAGACAATGGGTATGAAAAATATGTTCTCTTTGTACATCATAGCTATCCTCCTTGATTTGCATATTCAGTATTTTTCGTGTGACTAACAAGTCTCCCTTAATTGGCTCTTCAATTTCCGTATCGCTACAATCCTCGAGAGGTGGCATTTCATCTTCACTTTCTATATCTCCACTTTCCTTCACAACCATGACTCTTTTGTTGGTACAGTTTGATGTGATGTGCCCAGATCCTTGACACCTAAAAGATTTGATGTCTCGAGTTCTAGTTGAAGTTGTAACCTCAGCCTTTCCTCTTGGTTGAATGGTGTCTATAGTCTCGATTTTCCCCATTGATTCCTCTCATGTTTTTGGCTTCTCATTCCTCCATTCGGGTTTCCATTTGTTGTTGGAGGTTGATCCTAAGCACTTTTCTTGGTTTTCACTTGATGGCCTTGTGAAGTAATTCTTCCATATCAACATAGTGTTGCAAGTCAATGATTTTCGCTATCTCTTGATTTAGTCCTCCAAAAAAACTTTCCATTATGGCTTCCATATCTTCTTGGACATTAGCCCTAATCATTGCTACTTCCATCTCCTTATAGGAGTCCTCCACGCTCATGAATCCTTGACTTAAGTTCTGTTAATTTTGGCATAAATCTCGATAGTAGTATGAAGGAACATACCTCTTTCTCATCATTGTTTTCAAACTCTCCCAAGTTCGAATTGGTGGCTCTCCATACCTCCTTTGATTCATAACTGTTTGAACCTACCAAACGCTTGCATAGTCTGTAAATTCCAATTTGACCAACTTAAGTTTCTTTTCCTCCGTGTAGTTTTGGCAATCGAAAATTAAATCCACTTTCCGCTCCCATTCTATATATGCCTCCAGGTTACTTTTTTCTTGGAAAGGTTGAACATTTACCTTAATATTACTTAAATTGCCATCTTCTCGGTCCATTCGGAAATCCCTTCTCCGTTGGTGGTGGCCTTCTTCCTCCTCAAACTCATCTCTTTCGTAATTCCTTCTTTCTCGGCCATGGGGTGGAGTTGGCATTTCCAAACGGTTCATCCTTAGAGCTAAATTATGGAATTGATCTCTTCAAGTGGATTCTTGATACCAACTGATTCGAATCTAGGGTATACGAACCCTAGACCCAACAACTTATGCGGAATTAGACGGATCGTCTCACGATTTCAAGATCAAAAGGTGGAACTATGACCCTAGCCAAACCTGTCGACTAGAACCGGAGTATTCTGAAGAGGAGCTTGACCCTAACCAAACCTATCGGCAAGAACCAAAGCTATCAAAAGGTTGGATCTTTCAAGAATCCACTTGAAGAGATCAAGTTCTTCGTAAAGAACTCAAGAGAAGGAATCTCCCAAAAAGCAAAAGCTCTCAATTCAATTTGTCAAAAGGTTTTTTTTTCACAATTGTTCCCTGAGGTGCTTTTATAAGCTAAGCATAAAGTAGATATAATCCTAAGATAAACTAGGATAAAATAAATTCAAACATAATCCTAAGATAAACTAGGATAAAATGAATTCAAATGTAATTTACAAAAAATAACAAGATAAGATCTAACTAACTAATGACATGTGTTTGGCATGTGCTCGATCCACTTCTTTAGGTGGGCCTTCATCTTGAATCTTTGGATCTTCAAAATAGTAATCCAAATAATCCTTTGAAAGCTTATTTGAATTACGCCTTGTATGAATTCCTTCAGCCACAGCCTAAGTTGATCGTCATATTGATTTGGGCCTCCAATCTGGGTAAGTGAAATAGGAATTCTTAAGCAGAATCGTAGATCTTTATTCATGGGTCTTTTGGCATAGCAAACAAGCTCCGAATTTAACGAATAACCCATTCTGGAAACCTTGGGATGTCAGCTACAATCTTTATGAAGAACACTTTCCAATATAAAATACGTAAGGACGTCGAAACTGCCAAATAGTAGTCAAAGGTCGGATCAATGATTCTGCATTTTACCATAAGTCTCTCAATCTTGTGCTTGATTTTCCACATAAGCTTCATCTTGAAGAATACTATAAAATATTTGAATGATAGATGAATATAATTCATCATCTTTCTCCTTTGAATCTTTTGTTGGATTTCTTCCTCAAAAAGTGAATGTCTTTTATTCATCTTCTTCATCCTTGCTCTAGTCTTTCGGTCTCTAATGTCTCCTAATAAATCATTGTATTTGTAGGTTTTCTGAATCACATCAGGGACCTAGGAGAGAAAGAACCTCCTGCACTGGATATTGTTAAGGAGACTACAGAAATTATCAATGTGATTAGACAAAGACTTAAGACGGTGCAAAGTCGACAGAAAAGTTACGTGGACCTAAAGAGGAGAGAGGTCGAGTTTGACGCAAGAAATTATGTTTTTCTGAAGGTTCGACCGAGGCGTGGTATTAGCCGTTTTGGGGTGAAGGGCAAGTTAGCCCCGAGATACATTGGCCCGTTCATGATTACTGCAAGGGTTGGCAACGTGGCCTATCGACTTGATCTACCACCTCAACTAGGGTATGTTCATAATGTTTTCCATGTATCTCAATTGAGGAAATATATCCCAGACCCATCGCACGTCATTTCTTGGGTTGATGTTCCTATTCAAGAGGACGTATCATATAAAGAGAAGCCAGAGCGGATACTTAGTAGAGAAGTTCGAGTGCTCCGTCGCAAGGAAATTCCGTTTGTTCGTGTGTTGTGGAGGAATCACACCGAGAGGGAGGCAACATGGGAAGTTGAGTCGGACATGATGTGTGAGTACCCTCATCTCTTTGACATGTAGTGGGTTTTATCTTAAATTTCGGGACGAAATTTCTTTAAGGAGGTTAAGATATAAAAGCCGTGAAATTTTAATGATAAATTCCACGTGTAAATTTTTCGCGTTGAAAATCGGTCATAGCGTTGAAGAAGTAGACCGAATTGTCGTGTAGCGGCCACGTATGCAAATTTGGTCATTTGGTCAAGTCCACGTACGCAAATTTGGTCAACTGGTCAAAGTCAATGAAATCAGATTTTTCCGAGCAAAGAATTGAATTAATAAACGAGATGGGACAATCAAGATTGAGCGATAACATCGATGGATGATGTTTGAATTAAATTTAGAGTTTGAGTAGATTATAAATTGGTAATGTATAAAATTGGTGATACACATTTATTTTAAATGGAAAAGAAATTAGGAAATTGGGATTAAGGAAAATAAATAATTTGGAAGAAGTGAAATAAGAGTAGAAATATTTGGGAAATGAAGAGGGAAGGTTTGGGGGGAAAAATCTCGCCCAATGCCTTTGAACCTGTAAAGTTCAAGGTTCAAGTTGAAAAAAATAATAAATAAAATAAAATAAAATAAATAAAACTTAAATTTGGAGAAGAGGAAACCCTAGTTTCCTCTTCCCCATTTTTCACCCCCCTGTTTGTGTCGGCCGAGAGAGAAGTTGAGAGGGAGAAGAGAGACGCCGGCGACCAACGAACCAGCGAACTCGACGGACGGCAGCGACGCGACGACGTCCGGCCAGCGAGCTCTATGCAGAGGTGACCGGCGAGCTCCGAGCGGCGGTGTACGGTGAGCGACCTTCCCGAGTACTCCCGATCCCGAGCAGATCCGGCGAGTTGGAGCCCCGACGATTCCCGCAAGTGGCGATCTCGGATCCGTGACGGGAGCTCTTAAATCGAACCCATTTTCTGACTCCGGCAGCGACAAGTTCGGATCTGTGACGGAGCAACTCCGAGGCCGAACCCGACTCTAGTTTCCGACGACGAACAGATTTCCGTTTCCGGTGACAAACTACTCCGAATCGTTCGGTGGGTGAGGTTTTCGATCCGAGTTTTACTTCGATGTTAAGTCTGCTTTTGAGAGAATCGTTGGTTGATCTGTGTTATGGGTTTATAGTGGGTGATCTAAGGGATTTCAGATGGACAACCTCCGGCGACGGCAGTTTCGGATCTGACCATATTTCCGATTTTCAGGCGAGAAAAAAAAAAGGGGACGCGGATCCCGTCCTATTGGTGAGGAGACTTTTAGTGAACTGCTTATTACTGATTTGTTGCTGTCATTTGGGACTGAGATCGATTTTGTTATGTTGAGGGACTTTAGTTGGAATATTCTCATTGATTTTGGATACTGGTCTGGCATTTTGCTAGGTTGTGATGGTTTTAAATTTATAACAATCTGTTTAAGATTGGAAATTTTCTACATATATGGATTGCTAGATTTAGAGACCAGATATCATAAATAAATTTAAAGCGTTAAAGGTTGCTAAATAAAAGGAGATTGGTTAAGATTAAGAAGATAATGTTAAAGATATTTATGAGTTTTTAGCCTGTGAATTTATTCACCCATTGCATATTGGATGATGAGGGCAATGAATTGTTTTAATTATATTATGGGTTAGTTTCATAAATTGTGGGAGTTGAAGGTCTTAAATTAAATTTGTCAAAGTTGAGGGACAAAAGTGGATCTTGAGTTAAAGAAGTTGTTAAAAGTTTTAAAGTATTTGTTGAGATTTGAGATTATCACTCACACTTCGGTTGGGCTCCTATTCCTGGTATAGGACCATCCGTTTATTTACTTGAATTAAAATTTTAATTTATGTATTTATACCCTTGTTAGGCTTTGACGACTTTGGCGAGTGTGCTACCATTCCCGAAGAGACAGTTGCACCGATTGGTAAAAAGAATCGTCGTCGAGGTTGGGATTTCTATACCTTTTGCATTGCATTGCATCCAACCCCGTTTTTCAAAAAAAAAAAAAAAAAAAAATTTGTGGAATACCACACTTGGAAAATGACGGGGACTATTCGACAGCACGTCTGTTTTTATTAGTAGTATGTTTTCTCACGTTTAAATTCCGTACATGGTTTGAAATATATTGTGCATAGATCGAGGGACGGATTAGCTAGCCCCTTGCACACCTTCTTCTGCGTGAAGGTTGATTGTTTGGCGTATAAAAATATAGGTAGGGCATTGTGACGTGTCCTCAGGTTGAAACTCCTGAAAGTCGTAAATTAGTATGGGAGAGTGATGACGTCTCCTTGGGTCGCAAGCCCCTAAACCTGGCCAGGGTTTTTGTCACACGGATCAGACGGTTGCCATTCGCCGAGCCTTATTTATACCGAGTCCATATATGGCGAGCAATAGTATCCATTCTATTTTATCGTATGGAATGTCATCGCGGAGTTCTCGCCATTTGACCCCTAGATTAGGACGCAGAGTTCTTCCCATTGTTTGAAACCCCGTAGATTAGTTCTACCGACGCAAATTTCTCGCGGGTAATCCGGGTGACATGTTGGATCTACGGACCACCGTCATTTATACTTCCTCTTGCCTCATAAGGTGTTGACGCCGACGGGTGTCCACCTATTCTCTGCTGTGTGGTGGGTGAGTCCATGAGTGACCACCCCTTTTCACTGATGATGTTTTGGATTGGAAAAACGATGATGGCCTATTTTACGAGATATAGTTGTCTATGTATACAACAAGTTTTGAATAAAAGCCTCATTGATGGGGCCGGTTTGTTAAAATGATAAAGAGTTTTGAAACGATTTAAAAATCCATGTACGGTAAAAAGAGAAATATAACCTTGTTTTCAAAAATATAGAAAAACCAGTTTTGCACGAGGTGCATTTAGTATAGCTATACCTTACTGAGTTAGTCACTCACCCCAAACGACTCCTCCTCCAAAACTTCAGGTAAAGGCAAAGAGTAGCTGAGGATCGGGAGCTGAATCATTTTATTATTTCTACTTGAGTGATTCATCGTTATTTGGTGAGGACATTTATGTTTCTATTTGGGTTGTAAACTTTAAACACTGTTGGATTTGGTCTGTTGCACAGTACTTGGATTTCATTTTAATTTATGCACTGTTATTTTCTCGTGATCATTACTCGGACCTAGGCCCATATCTTTTGGGCCGTATTAAATACTTATCAGTCTTCCGCTAAACACACGCCTTGGGTTGGGTGATCGAGTTCTCTACGAGGATCGGGTCGCCTGACCCGGCGGTTCTGTTAGGCCCGTCTCTGGGTCGTGACAGACCGCTCACCCCAATCCACTCCGCCTCGCCAGCGGCCCTACCCATCGTGCGTGAGCCATCCCAATTCGGGCAACCAAACCAACAGCCAGTCCCAGCGTGCCTTCCCGCGTGCCCCAGCAGCCCCTTCAACTCCAAACCCTAATTTTAAAGATTTTTTTTGGTTATTTTGGTCTTTTTGCAATGTTTTTTTGGTTAACCTAATTTTTGCCTATTTAACAAGTGTAAGGCCTCATTAGAAGGATCGAATTTTAAATAAAACTTTGTGTGTTTGTGAGGTTTCCTCTCTTTTTCTTCTTTAAGAAGAACTTGGTCTCTTTAAGCGTCAATCTTTAAAGATCAAACCTTTGATAGTTTTGGTTCAACCAATCGATTCGGTTAGGGTCAAGCTCCTCTTCTGGTAACTCTGGTTCTAGTCGACATGTTTGGCTAGCGTCAAGTTCCTCTCTACACTTTCTTGATTCATACGACAATCCGTTGTGAAAATCCGTGTTTGTTGTTGGGTGTAGGATTTCTTAATACCATAGGTTCGCATCACTCTCTCTTGGGGTATTGACTCTCTCTCTTTCTAGAGGCATAACTCTCCTTCTCTCTCTTGTACTATGACTCTCTCTCTATCGGGGTATTACTCTCTCAAGAGAGGGAGTGATGTAAAACCGTGATCGGATAATAGATGACTTCCAAGTTGGTTTTCGGGGGCTAAGAAGACCACTTGTATTTGCTTGGTTTGAACCTCCAACTAAGAGAAGGGTGTGTTTAACCTTTCTTTCACTGGGACTTATCTTCGAAGAAGATGGAAAGAAAGTAACTAAAAAGTATCTCTCAAGCTCACCAAGAGAAAGACACTAGTTTTTGGTTGCACTTGTTCGGAATCCACCTCACAAGTTTGGCCGAATTGAGTCAAAACAATTGACAAAGAAAAATCTAATTTTTGATAAATTCCAAGTTGTCTTCATAGGCTCATTGATTCAAAGATGCATGCACGAAATTAAGGAATGCTTAGTGGATATATTTTAAGGACCCACTAAGCATTTAATACAATTCGAAATTCACACATGAAATTAAAAAATACTTAGTGGATTTATTTAAGGATCCACTAAGCATTTAATACAATCATTGAACAATGTTGAAAGTAAAAACAAGCATAATAATAACTTGCATTTAAGTAACCATGCATGCACGAAACTAAGGAATGCATACATGTAATAAATGCACACATTAAGGAATGCGTGCGTGCAATAAATGCACACATTAAGGAATGCATGCATGCAATAAATGCACACATGTAAAAATCCTCCAAAGGTTGCATACTCCTTGAATTTAAGTTGAAGGTTCCTCGGTTTCTCTCCAAGTGAGGACATGGAAGGGTTTCTCTTTATCCTTTTGGTTTGCTTCTTCCTTAAGACTTAGGTTACCTACAAAATGAGCAAACTTGTTAGAAAGCTTCTTGGCCATAGCTCGAGTGATTGGACCCCGATCGCATCAGGGAGGGAGGGGTATTTCTCTCTTTATCTCTCTTAGGGTATTACTCTGCTAAGAGAGAAAGAGAAAGTAGAGAGAGTAATACCCC
>CM039468.1:26779733-26818267 GCA_022433065.1 Begonia loranthoides | reverse complement strand
GGGGGTGTCATTGGGGTGGTACTCATGCATGCATTAAGTGAGGTAAAATATTAAAGGAAATGAAGGAAATGGGGAGTTGGAGGGTGGATGGGTAGCGGGTCTAGTTTGCAACTAGCCGAAGCCCCTCCCTTGTCGGGTACAAGAGTTCTAATTGCAAGTAAAAGTTTAGATCCGATCACTATACATACCATCACAGAGGAAATCCTCCAATCTTCCACTCGATGTACGAGTAATAAACGAATGAATTAAAGAAAAATAAAGAACGAATGAATGAATGACGTAATGAAATGATTGGTTTGGGTGGCCCCCATTCGAAAAATGACTAAAGAGAGGCATATCACGTTGCATTAAACCTTTTTCCTTACTGGGTCATTAGGCTCACATATTACTTATAATGTAGGTACAATGACGAACAAATAATAATAGGTTCATATACGAGAAACGAAAAACAAATAATAAAGCAGAGGTGAAGGATTTGCACCGGCGAGATTGGGGCTAGCCAGGCTAAAAGAGTAAAATGAGGAACGGTTGTATTTACATTAAGCTTTATTAAATTGTTTAGTTTATTCTTTAAATTATTTACACTTCCGCAATCCTTTAAACAAATGATTTTTATAACGCTTTCGCTTTTTTATTAATTGGATTTTCAACACGAGTTTAACAAAAGGTCAGTAGTGGTCCAATTTTGCGTCGCACTCTGATTTGTTTTAAAAGAGATTTCAATAGTCTTAGAAAAATTTTCAATTTTCACGCATCTTAAGGATTTACGAAAAATCGGGTCACTACAAAGGGCTGGAGTTTTGGCTATTATCTCTAAATTGATGTGTTATACAGCTAGAGTAATGGGACCATTCAGATTTTGTTTAATAATTGGTTCCTGCTTAAATTTTGTTGGTTTCAGCTTTGCTTTGTTCTGCTCTCAGTATATTGGTTATTGTGTAATGAATGCTGTTGGGGATTTTATGCTATGTCAAAATTGGGAAAATGTTCGTATGTTAGATTTAGGCTTTGTCATGTTGTGTTATTCATGCTGCGATCTTTATAGAATGGGTTGAACAAGAAATTGAGTTTGGGGTCCTATTATGCTATGGTGATTTTTTAAAATCAATGTTTAGATTGTTGGGGCTATTTTACATTTGGCAAATCGTGAGTTGGATAAACTGTTCAGTGGGAGATGGGAAATGATCTATAAGGTTGACTATTTATAATGAGGACATCACTAAGGATTTGTTTTACTATCGGTTTAAATATTGCACATTGTTGATGACCAATAGATGAGTATATCACTATTTGGTGTTGTTTAAAGATAAACGTTAAGCTTAGATACGTTATAGGATCTTTCGATCATTCTTCGAGATTTATCTATAAATTCCAATGTTTAACATGTTGTAGGCTTAGACGACTTTGGGGATTTCGAGCTGGTGCTTGAGGTAACTGTTCCTTCGTATACGAGGAAGGACCGTCAACTAGATAGGGGCTTTTACCTACTTGCTTTGCATATCCCATACCATCATTTTTTTAAAAAAAAACTAATATTTTGTGGATTACCACATATGAATAAAAATTGACGGGGACTGTTTGACAGCATGTCTGATTTCATTATATCTATGTACACTAGTTTTACACGTTTAAATTCCATGCATAGTTCTTAGGGTATGTGATATTTGTTTTGAGGCGATGAATCCTCTTGACACTCTGACGGTCTCGGTATCAGAGTATCAAGAGACATCCCCGGTACGTCTCCTGTTACGTGGAGATGAATGTTTGTACGCAACATCTGATAAAATTTGGATTGGGAAGGTGATGACGCTTCCTTGGGTTCGAATCCCTAAACCTGGCTAGGGTGTACTTTTATTCAAGTTTGTCGGCGCTGAGATATGCTCGTCAGCAAACTTGAGATTGAGTTTATCGGCGCTGAGCTTTGGCTCGTTAGCAAACTCGAGAGGTGATTCGAGTTGTGTCGGCGCTGAGCTTTGGCTCGTCGGCAGGACTAGGGTTTATCTCCATCCGAGTATGTCGGTGCTGAGCTTTGGCTCATCGGCAGACTCGAGACGTGATTTGAGTTGTGTCAGCACTGAGCTTTGTCTCGTCGACAGGACTTGGGTGAAGATACGGTTGGGTTGGCGCTGAGCTTTGGCTCATCGGCAAAACCCGTGGTGACGAGCCATATCTACTGACCGTCTTTGCTTTACTCTATACGATTGACCGGAGGAGTCCATGAGTGACCTCCTTTTTCACGGGTGATGATTTTAGTGTGAAACCGATGAGAGTAATTTTGAGTATAGTTGTCTATGTATACAGCGGTGTTTCTACAATATCTCGTCGGGGCCCTTTGAGGCTGATTTTCCTTAAAAAGAATGTAAATGATTTTGAAAACGTTTTGATAAAAATGCATAGCCCCTAAAACGAATCAAAGTTTTGATAAAGAAAAGGAAAAACAAGTTTTCTCACGCGCTTAGTGGTGAGTATACGTTTTCTACTGAGCTACTCACTTACCCCTTAGACTACATTTTTCCCCAAGTAGAGACAGAAATACCTAGAGCGTGGACACATTTAACTCGTGGAGTTCCAACTTTAGATTGTAGTTGACTTGTTTCGCTTCCTTAAGTTTAATTATATTTTCTACTGGTAAGAACAAATGGTTTCTGTAATATTTTATGGTTTAGGATTCTGGATGTATGGACATGAATGCACAGTTTGTTTGGACATTCAAATTTACTATTCCGCAATTATTAATTTAACTCCTGCAATCACTACTTGGATCGTGACCCATTACATGTGGGTTGCGGCTAGAAAAATTATTACAAGCCTTCCGCTAAATTTTAACAAGCCTTGGGCTAGGCGACTGGGTCTTCTACGAAGACCGGGTCGTTTGGCCTAACGTTTTTGTCCGGCCGTCCCCGGGTCGTGACAATAGGGCATTCCACCCGAGAGACCCAATCGCAACCCATTGTTGAAATAGAAACCAACCCTAAAATAGGGATTCAAAAATCAAAATTGGACATTCAGAAAAATGATCACCGAATTTGAGAAATGTAGTTCCTCAGTTCGAAAGGACTTCAGATGGAGCTCCAGAGTCGCCTAAAGCTCGGAATCCGAAATCCCCTGCCATGGCCGAACTCCCCCTCGCGGAGCTGACTTGGATGGACTACGCTGCCACATTGTTCGACGGTCCTTGACCACTCATCACCACCACCAGCCAGAGTCACAGATTTCCGTCTTCGAAGACTCTCCTCGTAAGTCGCTCTCTTCCTCGCCGCGATCTTCAAAACACGAAGGGGATAACGAGAAGAAGCTTCAGCTTCATTTCTTCTGATTTAAGGAAAATCATTTAAAATAATAATAATACCAATAGTAATAATTGTAAATTATAATTATATATATACTCTATATTTAAAAAAAAAACAATTGAGATTTTCGATTTAAAATCTGACATAAATCCTGACTTGTTTAAAACATCGAACCAAAAATAGTTTCTTATTCAAAATAATTTAGTAAAAACATTTTCAAATGAATTTCCCGCTCTAAAAGACCTAATTTAACTGTTTGATGAAAAATCGCACACGTCATCGCTATGCGACAAAACATGTCAACTTTGCCACATTTGCTAAAAAATTCACGAAATCTCTAATGCGAACCACAAATATTAGAAATTCGAAACTCGACAACAATGCGGACTAATCAGATAAACGCCTTGAGAATAGGAGCTTGACTCCAACCAAACTTGTTAGTTGAATTAAAAGCTATCAAGGATAGAAGCTTAACCCAAACCAAACTTGTTGGTTGAACCAAAAGTATCAAGTTCTATCTTTTCAAACAAGTATTTGAAGAATATCAAGTTCTTCAATAAAAACTTTGAATTGAATCTTAACCTAATATTTTTGAAAAATTGAAGGGTTAAAATGCTAACGATAAATACCTTGAAATTCAATTTGTTGAAAAAATTAAGTTAAGGTTCAACTTGCAAATGACTTCATACGGAGTGAACAAAAGTCGGTTTGATTCGATTTTAGAATTAAACGGAACCAAATAGAATTTTTCAGTTGTAAGAAACGGAACCGAAAGCGAATCATTCAAGATGGGAAATCGAATCAGAACTGAATCGAAAATTTTGGTTTTGCCCCGTTTGATTGCGGTTCGGTTCAAATTATTTAAAAAATAATAATGTTCTTAAAAATAAAAAATTATTAAATTATGAAAGTAATGAAATATCATATTAGATAAGAAATCATAAATCAATTTATTAAAAAATTTATTTATAATAGAGAAGTTAACAAAACAATCACTCAACTATGAAATCAATAACATGTGAATCACTGAATAATTTTTGTTAACAAATAAAATAGTTAAGTATGAAAAATAAATTGGTTCTTTAGCACGGCTCGACTTTTGATCACCTCTAAATTCATTAGACATATGTGAAGGTATAATTAGAACAAAATAGGGGAATAAATAAATACTGGAAATCAAAATTAAATTACTTGATATTTTACTCAAAAGGGTAAAATAATAATAGGAGTTCGACCTAAGCCTAAAAATCATTTGTTCTTCAGTTTCTTCTTCTCGGAGACAGTCCGTCGTCAACCTCACATATTTCCTTTCAGTTTGAACGGTGTCATTCAGAGAATGAATAAAGGCACTTCGTATGCTATAGTGATTGTCCGATTTCGAAATTTCTTTTGGTCATATTTTGTCAGAATAGGTCTTTAATTTCTTGAACCAACTGTCTTCTGCAAACGACTCAATATTTTGTTTCATGTAACGGATGAGCTTGCTATTCTGAATTTACCGTTGATTTTCTGTTTTGTCTGGAAGTAATTTTACGTCGATTTCTTCACGATTTGAATGAGCTCGTTCAGTATATCATTGGATCGTTTCAGTTTGGTAAAAGAAGAATTTGGGTGATTTCTGTTGTAACTTGGTTTGGATTTGCCCTTCTTTTAAGGCTGATCTGATTTTCATAATCTTTACCGTTTGGGTGGTGCGGGAAAATGAGAACATGAGTTTAAAAGCAGGAAAGGGGATTATTGTTAAAATAATATGAGTACAAAATATAAGCTGCGATATTTTGCTCCCACTTAAAGAATTGTATTTTAGATGTTCAATTGCCTTGATTTTGATATAGGTATTTTAATTTGTTTGATTTCATTTGAACTTGAATTATCTTTTTATGGTTCCCATCTCTCATTTGCCACCTCCACAAAGATCTCCACGGTCTAAAGCAATCACCAGGGGCGTGATTTCGTAAAATAGAGTCAGTTAAGTTTTTATGCATCAAAAGTTAGACTCTTCCCTATTTATATAAAGTACCATCTCAGCAACCTTGTTAATGTTAGTATACGTAGATGGTATTCTACTCACAGATGACAACTTTGATGCTCTCCAAGGACTAATTTCTTTCCTTTGCTCTAAAGGACTTGGGTGAGTTAAATTATTTTCTGGATCTTCTCTTCCATTTGCTTCTATTGATTGAAGCCTGTTCGGTGGTCTGCAATATTGTACTATAACTCGTCTGGATATCAGTTATGCAGTCAACAAGTTATGCCAATTCTGCACCACTGACATTCATTGGCAGACGGTGAAACATGTTGTTCGCTAACTCAAAGGCACTTCCACTATTGTCTTGCCTACACTGCTTCTCCTAATGTCAATTTAACTGCCTTTGGTGATGCAGATTAGGCACTTACTAACGTCTTGCCTACACTGCTAATTTAACTGCCTTTTGTGATGCAGATTAGGCATCTTCCATTGATGACAGGAAGAGCACTGGTGGCTTCTGTGTTTTCTTGGGTCTGAATATCATCTCTTGGTCCAGATCAAAATAGAAAACCATCTCTCAGTCTAGCACAGCTTCTGCAAATGGAGTTGCCGAATTGAGTTGGATTAAATCCCTTCTGTCTGAAACACAGCTTCTGCAATCATCTAAACCTGTAAGTTTGTATGATAATGATGTAAGTGCAACTTACTTGGCCACAAATTTAGTTTTTTGCTTCAAAGCAAGGAATGTGAAGATCGACTATCACTTTATCCGTGACAAAGTTTCAGAAAATAAACTCATAGTCTCCTTCTATAGATCAACTAATTGACAGCCTCACCTAGCCTTTGCATACTGCTGGCTTTGAAGATACTCGCACCAAGCTCCGCATTGTCAAGTGCCCCTTTGAGCTTGAGGGGGATAAAAGCAGTGCTATTTGGATTTTTGTTCCTGCGTTTTGCGTGTATAATACAAAACTATTTAGTGTGAATAATTCCTCACCTATTGTATGTATACAGACAGCCAAGAGGCGGTGATCACTCTCTATATATCTTGTAATACTCTCAATTCATAAATATACTGATTAATTATTCATGGATATTTACTGTGCAGCTTTTGGCCTCTCTCAATTTTATTTTTGACTTTGACATTAACAATATAAAAACATTTTGTAGATTTGAATTCCAAATCCAGAAGCGAGAGCAAATGGTTGGCTTTTGGTACGGGTAATGGAGAAGAAAATGGTTTGTAAAAAGAGGGGCAATGGAGGGAGAGAGGAGGGTTCCAGTTAGTTGATAGAGCTACAAGTGATGATCAGGCTCAAAAGAGCATAAAGAAGCCATGTTGGTTTAAAGATTTCATTGAATAGTTGTAACTGAATGTATGAATTCCGGACGTAGAAGTAGTTGTTAATCATAAATGTGTAAAGGAGAAGATAAAAACAAAGAATAAACAACACCTGGATTTTCGGTTCTATTTTTAACGGATAAAAAAATTCAGTTTGGTTCGGTTTGACTCTAAAACCAAATCGAACTGACTTTTATTCAGTCCATATGAGATCAACAAAATGATTTTATTCATTCAATTTGTCGAAGCACAAGTAGTTGTGAAACATAAATGTGTAAAGGAGAAGAATTGCAAGATGATAAAACACAAAGAATAAACAATACCTCGATTTTCGGTTCATTTTTTACAAAAAAAAAATTCAATTTCGTTCAGTTTGACTCTAAACCCAAATCGAACTGACTTTTGTTCACTCCATATGAGGTCATTTACAAGTTAAAATTAAACTAATTTTTTCAACCACAAGGTATTCAACGTTAGCCTTTTAATCCTTCAATTTGTCGAAAATATTAGGTTAAATTTAAGTTAAATTACATTTTAACTTAAATTTAAATTTAAATTGAGTAAATTATTTGACGACACCCAGACTTGAAATTCCTTTTCCCTTTCCTTCTCGCCACTTCAACAAGCATTCAATCGATCCCCAAAAGCCAAACCTAAATTCAAACCTCTCTCTCCCCATTATAGCCATTGCCCTTCTCTTCTTGATTTCTAAAGACTGTCTAAAAATCATTTGCTCTTTAGTTTCTTCTTCTCGAAGACATTCTGTCGTCAACCTCACAAATTTCCTTCCAGTTTGAACATCGTCATTCAGAGAATGAATAAAGGTACTTCGTATGCTATATTATTGATTTTTGTGGATCTTGTCCAATTTCGAACCCGCGTAAACACTGCTATTATCTTCATTATTAGCCCATGAAATGCATGATGTCCATTCTATTAACATAGCTGCATGAATGTCACACATAACATTTCATATATTGCAAACGATACTACAAACAATTCACAAACAATAATATGCTTTAACTATAACATTAACATTAAACACGTTTTTTTACACTAAAACATCATACTTCTAATATTCTATCCTTGACATATTATTTCTAATTTAATCTAACCTTCCTATATCATATACCATTACTTTAGAAAACCATTTTCATCATAATTGCTAGTAATTTAATGTAGGAATATAACCTAGCCAGAAAACCATCATAAAAGACTAACATAACAATTTACACAAAAACCCTACTCCTGTGAAATAGGTCCTTTCGGACAAAACACAAACATTATTCTTTACCTGGAGTCCATAACTTCAATGGATTAAAGTCTCTCCTTCATCGATTCACTTGCTTCACAGAATCATGGCACTATATCCATGGCCATAACTTCATCATCTCAGCAGAAAACCACTCTATCCTATTCTTCACTGCTATCGTGTGCTATCTGATCCTTCAAACCTTTCCAACACCTCCCCGGTTTTCACTTGAACACAATACCATCACGTGGTTTTCCTTCCATCAAATCTTCTTTCGATGTGCTCACCCACAATAACCGCTCAAGAGACCTCAACCATCAGCAACTTCTCATGCCAGCACTCTCCATATCTTGATGGAGTTTCTCCACTTTTCCTTCTCTCTCCAACTTCACACCCTTCACCCTCTATTTATAGGCTGCAAAACTTGACCCATCATTAACTCTTTGAAGACGGAAATCCAAAGGTCTTGTAGTCCATCAATGCCCATTAATGTGAAGATGGAAAGCCAAAGGACATGTAGTCCATCAATGTCCATTAATGAGAAGATAGAAAGCCAAAGGACATGCATTCCATCAATGCCCATTAATAAGAGGATGGAAAGCCAATGGACATACAGTATCAATGCCCATTCATGTGAAGATGGAAAGCCAAAGGACATGTAGTCCATTAATGCCCATTTGTAATGACCCGGATTTTCGTAAATCCTTGAAAATACGTGAAAATTTGAAATTTCTTTTTAAAACCCAAATTAGAGAGCACCTAAGTCCGGATCACTACCAACCATTCGTAAACTCATTTTGAAAACCAATTTATTGAACTATGCGGAAGCGTAAATAAAATCATCGTTTGTAAAACATAGCGAAAGCGTTATGAAAATCTTTAAAACTTTGCGGAAGCGTATAAATAGCGTAATAAAGTAAACTAACCATTTATTATGATTTAGAAAACTTAATTCATATACACTTAGAAAATCTAACTTAAATTAAAACTGCTCTCTTTTACCCTTTCTATATGCTTGGCCAGCCACGATCTCCTTCGCCCGTGCAAATCCATCATCCACTGCTTCTTATTGTTTGTTTGTCTTTGCTCATCTTTTGCTACTCCTAGTCCATGTATTAACTCTACGTATGGGTACCTACATCTACACCACAAGCAACTGTAAGCCCGAAAGCTTAGTGAGGAAAAAGGGTAATGCTACATGAATGTCACTCTTTAGTCCATTTTGGAATAAAGTCCACCCAAACCAATCATTTCATTAAGTCATTAATCCATTTATTGTCTTCTTACTTTGATCCTGTGGGATCCACTCTTCCATTATTTCATTATTCTATTATTCCATACTCGTACTTCGAGCTGAAATTGGGAGGTCTTTCTTGTGCAATGGCATAGGGGTCGGACTTAGCCTTTTTCCTCACATCTAGAACTCCCGTACCCTATGAGGGAGGGGCTACGCCTAGATCACAGACTAAATCCGCTACCCATCAACTCCCAATTCCTTTCTTCTTTACTTTTTCGAAACATTTTACCTCACATATGCATGGCACTACCTAGACTTTCTATTAACATGATGCATGAACATACATTCTCAACCTAGCATGATGCGTGATGCTTTATAACGTAACATTCATAATAATTGAAGTACGTATTAAAATAAAAGTAAAGCAGTAACTGTAATTGAAAGCGCACATAATGAAAGTACAACATATAAGAGAAGTAACAACCATAATGAAATGGTGCACATAGGGACAAGTATAACATTAAATCGAAGCAGTGATTTCATATAAGTACTGTAATCATGCAAAGGATTCATTAAATCTAACATGATTAGGCACATACTTATTAATTAATCCTAATCTTAGTTAATTAACATGCTTATATATTCTATTTAGATACTTCAATTAACTTCCTAGTCATTTTTCATGCTTCCTATATTTATCATTCATTCTAGGCGATTATTCTACTTAGTTACCCTAGGTGATTTAAACATGTTTTTATCTTAGTTACTTAGCATGCTAATTTATGGTTCTAATAAGTTAACATGCTCGATTAATTACTTCTTGTTAATTGGTTGCTCTAGTTATTTAATATGTACTATGTCTAGTTACTTACCCTAATTAATTACATGCTTACGTAAATGAACATGCTAAGTGATTCGTGGTATTAGTTATATGCTACGATTATCATTACTAGTTCAATTTACATGCTTGGTTCTACTAATTAACATGTTCGCTAATTAATCATATTTAGTTGATTAATCTAGTTAAGAGATTAAACTAGTTAATTAATCGTACATTTGAACTAGTAAGTTAAGCATGACATGACTTAGTCAACTTAACATGCTAACTACATTAAACATGTTGACCACAATTTACGTGCTCCCTACATTTATTATTCCATGTGATTATTCTGACTAGATGCTTCAGTCGACCTCCTAGTCAGTTTACATGCTTCCTTATTGTTATCCTAGTTAATTATATGCTCACTAGTTGGTTAGTTAACATGCTTCACTTATTTAATAGAGCTTATTAATTGAACCTTCTTAACTAATCGATTAACATGCTAGACAAGTTATTAAAATGATTATTAATTATAGTTAACATACTCACTGGTTTATCACCCTAGTTAAATATAGCATGAACATACAATCTGATAAATTAATTACATGTTGCGATTATCATTCTTAGTTCAGTTTGCATGCTTGAGTTCATTTATTAGTTATTATAATCATAGTTAACATGCTTACTATTTCTAACAACCTCATTTGATTAACCTAGTTAACTCACATGTTTTTTGTGATTACTATTAACATGCTAGTTGATTCACATGCTTGTGGGTTCAAGTTAATTTAATCACACTAGTTCATTAAAAACGCTAAACAGTTAACATGTTGAAGTTAATTAACTAATTACCCAAATTAGATTACTTATCAGTTAGTTAAGTTAGATATGCACCAGTTTATTATTTAACTAGTTAAATTACATGCTGATAGCTAACTAACAGAGAGATTAATTCACAGCAAACAGGGAAATCATTCACAAAAATAAACTAAACAAAGGGAATTATGATTCATTCCTACTTAGCTCAACATTTTCTATTTCGCTTCTACTTTATTATCCTATAATTCACTCTTAGGCTTCACGTCTTGATTTCACTTAATCATTTACTTTCTTCACCATCAACTAACACTCTCAAACTCTACTATCAAACTAAAACTATCCAGCTAACACAACCAATAAAGGAGTTCCTAGAGCAATTCATAGAGCAACTCAACAACCAAGCAAATCATTACAGCAGGGAATCCAACACTACTTTAACACAAATTCACAGAACATTCATAACACTATCAACAACTAAAAATAGCATTCCAAGGCAAGCAACATGCTACAAACAGTAAACAAGACAATTAACATGCTTAACAACTAACAATAAACATTCTAGGCAAACCACATTCTTAACTGCTAGTAGTGAATGTATTATCAACTAGCAAAAATCAATTAACTAACAATAAGCACTCAACTAACATCACAAATTTACCATTAATTGTAGATCTACCTCACAAATTTTGTTATAATAAAAATTTATGTTAAAATACAACTAAAGATGTTAGTGCTTTCCAATTCTTTTTCATTTAATTTATTATTTCATTGTCATATATTATTTAGATGATCTGATTTAATTTAGATGATCATACGTATGCAAAAGATAATATTTAACTTACACGATATCCATCCTTTATATGTAAATATACACACACAAAAACATTAAATTGATTCTAAACATGTTAATATTTATTAGTTAGTATCTTTCGTTTTAAATATTGATATATTTTCAATTATTGTCACATTAATTTGGATTGTAGGATTTGATTTATATGATAATAACATATTGTGTACACATAGATTACATATTATACATATACACACACAACTATTTTTTTTTTTTATTATTGTGGGTGAGTGATGATAGAAGGTGGTGGCTACACAGATGTCTCGACTACATTGAGTCTAAACATGTTAGTATTTTTTAATTCCTTTTTTTTTATTTCAGTTATAATTTCATTGTCATATATTGTTTTGATGATATGATTTAATTTATATGATCGCACACGCACACGCACACGCACACAGGATAATATTTAACTTATATGATCTTAGTACAACAGAAGTTTTGTTTTGTAATTAAATTAAGGAATTATGAAAAACTAGAGAAATAACTCTTAGTAAAATAGAATAATTGCATTAATTGTCAAAAAGTCTAAAATTAATATTTACCACAACTTTTTAAAGAGAATTCAAACCATGATTTGAAATCCCTAACGATAAGATAAAGTTAATTTTCTACAAAAAAGATAAAATTAATTTAAGCAATTGAAATGAATAAAATCAAATACGAAAATAACAGATAAGACAAAATATTAAAAAATCATGGGTTTATGAGTTTGGGTTGCAATTCCGTCCTGCATCAATCTCCTCGTCTTGAAGAAAACTTGTCCTCAAGTAATATAGCTGCGAAAAACTACTATTAGATCGAATATGAATTTGGAGTACGATAGTTCAAAAATTAAGTTTGATTATTTAAAGAAAAATTAACAAAACAACCTCTGTACTATGAGATCAATGACAAGTCAACCACAGAACAATTTTCGCTAACAATTTAAAGACTGAACTATGATAAATGAATAGAGTAAACTATAGGATCGATATATCGATCGCCCTTCAACAGCCGATCAACCACTAAACTTTTGGCTGACCACAAAACGAACTGAGAGCCCTCCATTCTCAACACTCTACAATTCCGGTCAATCAATTCCGGTGGAACAATCCTCCAAGTGATCGACCACTCTGTCTAATATTTTCACTTTTGCATACCATAACACGACACTCCCATATTTACATTATATATTACAATTCGAAACACATTACCATCAAACACATTCCAAACAAAACTTAGACGATAAAATTCGGAATATTAAAATCTTCCCCCGTTACATAAATTTTGTTGTCAAAATTTGTAAAGTATGAATAGCACACAATCGCATTAATCATTCTGAGCAAAACAACAAGAGGATGGAACTAAACACTAGTTATATTACAAATTCATATTCATCACAAACAAAACACATACATAACATATTTCACCATGTTGTTTTAGTTTCCTGCATACTTAAACTGCTCTTTACACCCCATTTGATTCAGTCTTCACTCGTATTTTCCAAGATAGAAAAGTCTCTTGGTGCAACCTGATGTGATCTGGAAAACCCACAAAGACCAAGATCCATTAAGAGGCATTGAAAACCCAAAGACAAAAAAGCAAGGACAAAGAAAGTGAAAGAAAAACCACAACTTTTTGTGGAAAAAACTTAGATAAAAAACCTTCCAATGACAAGTAAAGACCCTTGATGATGCTAAATATTAAGAAAGAACCAATTGAGGAACAACGAAGCATAGGAAGCAAGCAAATGTTGCAAAATTGCAAAAAGGAGTTAGCCATCCAATGCAGCAGCGCACGCACCAAGTCCGCCAGCGCGCGCGGCTCAACTGATGCGAACCTAGGGTATTGAGGAATCTTAGACCTAACAAAAACGCAAAGTGTTGAATGGATCGTCTTACGAATCAAGAAAAATGGAGAAGTAACTTGACCCAAACCAAAATTGTTGGTTGAACCAAAGTTCTCAGAAGAGTATCTTTATCCAAACCAAATTGGGTGGTTGAACCAAAGCTATCAAAGCTTGATTTTCAAGATGAATGCTTGAGAAAACCTAGTTCTTCCTAAGAAGATAAAGAGAAAAGAACCTTACAAGGAGAAACTCACAAGTTGTATTCAATAAAATCAAGTCCCTTGCAAATGATGTCTCTAGGTCTTTTTATAGGTCATCCTCAACTAAGAAAAGAAAAGTAGAGTTTTTAGTGGAGTTGGCGGTGGTTGGTGCGCTGAGCGGAAACGGACGCGGATGAGCCACGCAGGTTGGGTAGGGTGCGTGCGAGCAGGTGCTGACAGGTGCGGGCAAACAGCCACGCTGCCAAGCTGGGTCATATCGGGCGTGGGGGGATGACGGGGCACGCTAACGCGGGATGCACTTGGTGACAGGCCATGGTGACGAGTGCACATACTACGTCTTGTGCGCGTGGTGCCCATGTTGTGCTGTGGAGCTAACAGACTTGGTGTGCGCATTGCTGAATTGGATGACCGACATCTTTTTGCAATTTTGCAACATTTGTTTGCTTCCAATGCTTCTGGGTTCCTCCATTGGTTCTTTCTTAATATTTAGCATTATCATGAGTCTTTGCTTGTCGTTGGAAGGTTCCTTACCTTGGGTTTCTTCCACAAAAAGTTGTGGTTTTTGTTTCACTTTCTTTATTCTTGTTTTTGTCTTTGGGCCTTCAATGCCTGTTAATGGATCTTGATCTTTGTGGGTTTTTTAGATCACATCACTCCTCCCTTCTTCGAGAAGATTCGTCTTTGAATCGCCTCCATCATACAAAACCAAGTTCATAATGATGTAATCCAAGGATCCATCATGAGCCAAACCATGCCCAAGAACCAATGGACATTTGGAAAATGCATAACAAGGAAGATGGGCCAACTTTACAAGTTTTGATCAACATTAAAGACCCATTGAAAACCAAGCCATGGCCCAAGGAGTTGTTAGGGAATGAGAAATATCCAATGGAAGCCTAAGCAAGGATTGGATTGAAGAGAAAATGGTCAAAATTGAAGAAGAATGTAAGCAGCCCACGGTCCAGGCCCAGTCTGCGCGCCGCCCAGGCCCAACACGCGCGCCCCTAGACAGCGCGCCCGCCAGGCACCCGTCATTGTTGACCCGACAGCACCCGCCAACATTGACCCCGCGCGCCCGACGCGCGCACCGCCGCCCATGTGCTGCCCCCGCGTGCCACTTCGGTCAAATTTCACCTAACTTTGATTTTTATCAATTCTTTTGTATATTTTATGTAATTTTAACATGTTTTAAAGTCCCCTTAAGTTGCCTATAAATAGATGGGCATTCTTTCATTGTGAGGAACAATTTTGAAGAATACACAACCTTGAGTTTTGAGAGCCTTTTGCATTCTCTTCTTGAGTTCTCTTTGAGGACTTGATCTTCTTCAAGTGTTAGCTTGGAAAGATCGAACTTGATAGCTTTGGTTCAACCAACAGGTGTGGTTTGGGTCAAGCTCCTTTCTTTGATAGTTTTGGTTCCTACCTCTTTATAGGTAACGGGTCGAGCTCCTATTTCTTTTGAATCTCTAAGGCATCCTGGTTATTATTCCGAGTTGTTGTTGGGTCTCGGATCTCTAATATTCGTGGTTTGCATCACATAATATTTAACAAAAAACTAATTTTACCGTTTAACCTAGGTAGGAAAATTTTACAATCATTATCATTGATATGCTCCAAGGCTTAGAAGTGATCATTTCCTCGTGGTTGAATGATAAATCTTTCATTTTCATGTCAATTCCTAACAACTTCAACCTTTTTCTTTTCATCAAGATTTGCAAACTCATTAGTAAGTAAAGATAAAAAGTTTAACGAAATCAAAAGCTTAAATCTATGAATAATCTCCAACGGTGAACACCAATAGGAAGACAACAGAGAATATGCCAACAAACAAAATCAATAACTTCGCTATGTTCAATATCATGCACAGAGCAAACTTATGTGTAAACCTCAAATCCAAAATACATATATTTAAGAATATCCTTCAAATCACCCCCACTATAGAACAATTAAACCAACGTATTTTCCAGAAATATTACCAATAAACACGGCTATTACTCATGAAAAGATTACCAAAAATTATCCTAATATATGTTGTAACAAATTTATCCTCATTTTCATGCTTTTATCAAAGTATTACGTTTAACCAACATAGTCTGTCCAATTACTAATCGAGTCGCAAACCAGAATATGACCAAAAGAACCCATATTTACACAACAATCTCTCATATGAAATATCAGTAAAGGAAGAAACCCAGCTTACCACAAACACCAGAAATATGAAGAACCCGAGAGACAAAAACCCCACCTCCAAAGACTCTTCCTTCTTCAAAACCTCTCAGCCATACATCAAAACACAGAGTTTCTCCTCACAGTTTCTCTTTCTCTCCAAGCTCTCTCACGACTTCCTCACAAAACTCCAGAGCAACACTCCTCAGTTCCTCCCGGTTTGCCTCCAAAAAATCCAAAACCATATTGCTTTCACCCTCTCGGTTTCTTTAGTCAAACTCTATCTCTCACTCTCATAAATTCCAGCTGCTGCAGCCACCCTCACTGCTTCTCTCACTCAAAATTTCTCTAGAGTTTCCCCATGATTTTTCCTTCATTGTGAATTCTTGTTCCCTTCCCTCACTATATATAGGCCTCAACATTGACTCTTTATTGTCCAACAAAAATGGAAAGTCAAGGGATGGACGCTTCACGCATCCATGAGTCGTCATCCTATGATTCATGATTTTCCAGGCAACGGTTTCCATATTCAGACAACTCATCAAATCGTCAGTCAATCGATTCCCCTTCCGGCGATTGACCTCCGTTCCCATTGATCAGCTGTAGATTTCATTGTTACAATCGGTCGACTGCATAGGATGATCAACACATTGGACGAATAGCCGGCAATTCGTCTACCGACTTCAAAATAATGCCTTTGCTATATGGGACATCTGCTCCACTTAAAAGAGACGTATGATGTTCATTTTGAACGTTTGTTTACTCTTCGTCCCTCTTAAAAGGGACATCCACTTCTCCATATTTCTAACATCCGTCTTTTCTTTCGCTATGATGGACATCTATTCCTACAAAGGACGTTCGCTTTATTCTATATTCTTGCAACGCCGTTCACTTAATTTGATGACGTCTTCTATTTCTCTTATTCCCAGCGTCCGTCCTTAGTCCATCAATAAAGAGAACTATCCCTCAATAACTAACGGACGCCCGTCCCTCCATAAAGGACGCCCGTTGTCTTCCTACTTCGACCATCCTTCTCTCCTAAGCGACGTCCGCCTTTCCCATAGGCACCTGTCGACCCTATCACAATAAGGGATGTCCATCCCACTACAAGGGACGTCTGTCATTCCCATTTTTCTCAATTAATCCTCAATATTATCCATAATAAAGCATAAACTACTTTTCCAAATCATCTAACCTCAACTTATTCCTTTATACTTCGATGTATAATTCACATTTCCTCAATCACCTTATTCTTTATTAGACCTAATATATCCTTGAATATTATCAACAACTTTGGTTTTGTAATTCACTATTTTCCAAATGTATTTTCCCTTAACCAAAACTTAAATTATCCAGTAATTTTCTAATAAATCCTTAATCATTCTCTTAAACTTAATATGGACATAATTCGGGGTACCATAGTTCACTTTATTCGAACACGTTTCTCTTTACCAATATCTTAAATTGTCTATTTCAGCTCCTAATACCTCCAAAATCGTTACTTAAACCTTGCGTTCAGCTCAACGAAAATCTAGGTTATTACAAACATAATCAATGCTTAACATCTATCAAACAAAATAATGAAACAATAATAAAACCCTACCTCTTGTGATGTAGCCCAAAAGGGAAACAACATACATCATTTCTTACCTTAGTTTTCTTGGAGAAGTTAGGAGATGCAATTTCTTTTAGATTTCCTTTCCTTCCAATTGCTTTTCCTAGAAGTTTTTCCTTTTTTTTTTCTTCGTCTTCACCGCCTCTCTCTCCCTCTCAAGTTTTTTTTCCTTCCACTCACAATTATTTCCTTTGTTCTTAACTTTTCATTTTTAATGTAACTTAACCATTTTCATCAGCCACCTAAGCATGAAGTGGCACCTCCTTAGCAAGGACGTGATGACTAATCACTTAAAGTCTTCAAATAAAATCATGACAAATCATCCAAAGTCAATAACCTTTTCGCATTGCTGGTCGATCACCCTGCCTTCAGCAGATCGACCACAAATCCCAAATTACAATCTATATAGACATCAATCGTTTACCGAGCGACTGCTATGTTTCCTTATTTTGAATTTGTAAAAAAGTTCATCGACCGCACTTCAACAGCTGATCAACTGCTAAACTTTGGGTTGACCACAAAAGGAACAGATGGCCCTCTGATGTGATCCAAGGACCCATGAAGAGCCAAGTCATTACCAAAGACAATGATCCATTACAAGGCATAGGAGGTCCAATGACAAGATCAATAATGAAGGGAGTCATTATTCTAAATGGCCCAACTAGAAAGGCAAAAGTCATAAAGATTAAAATTGGGCCTTGGTTTTCGGCGCACCAAAATAGATATGACGCTTTGGGCTCGATAAAGATTTTAAATGGAGACGTGGTCTTCATACAAATTAAAGTACACATCTTAAGCTTTCCATAGATATCAAGATCGTAAGATTCTGAGGAGATTTGGTCATTCAAATAGTATCTCGAAATCTGCCAAGATTCATCTCCAATTTAGGCAGTCAACTTTCACTTCCAAGTTTCCTATTTGTTTCTAATTTTATTTATTAAGTTTCCAAAGTTGTTTTCGTTATTTTTAACCTTCGAAATCACTAGGATTCAGAATATTATAGTTTAGGATTATTTTCTATTATTTTAGGGATATTTCCTAATTTATTTAGGTATGTTTGTAGCCTATTTAAACACAAGCTTGTACCTTTTTTTTGGAGAATTAATATACACGAATTTTAGTGTTTTTGGGAGAATTTTCTCTTTGGTTCTTTGTGAAGAACTCGATCTTCTTCAAGCTTAAACTTGAAAGATCAACTTGATAACTTTGGTTTTAATCAACAAGTTTGGTTAGGGTCAAGTTCCTCAATTTGATAGCTTTGGTTCTTATCTCTTTATAGATAACGGGTCAAGCTCCTATACTTGTTTCAAGGATGTTCCTAATTCTAGTTTCCGCATTGTTGAAGGGTCTCCGATTTAATATATCCGTGGTTCTCTCATCATTTGGTATCAGAGCAAAGGTTCCTTTGAATTAAGTCGCTATCTTTATATATTTTTTTTTTCCTATCTATCTTTATCTTTATTTTTTTCTTCAAATTCAAAAAAAAAAAATCTCTTCTTTTCTATCATCTATTATTATCAAAGTCTTTGATCTTTTGATCAATTCTTGAAAGAAAAAAAAAAAACTGTTTTGCTCTTTTGTTATTCTAGTTCTTGTTCTTGAAAAAAAAAAGGGTAGAAAGATTTGTACTCTATAGCAAAAGGCATATTTGGAAAAAAACAAAAAGTTGAAAGAAAGAAAAGTTAAAAAAAAAAAAATTCTTCTTGCAAAAGTTTCTCTTTGTTTTTTTTTTTGTTACAAGTTTGTTCTTCTTGCAAAATTAAAAATCAAAGAATTTTATCCAAATACTTTTGTGCTACACTTGATTTTTGAATATTTGAATATTTTTATGCATCAATCCTATATTTTTCTTGTAAATTTCGTGATTGGTGGATATTTTTTGCATATTTGATATCCTTCTTTACTAGTATTCTTTCTAAAGTCTTAACTTTCCTCATTTGTTTTCTTTCCTAAGTTGTTTCTTTCCTAATTTGTTTCTTTCCTAAATTATGTCTTTCCATATTTGTTATCTTTCCTAATTTGTTATCTTTCCTAATTCGATTCTTTCCTAAATTATGTCTTTCCATATTTGTAGTCTTTCCTAATTTGTTTTCTTTCCTAAGTTGTTTCTTTCCTAAATTGTTTCTTTCCTAATTTGTTTTCTTTCCTAAATATTTTCTTTCCTAATTTGTTTCTTTCCTAATTTGTTTTCTTTCTTAAGTTGTTTCTTTCCTAATTTGTTTTCTTTCCTAAGTTGTTTCTTTCCTAAATTGCTTCTTTCCTTAATCATTTTTCTTAAATTGTTGAGAACCTTTTTAGTAGCTATCAAAGTCTCTTTAAACAAAAAAATCATTGATTCTACTTTTCTTGGAGATTGAAATCCTTGGTTTGAAAAGTTTGATCTTACTTGTTGAATTTTTTTCATTGATCAAAGTTCTAAATAAAGAGCTGAAAGAGAAAATTGAGAGGTAGAAGACAAGAGGGTGAGATTATTATAGAAAAAGCCAAGATTTTGAGTGAAACACGAGTGGACGGTGAAGGTGAGTCTCATAACTTTGATCCAAAGATGTACACGAAAGCCATCCAAGATCAATTAAAAGCCTTGAACTTGAGATTGGATAAGATGAAGTCGCCTTCTAGAAGTGATGAGCGGAGGAGAACAACACACATGGAAGATGAGAATGGGGAATCCGAATATGGAGATGGTTATTTCACAAGACAAAGAGGTGCTAAAGCAAACCATGAAGATGGAAATTTAAGCCATAAAAAGGTAAATCTACCACTTTTTCAAGGGGAAAACGATTCGGAAACATATGTAGTGTGGGAGGAAAAAGTAGATCTTATTTTTGGATGCAAAAATTACTCAGAAGAAAAGAAAATTAGATTGGTTTCCATGGCGTTCACGAATTACGCAAACGTTTGGTGGGCACAATTATTAAGAGATCAAAAGAATTCAAACTTGGGAAAACATGAGAACCATCATAAGAAAGAAGTTTGTTCCTTCACACTATTGGAGGGAATTAAGTCGGAAATCACAATTGGATCTTGAGAAACTTTATGAATCATATTTGATGAAGAAACCAATAGTCGCGACACCATTGACTTCTAAAGAGGTGATTGATGATCCGAGTGATGTATAGAAAGGAAGTAAAGTGAACAAATAGGATAAGTTGATAGAAGAGAGAGAAATTGAGAAAAGACAAAATGTTAGTGAAGTCAAAGCAAAAGAGTGCGATAAAGTGGAACAATCAATTGAAACAGGAACACAAGAGGAAGAGTTTGAAATTGGAGATGTAAAGAGTGTAAGTAACGACAAAATGCAACCACTTGAGGAATCTAGCAATATAGAAGTTGAAAACTCAATAAAAGAAGATTTGTTGATCCTAAAGAGAGTTTTAGATGAGCAAGTCGAGGAAGTTAGGAAAGATCAAGAAAAGATTGCAAAAGAGCCCCAACGTTGTGCCAAAACGAAAGCAAAGGAAGAAAATTCAGATTGTGGAGTAGTTGAAAAAGATTTGGAAGTTGAAGAAATAAAAAGAATTGAAAAGGAAAAAGGAGAAAGTGAAAAAGGAGATAAAAGAGTCATAGAGAGAAAAGCCAAAAATAAAGTGAGCAAAAAAGGCAATGAGGGAGAAAAGAAATTGAGGGATGAGAAAAGAAAAATCGAGAGAGAGAAGGAGAAAAAAATAGTAGGAGAGGTGATAAAATCCGAGGGAGAAAAGGAAAGGAAAGGCCATGGAAATCCCGATTCCGAGCCCTAGCTCGGCACCTCGCGGCACATAGTTGCTCGCCACATGCACAGTGCCACCCGTTCATCCAACACTCGCCGCGAGCCAAGCCCCGTCGTTCGCCGGTCTGCCTCTCGTCTCTCGCCGTCGTCGGTTCTCCCTCTCCCTCTCATCAATTTTCTTCCAAAGAAGAAATGGCTTCTGCCATTTCTTCTTTTCATTTTTTTATTTATTTACTGTTTTTTTTAATATATTTTATTTTATTTTCTTTCTAATTCTTAAGTTAATTAATTCTTTATTTAATTAACTATGTTATTTAAATAGTCCACTCTTTAATTTAATTAATAGACCCAATTTCCAATTCTCCATTTATTCTCAATATTTCTTGATTATTGATCCAATTTAATCAATTAGTTAACAATACCCAATTAATTCCCAATTATCTTTACTTAATTTCGTAGTGGAAAATTTGGGGTATTACACATAGCCCCTAAAAAAAGAATCAAAGTTTTGATAAAGAATGGTAAAACCAATTTTCTCACGCGCGTGGCGATGAGTATAAATTTCCTACTGAGCAATCACTCACCCCTTAGACGACATTTTTCCCAGGTAGAGATAGGAGCACTTAAAGCGTGGACACTTTAGACTTGTGGTGTTCCAACCATGGATTGCAGCTGACTAATTTCTCTTTCTTAAGTTTAATTATATTTTCCGCTGGTAAGAACAAATAGTTTTGTAATATTTTATGGTTTATGATTCTGAATGTATGGATATGGATGCACAGTTAGTTTGGACATTTAAGTTTATTATTCTGCAATTATTAATTTTACTCCTTCAATCACTACTTGGACCGTGACCCATCACATGTAGGTTACGGTTGAAAAAATTATTACAAGTCTCCCGCAAAATTTTAACAAGCCTTGGGCTAGGCGACCAAGTCCTCTCTGAGGATAGGGTTGTCTGGCCCGATGTTTCTGTTCGGTCCGTCCTCGAGTTGTGACACGCCTTCTCATTAATAGGCATTGATGGACTACATGTCTTTTGGCTTTCCACCTTCTCATTAATGGGCATTGATGGACTACATGTTCTTTGGCTTTCCATCTTCACATTAATGGGCATTGATGGATTGTATGTCCATTGGCTGTCCATCTTCTTATTAATGAGCATTGATGGAATGCATGTCCTATGAATTTCCATCTTCTCATTAATGGCCATTAATGGACTGCATGTCCTTTAGCCTTCCATCTTCTTATTAATGGGCATTGATGGACTACATGTCCTTTGGCTTTCCATCTTCTCATTAATGGGCATTGATGGACTACATGTCCTTTGGCTTTCCATCTTCACATTAATGGGCATTGATGGACTAGAAGACCTTTGGCTTTCTGTCTTCAAAGAGTTAATGATGGGTCAAGTTTTGCAGCCTATAAATAAAGGGTGAAGGGTGTGAAGTTGGAGAGAGAAGGAAGAGTGGAGAAACTTTGTCAAAATATGGAGAGTGCTGGTGTGAGAAGTTGTTGATGGTTGAGGTCTGTTGAGTGGTTATTGTGGGTGAGCACATCGAAAGAAGATTTGATGGAAGGAAAACCACGTGATGGTACTGTGTTCAAGTGAAAACCAAGAAGGTGTTGGAGAAAGGTTTGAAGGATCAGACAGCACATGATGGTAGTGAAGAATAGGATAGAGTGGTTTTCTGTTGAGATGATGAAGTTATGGCCATGGACGTAGTGCGATGATTCTGTGAAGCAAGTGAATCGGTGAAGGAGAGACTTTAATCCATTAAAGCTATGGACTCTAGGTAAGGAATAATGCTTGTGTTTTGTCCGAAAGGACCTACATCGCAGGAGTAGGGTTTTTGTGTAAATTGCTATGTTAGTCTTTTTTGATGGTTTTTTGGCTAGGTTGTATTCCTAAGTTAAATTACTAGCAATTATGATGAAAATGGTTTTCTAAAGTAATGGTATATGATATAGGAAGGTTAGATTAAGTTAGAAATAATATGTCAATAATAGAATATTAGAAGTATGATGTTTTAGTGTAATAAAAACGTGTTTAATGTTAATGTTATGGTTAAAGCATATTATTATTTGTGAATTGTTTGTAGTATCGTTTGCAATATATGAACTGTTGTGTATGACATTCATGTAGCTATGTTAATAGAATGGACATCATACATTTCATGAGCTAATAATGAAGATAATAATAGTGTTTTGGGTTTGGAGACTAAAGAGGTTACTCACACGCAGAAACAGATCGTTTGAGTAAGTTCAAAAACTGAAGAGGTTGCTCTTACTCAACGAGTGGTGAGTTCGGAGACTAAAGAGGTTGCTCTCACCTAACGGTAAAATGGTAAACGGTAATGAATGTAAATGTAGGTGGATCTGTTTTTACTGGGTTCAGAGACTGAAGAGGTAGCTCTCAACAACTAACAAATCCAAGTGGTGAGTTCAGAGACTGAAGAGGTTGCTCTCACCTAGCTTACAAATATATGAAACTAAAGCATGTAGAGATGTCATAGAGATTACAGTTGCATTTCATGATTGTATTCCTTACTGGGCGATAGGCTCATTATTCCTCCTGTGATGTAGGTGTGTAAGAGGTCAATGATAGCAGCAGTTGATGAAGCATTTGTACGTTGGGGACTTTGGCGGCTGGTTAGACTAAAAAGGTTAAAGAAGAAAAGTAATGTTTGACAATAATGTTTTTGAGAAAAGTAAACCTTTCTTATAATATTTTGTTTTATTAAGAAGGTTTTCAAATTTGTATTTAATTCTATTAGTATTGTAAATGCAAGTCTTCCGCTGTTGTAAATGTTTTAAGATTTTATAGTAAGATATGTTTTTAAGTGACAAATGATTTAATGAAAAAGAGTTTATTTATGCACTTCTTATTTAAGTTAGTTTTCAAATGAAAAGTCTTCCGCTGTGATTTAAAAAAAAAACGTTTTAAAAAATTGTGAGTTTTAAATTAAAAGAATAAACGGGATGTTACTGTGTTTGTCATTCTCTTCCCTTATCTCCTTATTTTTGGGGTTATTTTGATTGTTTATTTCAATAGCATACTTAGTAATTTAAATATACATTGTCACACAATAAGGTTTAAATAACCTAAGTCACCCCCCTCTTGTGTAACACTCAAGATTTTTACAAATAATTTAATTAGGTAATACGACAATTTAAAAATTAATAGACTAATTATTGATCATTGGAGAACTTTAATTAATGATTTAAATATTATAATTTCTAAATAAGTATTAGAAATTAAGAAAGTTATAAAATAAATGAACCAAAACATTGGAACTATTAAATAATTATGAAATTAAGAAAGCTAAAATGAATAAGTTAAAAATTATCGTATAGTTATGGAATTAGGAAAAACTAAATAACGAAAATTATTTTATAGAAGATAAAATAAAATAGAAATTATTAAGAAATTAGAAAAATTAAACATAATAAAACTAGTACAAGAATAATGTGTGACCACGGTTAAGGAAGAAAGTTTAAGTGTTGGGTTAGTTTGCTGTGGAATTAAGGAAACAAAGGTTAGGATGATCGAACGCAACAGGAGCCGTTGGATCAAGTCTCAGGCGATTGTGATCTAATCAAATGGAGCTGAGGGTTTTTGTGGAAATGTTGAGAGCAGCGGGGACATGGAAAGGAAATGAGGATTGACAGATTAGACTTGGAAATGGAATGTGGAGTGTTCAATCTGATGGAAGATGCTTCCGTGGAAGCCAAAAATTTCTTTCGAGGGTGTTGTAATACCCCAAATTTTGTCGCCTAAGTTTTGTTTGGAATGTGTTTGATGGTAATGTGTTTGGAATTTGGATATATGATGTAAATATAGGAGCGTTGTGTTATGCCTTATAGAGGAGCAAAAATTTAGGTGGTTATGGGACCTATAAGGGAAAGACTGGTCGACCACTTGGAGAATTGTTCGACGGGAATTCCACAGTGTGGAGAATGGAGGGCCCTCTATTAATTTTGTGGTCAACCAAAAGTTTAGCAATTGATCAGCTGTTGAAGTGTGGTCGATGAACTGTTTTACAGATTCGAAATAAGGAAAAATAGCAGTCGTTCGGTTGATGTCTATATAGATTGTAATTTGGGATTTGTGGTCGATCTGCTGAAGGCAGGGTGATCGACCGAAATGCGAAAAGGTTATTGACTTTGGATGATTTGTCATGATTTTATTTGAAGACTTTAAGTGATTACTCATCACGTCCTTGCTAAGGAGGCACCACTTCATGCTTAGGTGGCTGATGAAAAGGGTTAAGTTACATTAAAAAGGAAAAGTTAAGAACAAAGGAAATAATTGTGAGTGGAGGGAATAAAAACTTGAGAGGGAGAGAAAGGCAGTGAAGACGAAGAAAAAAAAAACTTCAAGGAAAAGCAATTGGAAGGAAAGGAAATCTAAAAGAAATTGCATCTCCTAACTTCTCCAAGAAAACTAAGGTAAGAAATGATGTATGTTGTTTTCCTTTTGGGCTACATCACAAGGGGTAGGATTTTATTATTGTTTCATTATTTTGTTTGATAGATGTTAAGCATTTATTATGTTTGTAATAGCCCGGATTTTCGTTGAGTTGAACGCAGTTTAAGTAACGATTTTGGAGGTATTAGGAGCTGAAATAGACAATTTAAGATATTGGTAAAGAGAAACGTGTTCGGATAAAGTGAACTATGGTACCCCGAATTAAGTCCATATTAAGTTTAGGAGAATGATTAAGGATTTATTAGAAAATTACTAGATAATTTAAGTGTTGCTCAAGGGAAAATACATTTGGAAAATAGTGAATTACAAAACCTAAGTTGTTGATAATATTCAACGATATATTAGGTCTAATAAAGAATAAGGTGATGGAAGAAATGTGAATTATACACTGAAGTATAAAGGAGTAAGTTGAGGTTAGATGATTTGGAAAAGTATTTTATGCTTTATTAATGATAATATTGAGGATTAATAGCGAAAAATGGGAATAATGGACGTCCCTTGTAGTGGGATGGACGTCCCTTATTGTGATAGGGCCGACAGGTGCCTATGGGAAAGGCGGACGTCGCTTAGGAGAGAAGGAATGTCGAAGAAGAAAGACAACGGGCGTCCTTTATGGAGGGACGGACGTCTGTTAGATATCAAGGGATAGTTCTCTTTATTGATGGACTAAGGACGGACGTTGGGAATAAGAGAAATAGAAGACGACATCAAATTAAGTGAACAACGTTGCACGAATATAGAATAAAACGAACGTCCTTTGTAGGAACGACTGTCCATCATAGCAAAAGAAAAGACGGACGTTAGAAATATGGAAAAGTGGATGTCCCTTTTAAGAGGGACAAAAAGCAAACAAACATTCAAAATGAACATCATACGTCTCTTTTAAGTGGAGCAGATGTCCCATATAGCAAAGGCATTATTTTGAAGTCGGTAGACGAATTGCCGGCTATTCGTCCAATGCGTCGATCATCCTGCCCAATCAACCGATTGTAACAATGAAATCTACAGCTAATCGATGGGAACAGCGGTCAATCGTCGGAAGGGGAATCGATTGACCAATGATTTGATGAGTCGTCTGAATATGGAAACCGTTGCCTAGAAACTTATGAATCGACGGATGATGCTTCATGGATGCATAAAGCGTCCATCCCTTGACTTTCCATTTTTGTTGGACAATGAAGAGTCAATGTTGAGACCTATATATAGTGAGGGAAGGGAACGAGAATTCATAGTGAAGGAAAAATCATGGGGAAACTCTTGAGAAATTTTGAGTGAGAGAAGTAGTGAGGGTGGCTGTGGTGGCTGGAATTTATGAGAGTGAAAGATAGAGTTTAACTGAAGAAACCGAGAGGGTAAAAGCAGTATGGTTTTGGAATTTTTGGAGGCAAACTGAGAGGAACTGAGAAGTGTTGCTCTGGAGTTTTGTGAGGAAACCGTGAGAGAGCTTGAAGAGAAAGAGAAACTGTGAGGAGAAACTCTGTGTTTTGATGTATGGCCAAGAGGTTTTGAAGGAGGAAGAGTCTTTGGAGGTTGGGTTTTTGTCTCTCGGGTTCTTCATATTTCTGGTGTTTGTGGTAAGTTGGGTTTCTTCCTTTACTGATATTTCATATGGGACATTGTTGTGTAAATATGGGTTCTGTTGGTCATATTCTGGTTTGTGACTCGATTAGTAATTGGACAGCCTATGTTGGTTAAACATAATACTTTGATAAAAGCATGAAAATGAGGATAAATTTGTTACAACATATATTGGAAAGTTTTTGGTAATCTGTTGATGAGTAATAACCATGTTTACTGGTAATATTTCTGAAAAATACGTTGGTTTAATTGTTCTATAGAGGGGGTGATTTGAAGGATATTCTTGAATATATGTATTTTGGATTTGAGGTTTACACATAAGTTTGCTCTGTGCATGATACTTAACATAGCGAAGTTATTGGTTTTGTTTGTTGGCATATTCTCTGTTGTCTTCCTATTGGTGTTCACCGTTGGAGATTATTCATGGATTAACGAAAATTTTTATCTTTACTTACAAATGAGTTTGCTAATCTTGATGAAAAGAAAAAGGTTGAACTTGTTAGGAATTTACATGAAAATGAAAGATTTATCATTCAACCACGAGGAGATGATCACTTCTAAGCCTTGGAGCATATCAATGATAATGATTGTAAAATAGTCCTACCTAGGTTAAACGGTAAAATTAGTTTTTTGTTGAATATTATGGACTTGTTTTTGTATGATGGAGGCGATTCAAGGACGAATCTTTTTGAAGAAGGGAGAAATGATGTGATCTGAAAAACCCACAAAGATTAAGATCCATTAAGAGGCATTGAAGGCCCAAAGACAAAAACAAGGATAAAGAAAGTGAAAGAAAAATCACAACTTTTTGTGGAAGAAACCCAAGGTAAAGAACCTTCCAATGACAAGCAAGACTCATGATAATGCTAACTATTAAGAAATAACCAATGGAGGAACCCAGAAGCATGGGAAGCAAACAAATGTTGCAAAATTGCAAAAAGGAGTCGGTCAGCAAATGCAGCAGTGCGCACACCCAATCTGTTAGCGCCACAACACAACATGGTCACCGCGTGCACAAGACGTAGTATGTGCTCCAGTCACCGTTGCCTGTCACCAAGCGAATCACGCATCAGCCCGCCCCGTCATCCCCCCACGCCGGATATGACCCAGCCTGGCAGCGCGGCCGTTTGGCCGCACCTGTCAGCACCTGCTTGCACACACCAGACCCAACCTGCGTGGCTCATCTGCGTCTGTTTCTGCTCCACTACCAACCACCACCAACTCCACTAAAAACTCTACTTTTCTTTTCTTAGTTAAGGATGACCTATAAAAAGACCTAGAGACATCATTTGCAAGGGACTTGATTTTTTTGAATACAACTTGTGAGTTTCTCCTTGTGAGGTTCTTTTCTCTTTATCTTCTTAGGAAAAACTTGGTTTGCTCAAGCATTCATCTTGAAAATCAGGCTTTGATAGCTTTGGTTCAACCAACCAATTTTGTTTAGATAAAGATACTCTTATGAGAACTTTTGTTCAACCAACAATTTTGGTTTGGGTCAAGTTACTGCTCCATTTTTCTTGATTCATAGGACGATCCATTCAACGCTTCGCGTTGTTGTTGTGATAGGCTCCAAGGATCGCTTAGAGCACAAGAGAGAAATCTATCACAAAGTTGTAAATAATCTGAACTAGCAATGATAAATACAATAATCCTCCAAATCCGTACGTGAACTTTGGCTCATTTTTGGAGGACACTAAAATAACACAATCAGGTAAATTGTATCAAAATCTCAGTGCAAAAACCATTCTGGATCTCTAGTTATAATCGAAACAAAATATCTCCAAATGTAGGGCTTCACCCGAGCAGATTTGGCGACCAGATTTCAATCGGAGAGATCTCACTCTGTATAAATCCAATAAATACCAAATTTTGAAAACAGCAGCTTAGCTCAATATAGAACAAATCTTCAGAAGAAATGATTTCAAGATAACAAGCGTAAGGGCTTCAAAACCGACACACAATCGAGTACATCCAGCAGCTTAAACAGAAACTGATTCTTGCGGCAAAATAAAATCCAACAAAAACTCAATCTCACTTGAGATCCACGAACAAACTCTTCAATAGAATGAAGGCAATTATTCAAGAGAATAATAGAACACAAAGAAGATTAGAAATAACGCAAAAACCTTTAAGGAACAAGAGAAAATCCGAGGAGTCCGCGGGCCTCCTAATGAGAGGGGCGACTAATGGCTTGCCGAGGAAACAAACACTCTCCAAGGGGTGGAGACCTTCTTCTATCCCCACTCCACAATCCACACCTTGAAGATGAGGTATTTGAGGAGATAGTATCCCAAATTGCTAGGTCAAGAAGATTCAAGAATACCTAGCTTGGGTGGTGGAAGAGACGGCGGTGAGGGGGAGGGGGCCGCAGGTTTCCTTCTTCAAAGAAGAACAAAATTTTCTTTTTCACCAAAAAGTGCATTTCATTGCAGTAAGGAGGGCTTTTAAACCCTAAGAGTTTACAATAAAGAACAAGACCAAAATAACCCTAAGTAGCAAATGACTAAATAGCCCTTAACAATAAAAACAAAAACAATAAATCCGAGTCTGGGTTTATGGTCTCTGTAAAAGAGACATTAGACATAGCAAACAATAACCAAATATAACTTTTAATAGGTCGTTCAAAAGCTCTAGATGTTGGCTACATTTGGTATGAACGACCAAAGTTGAAAAAAGTCATCCCAAATGTCGAAATAGCCCTTGAACGTCCATAGCTCAGTTTCTAGGCGGAAATGGAAAACTCACAATTTTCTCCAAAAGATTGCAAGACCTCTATTAGCCCAAATGCCAACTCCTCTTTGTTTATTTGATTCAAAAACCTACAAAATAAATAAAAAGTTAGAAAATAAAGGAGCCCTTGGCTCGGGCTCAAGTGACAAGAACTGGGGGCACATCATGTTGGGTCTAGGATTCCTCAATACCCTAGGTTGGCATCAGTTGAGCCGCGCGCTGGCAGAGTTGGTGCGTGCGCTGCTGCATTGGATGGCCAACTCCTTTTTTCAATTTTGCAACATTTGCTTGCTTCCCATGCTTCGTTGCTCCTCAATTGGTTCTTCCTTAATATTTAGCATCATCAAGGGTCTTTACTTGTCATTGGAAGGTTCTTTATCTAAGTTTCTTCCACAAAAAGTTGTGATTTTTCTTTCACTTTCTTTGATTCCTCAAGTTACTTCTCCATTTTTCTTGATTCATAAGATGATCAATTCAACGCTTCGCGTTGTTGTTGGGTGTAGGATTCCTCAATACCCTAGGTTCGCATCAGTTGAGCCGCACGCGCTGGCGAACTTGGTGCGTGCGTTGCTGCATTGGATGACCAACTCCTTTTTGCAATTTTGCAACATTTGCTTGCTTCCCATGCTTTGTTGCTCCTTAATTGGTTCTTCCTTAATATTTAGCATCATCAGAGGTCTTTACTTGTCATTGGAAGGTTCTTTATCTAAGTTTTTTCCACAAAAAAGTTGTAGTTTTTCTTTCACTTTCTTTGTCTTTGCTTTTGTCTTTGGATCTTCATTGCCTCTTATTGGATCTTGGTCTTTGTGAGTTTTCCAGATCACATCAGGTTGCACCAAGAGTCTTTTCTATCTTGGAAAATACGAGTGAAGACTGAATCAAATGGGGTGTAAAGAGCAGTTTAAGTATGCAGGAAACTAAAACAACAAGGTGAAATATGTTATGTATGTGTTTTGTTTGTGATGAATATGAATTTGTAATATAACCAGTGTTTAGTTCCATCCTCTTGTTGTTTTGCTCAGAATGATTAATGCGATTGTGTGCTATTCAAACTTTACAAATTTTGATAACAAAATTTCTGTAACGGGGGAAGATAGTAATATTCTGAATTTTATCGTCTAAGTTTTGTTTGGAATGTGTTTGATGGTAATGTGTTTGGAATTGTAATATATAATATAAATATGGGAATGTCGTGTTATGGTATGCAAGAGTGAAAATATAAGACAAAGAGTGGTCGATCACTTGGAGGATTGTTCCACCGGAATTGCAGAGTGGAGAATGGAGGGCTCTCTGTTTGTTTTGTGGTCAGCCAAAAGTTTAGTGGTTGATCGGCTGTTGAAGGGCGATCCATATATCAAGCCTATAGTTTATTCTATTCATTTATCATAGTTCGGTCTTTATATTGTTAGCGAAAATTATTCAGTGGTTGACTTGTCATTGATTTCATAGTACAGAGGTTGTTTTGTTAATTTTTCTTTAAATAATGAAACTTAATTTTTGAACTATCGTACTCCAAATTCATATTCGATCCAATAGGAGTTTTTTGCAACTATATTACTTGAGGACAAGTTTTCTTCAAGACAAGGAGATTGATGCAGGATGGAGTTGCGACCCAAACTCATAAACCCATGATTTTTTAATATTTTATTTTATCTATTATTTTCATATTTGATTTTATTCATTTCAATTGCATAAGTCGATTTTATCTTTTTTGTAGAAAATTAACTTTATCTTATCATTTAGGGATTTCAAATCATGGTTTGAATTCTCTTTAAAAACTTGTGGTAAATATTAATTTTATACTTTTTGACAATTAATACAATTATTCTATTTTCCTAAGAGTTATTTCTCTAGTTTTTCATAATTCCTTAATTTAATTACAAAACAAAACTTCTGTTGTACTAAGATCATATAAGTTAAATATTATCTTGTGTGCGTGTGCGTGTGCGTGTGCGTGTGCGTGTGCGTGTGCGATCATATTAAACTAAATCATATCATCGAAAACAATATATGACAATGAAATTATAACTAAAATAAAAAAAAAGAATTAAAAAATACTAACATGTTTAGACTCAATGTAGTCGAGACATCTGTGTAGCCACCACATTCTATCATCACTCACCCACAATAATCGAAAAAAATGTAGCTGTGTGTGTATGTGTATAATATAGGGGTGTGCAGGACCAACCCGGTACCGGAGAACCGGACCGGAACCGGTTCAACGGTACCGGGATTGGTCCTTGCAAATGGAGCACCGGACCAGATCCGGTCCGGTGCTGTTGGGACCAGTTCTACCCCGATCCGGTCTTTGGTACACGGTACCATGGAACCGGTACCGTGTAGAACCGGCGTTTATGCAGTTCAATTAGGGGTCAATTTTTTGATTTAGGGCAGAGCAACAGCGAGCGACCCCCCTAATCCATTCCTCCTGTCCCGACTCTGAGTCCCCTCCAGCCGTCCAGCGTAGAGTTCAGCGACGACCGTCGACCTCGTGTTCTCGCCGGCCGGCCAGTCTCCTCCAGTGCAACGAGCTCCGTCGTCCAGCCTCTGCCAGTGCTAGCTACCAGCGAGCTCCGTCGTCAGCCTCTGTCCGAGCTCCGTCCATCAGCCTTTGTCTGAGCTCTGTCCAGCTGGCAGCCTCTGTCCGAGCTCTGTCCATCAGCCTCTGTCCGAGCTCCGTCCGGCGTCCAGCCTCTGTCCGAGCTCCGTCGTCAGCCTCTGTCCAAGCTCCGTCCAACCTCTGTCCGAGCTCCGTCCTCAGCCTCTGTCCGAGCTCCATCATCAGCCTCTGTCCAAGCTCTTTCCAGCCTCTGTCCGAGTCTCCCTCCTTCGAAAGTCGACAGCTCCCGAGCTCCGTTCGTCTACCACAGTGCCACTGCCACTGCCACTGCCAGCTCCGGCCTCCGAGCAGCCAGCTCCGATCTCTGTCCATCGCCACTGCCACTGCTAGATTGATTGGTTAGCACTCTAGTCTACTCTGTTAGTGTGTTTTGTTTAGTGTTTTGCATATTGGTATAATCTGTTCTGGCAATGGTTGAAAAAATTGATGAATTATGTTATGTTATGTTATGTTTAGTGTTTTGCATATGAATTCTGTTCTGTTTAGCGTTTTGCATATGGTTGAAAAAATTGATGAAAAATAGAATTATACACTTGCCCCACCCCTCCTCCTCTCATGGCTCCTATAATTTTTCATTATATTTTTTGGAAGACCGGTACCGGACCAGAACCGGTAAACCCGGTCCAGAACTGGACCGGAACTGGTAAACTGTGGGACCGGTACCGGTCTTCAAAAAAATGGACCCGATACCACCGGTCTGGTGCCGGACCGCTCTAAAACCGGACCCGACCGGTACCGTGCACACCCCTAGTATAATATGTAATCTATGTGTACACAATATGTTAATATCATATAAATCAAATCCAATAATCAAAATTAATGTGACAATAATTGAAAAAATATCAATATTTAAAACAAAAGATACTAACTAATAAATATTAACATGTTTAAATCAATTTAATGTTTTTGTGTGTGTATATTTACATATAAAGGATGGATATCGTGTAAGTTAAATATAATCTTTTGCATACGTGTGATCATCTAAATTAAATCAGATAATCTAAATAATATATGAGAATGAAATAATAAATTAAATGAAAAAGAATTGGAAAGCACTATAATCTTTAGTTGTATTTTAATATAAATTTTTATTATGACAAAATTTGTGAGGCAGATCTACAATTAATGCTAAAACACTTTAAAAGAGAAGTACATGAAAAATTATAATATCTTTAGGTTTTTTTTTCCACGATTAAATACAGAAACAATACCAACCTTGCAAAGTATGATACCAAGACTCAAGTTTTAGTGTAAGTGTCTTCAGAGATTCCTCTATGAAAACTTTAAAACATAGACATGCAATGATTAAATTCTAAATTAAAATAATACACTATCTAAATCTTGAATATTTTTTGGTACAAGAGCTTATGGAAAAATTATAAAGGTGATTGAATTTTTCAATATAAAAATTATCATATCCTTGAGTTAATAACTCATTGACAATATGAGATAGTATGATATCATAAATTGATTTCAAAATATTTGACGAGACAATGAATGATGAGAATTACTTAAATGACCTTTATGATTTATGGTTTAGTTATAAATAATATGATTGTCTCTAGTAGTGAATTGACTATAAGAATTATACTTTTTGAAAATTTAGTAAAAATGTGCTTTGATGAATACTTAGAAGTTAGATTTGAGTTGAGAAATTATTAAAATAAGAAAATAGCATATACAAAACTAATGATTTTATGACGAAACTAAAGATGGTTGAATATTCTTAGTAATTTCATTTAAGAATACAATGATTGTATTATAAGTAAGTATTTGATTAGATAAATAATAAAGAACTTTGAGAAATTAGAAAGAATGTTATATTTTATTTTGAGACTACAGAAGATCAATGTAAAGTTGATTAATTTATATATAGATTTTTACATTCAAATCAATAGATAAGGTTGATCATTAACCAAGAAAATAGATGTCATATTTAGTAAAGAAATCATCAAAGAAGAAAAATTAAGTGATGTGAGAATTTATAATGATCTTGTTATAAGAAAATTTTGATGTTAAATTCAAGTTGATGATATAGTTTCCCAATGAGAAGTGGAAGCGTTGAGAATTCTTCAATAAAAAAATATATTCAAAATTTTAATTTAATACCATATTTTAGAAAATATAAATATCATATTTTATTTGACAAATGTTGAAGATATAGAACGATCATTGTTTGAGAATGAAGTTAACGACATAAAAGTTAGAGAGACTTAATTATAGATTTCTATGTTATAGTAGTTACGATAGAAAAATTATTACTTGAAAAAACATAAAGATCATATTATAATTAGGAATATTCAATTTCAATGATATAGTTTATTAAAATAAAGTTGATGACTTAATATATGAATTTTACCTTTCAATTAAGAGGACTAAACAGTTCAAATATCTTAAATTACCATAAAATCTAATCAAATCAATTAAATGCTTTAAACTTTCCTTAATTATACGAAATCAAATTATATAAAAATAAAAGGTAATTATCAATTTGGCCCCTGAAGTTTAGAAATCATTTCAACTAACACCCTAAAATTTAAATTTTCAAATCTAACACCTCAGAGATTGAGACTTTATCATCCAATACCCTCTCTGTTACTTCACTGTTAAAAATCTAACTTCCGTCTCTTCTTTCATGCACTCCACAACGTCTTCCACCTTAAAATCTCTTTCTCCCTATCTCTCTCTCTCTCTAAGACTGTCACCCGCACCCACTCCATGCTTTTTTCTCTCCAAGTTCCATCATCTTCTGGATTTCATGAAGCACGAAGCTCTTCCCAACCACCACGCACTTCACGAACTCTATTCCATCAACAAAGATGGTGGTTTTTGCATCAAATGAAACAATGAAATACTGAGCAACAGGCTCCTCTGCTTTTGTTCTGGTGGTGAAGTTATGGAAGTTATGAGTCCTAACATAAAAATTCAATATCATGTTGAACCTATCTCTCTCTTCCTCGCCATAACAAAACCTTTTTTCAGGCTTCAGAATCCCATTATCACTCTCTTTTTTCACAATGTCAGTTTCTTGACTCTCGTTGCTTTCAGTATTCCTAATTTCACCAGCACATCTGCTGCTTTTGGGGCCTCCCAGTTTAAGTCAATTGCATTGGCATTTTTTTATATTTCTTTTCTTCCCTCAAACTCAGAGGTTAGTATAAGCATTATCAACGTTCAAAGAAATGTATGAAATAGTAACTAAAGCTTTTGATTCCAAATTACGCTTTCCCATCAAGCCTTCAACCGTACGTCCTCTCTTAAAGCATTCTAAACATTTAACCAATTCATTTTTAGAACCCAACCTAGCCAAAACACTCTCTCGATCTCCATGCGCTTTTGGATCAAGAGCAAAAACATGAAGGAGATACACATACTTTCTTCGATCACAAAACTTCTTAGCATTAAACAAAGTTGTCACATGCTTGTAGCCAAAATTCAAATATGAGGCAAAAGGTTTGAGTTTAGGCGATTGACGAAACCCAGGGGGCCAATGTAGAACCTTCTAGAGACGACTTGACCAACGACACTTACTCCTTTATCTGTACGCACAGATCGAGCCCAATCATAGCACTTAGAGTTCCCGCGATCATGCTCTAGAACAGCTCCAGCGAGGCAAAGTGTTTCTTCTTGATCTGATTTGACTGTTTTTTGGAGAGAAAAAACAGGGAGTGAGAGCAGGTGCAGGTGCAGGTGACAGTCTTAGAGAAAGAGAGATTTTAAGGGGGGAGAGTGGTTTTAAGTGGAAAACGTTGTGGAGTGCATGAAAGAAGAGACGAAAGTTAGATTTTTAGCGGTGCAAGTAATAGAGAGGGTAATGGACGATAACATCTCAATCTTTGAGGTTTCAGATTTGAAAATTTAAAGTTTAGAGTTTCAGTTGAAGTGATTTCAAATTTTAAGGGCTAAATTCATAATTACCCAAAAATAAAATAAGGGAAGATCAAGTTAGTTTCATAAATATTTTTAAATCGAGTTACACTAAGTTAAATTAAATTAAATTGGGTATCCTATGATAAAAAATATATATTCGGATGTTTAGTTTATTAATATTTTTTAAGAAATATCATTATTTTTATAAGCATGAGAGTTAGATTATTCTTTATGAATACTTCAATCTTTAGGATATTATAGATTAAATTTAAGTTGATGACTTTAAGGATATAATATATTCAAGTTTAAGTATTTAGTTTCATTGAAAATAACCAGCAAGGCAAGGAAGAAATTTAACATGTTTTCTATTATGTTGGGTTTAGGACTTAATGATACTTGGGTCATGTAATTTGGGATTGCGCCTTTAATTTGAGAGAGAGAGAGAGAGAGAGAGAGAGAGGTAAAAAGGGAATTACGGATAGAGAGAGACGAAAAAAAGATTGAGGAAGACGAAAGTTTAACTTTAGATTTTATGGTAATTTAAGAAATTTTAACTATCTAGTCCTCCTAATTGAAAGGTAAAATTCATATTTTAAGTCATCAACTTTATTTTAATAAACTATATTATTGAAATTGAATATTCCTATTTATAATCTACTCCTTATATTTTTTCATGTAATAATTTTTCTATCGCAACTATTATAACATAGAAATCTATAATTAAGTCTCTCTAACTTTTATCTTATTAACTTCATTCCCCAAACAATGATCGTTCTATATCTTCAACATTTGTTAAATAAAATCTGATATTTATATTTTCTAAAAAATGGTATTAAACTAAACATTTGAATATATTCTTTTTTTGTAGAATTTTCAATGCTTCCACTTCTCATTGGAAAATTATATCATCAACTTGGATTTAACATCAAAATTTTCTTATAACAGGATCATTATAAATTTTCACATCACTTAATTTTTCTTCTTTGATGATTTCTTTACTAAATATGACATCCATTTTCTTGATCAATGATCAACCTAATCTATTGATTCGAATGTAAAAATCTATACATGAATTAATCGACTTTACATTGATCTTCTATAGCCTCAAAATAAAATATAACATTCTTTCTGATTTCTCAAGTTCTTTATTATTTATCTAATCAAATACTTACTTAAAATACAATCATTGTATTCTTAAACAAAATCACTAAGCATATTCAACTATCTTTAGTTTCGTCCTAAAATCATTAGTTTTGCATATGCTATTTTCTTATTTAAATAATTTCTCAACTCAAATATAACTTCTAGGTATTCATCAAAGCATAATTTTACTAAATTTTCAAATAGTATGATTCTTATAGTCAATTCATTACTAGAGACAATCATATTATTTATAACTAAATCATAAATCTTAAGTATCATTTAAGTAATTCTCATCATTCATTGTCTCGTCAAATATTTTCAAATCACTTTATGATATCATACTGTCTTTTTTTGTCAATGAGTTCTCAACTCAAGAATATGATAATTTTTATGTTGAAAAACTCAATCACCTTTATAATTTTTCCATAAGCTCTTGTAACAAAAAATGTTCAAGATTCAGATAGTGTATTCTCTTAATTTAGAATTTAATCATTGAATGTCTATGTTTTAAAGTTTTCATAGAGGACTCTCTAAAGACTCTTACATTAAAAATTGAGTCTTGGTATCATACTTTACAAGGTTGGTATTGTTTCTGTATTTAATCGTGGAAAAAAAGTTACCTAAAGATATTATGATTTTTCATGTACTTCTTTTTAAGTATCTTAGCATTAATCGTAGATCTACCTCACAAATTTTGTTATAATAAAAATTTATGTTAAAATACAGCTAAAGATATTAGTGCTTTCCAATTCTTTTTCATTTGTGTTAAAATACAGTTAAAGATGTTACTCCTAAATCCTAAGAATATCATTTTTAAATATCCTAGGGGTATCTTCTCATATCATTCCACTAACAAACTTAAATGAATCAAATAAAAACAATCCAACTTAATCATGGGGATCACCACTACAATTGATACAAGATTTGAAGGAAATGTACTAGGGAAAACAATCATCGAAGGACAAAAATTTCACATGAAA
>CM039468.1:26631818-26779723 GCA_022433065.1 Begonia loranthoides | reverse complement strand
ACAATCATCGAAGGACAAAAATTTCACATGAAAGAGTGCTGGCAGTTTGACATGTTAATTTAGCGAAATTTCACACCACATGAATAGCAAAAATATTTCATGCGCCCACCAAGAAAAGAGAATTCAAAGCATGAAAATAACTACATTCGAAGAATGAAAAAGCAAATTAAAAGAAAGTACCTTTCCTCTAAGCGCACATTATTAGATTTATGAAGAATTTTATTTTTATTATTTATAGGGTTGATACACATTCTTGAAGGCATTACAAAAGTCCTGCAACAATAAAAGATTAAACGTTATTGAACAATATTTTATAGAAGTTAATCCTTAAAAAGCAAGGATGACGAACGTCGAAGATTACATGTCACAAATAAGGCACGAGACACAATAAATTGGCAAGAGTTGCAGAAGAAGTAAAACAAGTATCTAGGTACAAATAAGCGTGAGCGAAGAAAAGAAATTAGTCTTTGAAGAGCATCAGAGTTGTTATCAGTGAGTAGAATACCATCTACACATACTAACAGTAACAAAGTTGCTGAGATGGAAGGGTATATAAATAGGGAACAAAGTTACTGAAGTAGTGCTCCCTGTAGTTTATGAAATCACGCCCCTAGTGATTTTGCTTTAGATCATGGAGATCTTTGTGGAGGTGAAATGAGAGAGAGGTGTTAAGGATCCACAAAACCATAAAAAGATAATTCTAGTCTAAATGAAATCAAACAAATTAAAATACATATATAAAAATCAAGACAATTGAACATCTAAAATAAAATTCTTTTAAGTGGAAGCAAAATATCGCAGCTTATATTATTTTATCTACAATCCCCTTTCCTGCTTTTAAGCTCATATTCTCATTTTCCCGCACCACCCAAAAAGTAGAGATTATGAAAATCAGATCAGCCTAAAAAGAAAGGAAATTCCAAACGAAGAAATCACCCAAATTCTATGTTTACCAAACAGAAATGATCCAGGGGATAATATTCCAATGACATACTGAGCAAGCCCATTCAAATCATGAAGAAATTGAAGTAAAATTACTTCCAAACAAAACAGAAAATCAATGGTAAATTCATAATAGCAAGCTCATCCGTCAAATGAAACAAAATATTGAGTCGTTTGCAAAAGACAATTGATTCAAGAAATTAAAGACCTATTCTGCGAGAATATGACCAAAAGAAACTTCAAAATCGGACAAGATCCACAGAAATCAATAATATAGCATACGAAGTACCTTTATTCATTCTCTGAATGACGACGTTCAAACTGGAAGGAAATTTGTGAGGTTGACGACAGACTGTCTTTGAGAAGAAGAAACTGAAGAGCAAATGATTTTTAGACAGTCATTACATATCTAAAAAAATAAGATATCACTCTTGAGAATAGAGAGAGAGTCATTACATATCTTGAGAGAGTATTAGAAATATGTCATATATTATGCTGTAAGATATTTCTCTTATATACCTCTTATATCTCTTGGACTTAGAGAAAGAGAGAGAGTCTCTCTATGAGTCATACCTCTATAGGTAAGACAGAGTCAATGGCCGATGGCTCTCTATCATTATTCGAGAGAATAGATAGAGAGTCGTCGACTTGTGACTCCCTCTTACCTATAGAGATATGACTCTCGGGATATGACTCATAGAGAGANAAAGAGTATGATTCTCTCGAGATATGTTTCCAGAGAGAGAGAGAGAGAGTCATATCTTATATTATGACTCTATGAGTAATCATAACTCTCTACACTATTAATAGACTAATGTAAAGAGTAATATAATAATCATATCATACTAGACTAAATAATTGAGAGAGTAATATTCTCTCTCATTAACTCTAGAGAGTAATACTATAGATTACTCTCCGATAGTAAGATATTATAGAGTATCTAAGATAGTATAATACTATAGATGACTCTTTCATAGATAATGTATGACTCTCTTTCTAATGAAAGAGAGTCTATGACTCTACATAGATAAGAGAGTCTATGATCTCTTAGTATAATAATAAGAGAGAATATTAGACTATGACTCCCCTGGGGAGAGGGTATGTCCATAGTATCAATGAGTAATACATGACTCTCTCTTAGAGACTCAGTAGAGAGAGGAAGAGATAGAGATAGAGTCATATACTAATATGACTCTCTCTCTCTAGAGTCATGAGAGAGTCACAGTAGATAGAGTCACATCCCGAATAATATGACTCTAGTCATATCATACATACTCTCTCTTATTGCTAAGAGTGATAAGTATATATAGAGTCTCACTAGAAGAGAGGAGTATTATCTATATAAAAGAGGGATAGAGAGAGAGTCTAAGTCATATGACTCCATGACTCCTCTTAGGCTATTATCTATGACCCCGAGAGAGAATGAGAGATCATATGACTCCTCTTAGTACTATAATGACTAATTATATCTCTCTCTAAGACTCTCTTAGTCCCAAGAGAGAGTATACTTAATATTCTACGTATATATATAGACTATCTCTTAGATATGGACTATAACTGAGGAAATGAAAGATTACTCAGTGACTCTCTCTTGGTGTATTACTCTTGCTCTCTCTCTCTCTCTCGATATTACTCTCTCATTCTCTCTCTCTCTCTCTAAGGGTATGACTCTCTCTCTATTATAGAGTTATATACTCTATCTTATCTATTACTCATAAGAGAGAGAATGAGTAATATTAGTATAATAGAGTCATAAGCCTATAAGAGTCATAAGTCTATTTGAGATAGATTATAATGAGAAAGACTATCTTAGCTATGAGAGTCATACTATATTTGAGTCATGTGTATTAATGAGTAATAGAGAGTCATATTCTAAGAGATTATTATGAGATACCTCTACATATCTATGATATGTCTATGAATATTATTCTCATAGGGTATTCTATACAATAGTAATGTCCTTGACTCTAAGTATATGACTCTAGAGAGTGTATTACAAAGACCAATGATTGAGTGTCTCTTGAGAGAGAGTCATGAGTCCTAGGGATATTTATGATATTACTCCCTCTTATCTCAGAGGGAGTAATATCATAAATATCCCTAGGACTCATGACTATGACTTTAGCTATACTATAGTCCTATCCGAGAGCGATTTATATGACTATCATCGACTAGGGTATGACTCTCTCTTAGGGGGGATATTACCCCAAGAAATGACTAATATGCTCTCTTAGTAAAACACTACTAAGAAAGAGTAATATCCCCGAGAGAGTCATATCCCGAGAATCATACCACAAGAAATGACTAATATTACTCTCAGAATAATATTATAATATCATAGACTCACATCCCTCTTCCCTAGGCTATGACTCTCTCTAATAATAGTCTATCTCTAATACTCTTAGATATTCTCTTTCGGGATATGAGAATAGAGTCATCTCTCCCGTAAGAGAGAGTCTAGAGACTGAGAATAGTTAAGATATTGTACTCTAGGAGATTGAGAGAGTAATACCCCTAAGCGAGAGAGAATAGAGTCATAGCCTAAGGGTCAGATATTGTCCTCTATGCCTCTCTGTCTCTAAGAGAGAGTTTTCTCTCTCTCTCTCTCTCTCTCATATCTTAGGTTATAGTCTCGTTAGAATCCTAGAGAGAGAATGAGTCTTAGAGTCTATTCTATAGAGGGTAATGTCTCTCTTAGTAATAGAGGCTACTCTCTTATTAAGACAAAGAGTGTATCTCATAGAACCTGAGTCATATACTCTCTAATAGTGGGTAAAAATATACTATGACTCTCAAGCCTATGACTCTCTCTCTCTCTCTCTATTTTCTTTTATGGGGATAATCATTTTCACTTACAGTCACAAGATTAAGACATCCAATTACCTTGACTTCTTCATCAACTAAATCCCAGAATTTTGGGGTGTGGCATCCTCAAATATTGTATGGCTCCTGATTTCTCAATTATATCCCATACTTTCTTGGATACCACATATTATTTTTTTCATGACTTAGACTGTTGATCTCAAATAATTGAAGACGCTGCAAATGAGGTAGAGAGGGAAGAAAAAGTCAAGGGCATACATGCATTTGTCATAGCTTGCACGAACTAGTTTTGGAAGAGGGAGCAGGGTTTAAAGTTGTTAAAAGGAAGGCAAAATTGAACCATAAATAAAAAATAATAATAATAACAAAATATCTAAAACCAAGATCCAATACCAAGACAATCTCAAACCGAAATGCAAAAATAAAACCCCAGTGCTAAATCAAAGTTAATTAAATTCTACAACTTTCTAAATGGCTTTCATACATTTTGTTGGAGAGCAACAACAGTGTCTCTTTCATAAAAAAAACTTGCTCCAGTAAGGATGTTTTCGCCAAATGCCAGCCATCTCTTCAATCGGAATTCCCTTGGTTTCCGGCAGTAAAGTATAGATGAAAAAGCTCATCATCAAAATGAAGACGGCAAAGAAGATGCGAACTTCATGTGGCACAACATGGCGGTGAACACTTGGGCAATGCAGAAAGTGCATAGCATAATTAACTCGAATAATAATTGTAATTCATTTTTGAACATATGAATTAATTAAGATAACCAACGAAATTAATGCAATTTGACATTGAGCGTATAACTCACCTAGGATAACTAATCAGGATGATCACCTATAATAATAAATGTAGGAAGCATGTAAATGGACTAGGAAGTTAACTAGGCTAAAGAACTAAAGAACTAGAATAATTATCTTATCTTCTTGAGCATGTTTATTTATTGTTCTTTCGCTGTTTAAATTCGATATCATAACTGTTCCCTGTTTTATATTTGTTATGTGCTTTCAATTCTGTTATTCAATTATTATCAGTTACTTTCTTTTATGCGCACTTTAATTTCTGATAATGATTACGTTATGCTGCATCATGTATCTTGTTAGGTTGAGAACGTATGGTCATGCATCATGTTAATAGAAACTAATAAGGAGTGCCACCTTGGTGGTGGTACTCACACATGCACAAGTGAGGATAAATGATGAAAATGAGGAAAAACGCTAAGATGATAAAGGTCTTCTGTGGTACCGGTAGCTTAGCCTGACACAGGAGAAAAAGAAAACGATGAAAACGGGAGTTGGGGGGCAGATGGGTTGCCAGTCTAGTCTGTAACTAGCCGAAACCCCTCCCTCTTAAGGTACGGGAGTTCTAGTTGTGAGTAAAAGGTTAGATCCATCACTATACCATTCCAAAGAAAATCTTCCAATCTCCAGCTCAATGTACGGGTAAAGGACTAAAGAACCAACGACTTAATGAAAAGATTGGTTTGGGTGGCCCCCATTCCAAAACGGACTAAAGAGTGGCATATCCCGTTGCATTAAACCTTTTCACTTACTAAGCCTTTCGGCTTACAGTTACTTGTGGTGTAGGTGTAGGTACTTGTACGTGGAATCAATGCACAGACTTAGGAGTAGCGAAACGATGAACAAATATTAAAGCAGGGATGATGAATTTGAACGAACGAGATTGGTGTTGGCCAGGCTAAAGAGAGTAGAAGAGAGCACGGTTGTAAATGAATTTATATTTAATTGTTTAATTTCCTTTCTCAAACATAACATTTAAATGTTTAGTTTTCATTTATCAAATGATTTATTAGTTTTGTCATTCAATTATTTATGCTTTTGCAATGTTTTCAAATAAAGATTTTATAACGCTTCCTCACCTTATTAATTGGATTTCAAACCGAGTTCAACGAGAGGTTAATAGCGGTCCAGTTTAAACGCACTCTGATATCGTTTTAAAAGCGATTTCAATGGTTTTATAAAAACTTCAAATTTTAACGCATTTTAAAAGATTTACGAAAAACTAGGTCGTTACAAAGAGTCTATTCATGACCTTCGTAAGAGAGAAAGAGTTATTATATACTCTATATTACTAGTAATATAGTATATGAGATAGAGAGTCATAGTATACTTTATCCTATGAAGATATCTCTTAGGTATCTGATGCCCTACCTCTTAGCGTATTAGGGCTATAGGGTATGATATCTCCCTTAGTAATAGACTTGATGACTCTATATTAGGGATATGACTCTCTTAGGGGGATATTACTCTCTCATTTTCTCAGGAATTCTGTAAGTAATAATACCTCGAGATTAGTCAATAATCTCTCTCTCTCTCTCTCTCAAGGTATATCCTAAGATAGATTCGATCATAATGACTCTATGAGAGTATTAATATATCATATAAGAGACTCAGTCTCCAAGAGACTAGAGAACTTAGACTAATACTATAGCTAGATATTACTAGATATATACGCTAAGAGAGATATTACTTATAATAATACTATTATATTACTAAAACTCCCCGAGAGTTACTATATATGAAATATATACTAATTATGACTATCTATATTAATTATGACTCTTAGTATATCCCCAAGAGAGTCATAGCCACAGAACGAGGGAGACTCGTATCCCGAGAGATATTATTATGACTCTATCTTCTATGACTCTCTCTCTTGGGCTATGACTCACCAATGCCCCATCTCATTACTAAGAGAGAGTCAATGACTCTCTCTCCCTCTCTCTCGTGCTATGACTCTATTCTCTCTCTCAGGGTATGACTCTCTCTATAGAGAGAGTCATAGCCTATTAATGATAGGAGAGACTCATTAAGACTAGAGTCATATGATATGGGTATCTTGATCTCTATGAGAGAGAGATATGACTCTCTCTCTCTATCTATTAGCTTGTATCTCTCATAGACTATAGGGTATAGGAAATTATTAGATCATATGAGTAATGACTATATCATTTTAGTAACCTCTCTAATACTAATATTATATAGAGGTAATATGAGTCTATATCTTCAATTACTATCTCTCTCTCTTGCTATAATTATGAATATCATAGCCTATGTAATAGCCTCTCTCTCTATCGGACAATGACTCTCTCTCTTGGGATATGAGACTCTCTCTCTCGGGGAAAGAGAGTAATTGATGAGATATAGTGATATGACTTATCTCCTAATAGTCTCTATAGAGTTATATTGTCATAGAGTTTATCTTATTACTCTATGGCTATGATTCTCATATAGATAGAGGTATTACTCTCTCAGACTCTAAGAGTCATATCTTGAGAGAGAGATAGAGTCATAGAGTCATACCCTAAGAGAGAGAAAGAGGGACTATCTTTGTGGCTACCAAGATACTCTATTGACTATTACACTTTCTCATATTAGGACTCTATTCAGAATATGGTCATATACTCATATGAACAATAAAAGATATATTACTCTCATTTCTCTCGGGATATGATACTATATTGATATATATGACTCATATCTCATAACACTAAGATATATACTCTCATTTATGACACTAAGATTGATCATAGTAATATGACTCTATGACTCATATATACAATCTCTATCCCGAGATAGAGTTATAGATATGACTCAGTCTCTCTCTCTCTCTTGGGATATGACTCTCTCAGTTTCTCTCTCTCTCTCTCTCGGGGTGTTACTCTATCTCTTTCTCTCTCTCTCTCGACAGAGAATCTTGAGAATTACTCTCATGGAATAGAGTCATTGCCTGAGACAGAGAATCATAGAGAGAGTCATAGACCACCATAGAGTATTACTCTATCTTAGTCATCGGTAGCTATGACTCTCTCTATGGTTTCATAAGGAGAGTCATATCCTGAGAGAGACAGAGAGAAAGAGTCATAGCTAAGAGTAATACCTCTATTACTATAGAGAGAGAGTAATATCCCTACGACTCTAAGATATATTACTAAGAGAGTTATAGGCTATCACACTAATAGACTCATAAATACTCTCTATTGGACTATGACTCTCTATTGCTCAAGATATTATTCTAGTCATATTCTTATATTAGTCTCTCTAGATCTCTTGGGGGTATTACTGTGGCAATAACTCTCTCTCGGGATTATAATATGTAAATAGAGACTATAATCATATACTAATTACTATCCCGAGATAGTCTTAAAGAGAGAGTACTATTACTCTCTCTCAAGATGAGAGACCGAGAGAGAGAAAGTCATAGCCACAGTAATACCCCCAAGAGACCTATGAATAGAGTGGATAATATGATACATATTAGGGGATAGAATCATATCTCGAGTAGTTAATACAATTATATATATAATTAAGAATTGACTATGAGAGTCATATTCCTCTCTCATATAATATGACTATATTATAAGAATAGATTATATTAGGGTAACTATGACTATCTATTCTCTCTATTAGGCTAATATCTATGTAAGTCATAATACATAGATAGAGAGAGCCTAATATGGTAATAGATAGTATTCTCTCTATTAGTCTATCTCTAAGAGAGTCTATATAGAGTATTATCTATCTATTATATATAGAGATAGTCATATCTCTATTAAATCATAGAGAAAGAGTCTTATATAACATTAATACCCCGAGACAGTCCTATTTAACTATGTCTCTCTCTCTTCTCTCTCGTAGTCATTACTAAGAGAGAGTAATACCTATATCTATATAAGAGTCATATCTTAAGACAGAGAGAGAGGTAAATGACTTTTATATAGATAGGGGTATTACCCTAGAGAGTAATATCTTATAGAGAGTCATTGTAATATATGACATAATACCTTCATTAATAGTATTTATTATAGACTCTATCTAGGACGGTTACCGTTAGAGAGATATATCTCTAAGTCATATTATTATACCTAGGCTATGTAATATTCTAAATGTGAGATAAAGAGAGTCATATTTAGAATACTCTCATAATGTATTAATTACGGGATCATTCTATTGATATCATATAGATATTACAAAATAGACTGAGATATTATATGACTATCTAATTCACTATCCTATAAAAACTATTAATACCTAGTAATATGAGTCATACACTATATTAATATATAAGTAATATCTCCATATATGAGTAATATATGAGATATACCTTGAGAGACTAATTATAAGAAAACATAGACAGAGATATTTAATTGCCATATAATAATATGTATGAGACTCTCTCTCAGGGAAAGAGAGTAATTGACTCATAAGAGACATTATAAGAGTCATAGAGAGAAAGACTTTATAGTCATGACTCTCTCAGTCCTATATATCTATGCCCTAATATTAACAGAGAGTCATAGGGTTAATAGTAATACCCTTTTACTATTACCCTATGATAGTAATAGCTATAAATAGAGAGAGATTATATGACTCTCAATACTAATAATGTCTTACTGATAATGGGATATAATATCTCTCATATGACTATTAATGATAATATGTATCTAGAGTATTCATGTGTACTATCTCTACAAGAATACTAGACTTCATTAGGTATTCCATTATATGTAATATACCTAATGACTATTAGAGACATTAGTAATGATATAGTAAATACTCTATTATGATATTGTCCAAAGAGGTATTACTTTTATTCAATGATAGAGTCATATCTACATTAGATATGTATATTCTCATTATAAGAGACTATAATATTACTAAGACAATTAGATAGTTTAGACTCTCTCATTATGATAGTATATGAGATATACTAGATATACCCTAATATCTTAATTTATTACTCTAGTGTATACATTTATCTTTCAGGGATAGTATATAACTATCATACTTAGGATACTATGCGAGGAGTAATATTACTCACAGAGAGAGTAAGAATAATGACTATCATTACTAAGAGAGTAATACTGATGCGAACCTAGTGTAATAACAAACCCTAGACCCAAAAACAATGTGGAATGTTGAAAAAGATCATCTTACGAATCAAGAAATGAGAGTAACTTGACCCAAACCAAATTTGTTGGTTGAACCAAAGTTATCAAAGCTTGATCTTTTAAGAAGAATGCTTGAGAATACCAAGTTCTTCATAAAGAAATCAAGAAGAAAATTCTAAAGCATAAGCACAATTTTCATTTATCTAAGTTGTTTCAAAAGAGTAGATACAAAGGGTTTAAATAGGCTAAGATGTTTGCTAGAAGACAAACCAACAACCTAATAAAGACTTTGAAGTGAAAAGAAAAGTAACCCAACAACCTAATAAAGACTCTTAGGTGAAATGAAAAGTAACCCAACAACCTAATAAAGACTTCTAGGTGACATTAAAAGACAAAATTGCCTAAGAAGTCAAATTTTAGTACAACCACTTGGATGGGGTTTTAAATACAATTTAAGACCCTCAAATAATTAAACTTAAGCCCAAAGAGGCTAGCCAAAAAATAGACATAAGCCCAAGACTTCAAAAGGTCATGTTTTCATCCCAAAAATACTTGAAAGGCTTCAATCTTCCATCTACAATTCTAATTCCTCTCCAATTCTATGTAGAATATTAATTGGTTTATGAGATGCATTAGAATCTTGTTGGATAGTCTCCTTCTCTTGAACTTCCATGATTAATGCATACATAGCTTGCTTTCAATTGCTTGCTCCATGCTCTAATCATTGGACCTCCAATTCCTTGCAATGGATCGTTAGACTTAGTTGGCTTTTCAAACTTTGATATAGTCATATCTCCGTAACTTTCATTGGATCCTTGGATTACATCAAATACTCTATGAATACACTAATATTATAACTCTGTGTATACTCAGACTCTATATATAGGGTCTTATTATGAGAGAGAGAGTCATAACGACTCTATTATGAACAGATATGACTCTGTCTGCAAGTCATTTCTATTATATTCTCTATTTGTCATACTATATAATATAGAGGGAGACTGAGAGAGTATCTTATGACCAAGTCATACCCAGATATATCACTCTCTCCCTCACTCTTATGATTCCTTAGCCTGACTTATATCAGAGAGTCATAGAGTTATGAGTATGACTGAGAGTGTAATATATTATTACACTCTATGAGTATAATAGTCATTCATAGTCCATAGGGTAATATTATAACTGAGAGAGAGAGACTCATAGGGGTATTAATATGTCATATTAATAGCCTCAGGTTATGACTCTCATTCTCCCCTCTTAGAGATAGATTATAATGAGAAAGACTATCTTAGCTATGAAAGTCATACTATATTAGAGTCATGTGTGTTAATGAGTAATAAAGAGTAATATTCTAAGAGATTATTATGAGATACCTCTACATATCTATGATATGTCTATGAATATTATTCTCATAGGGTATTCTAAACAATAAGAGATTATTATTCTCTCTAGGATATGACACACACACACACTCTCTCTCTCTCCCGATATTACTCTCTCTAATGTGAACCACAGGTACTAGAGATCCGAGACCCAACAATAACACGAAATAATCACAGGACGCCTTGGAGATTCAAAATGATTAGGAGCTTGACCTGTTATCTATAAAGAGATAGGAACTAAAACTATCAAAGAAAGGAGATTGACCCAAACCAACTTGTTGGTTGAACCAAAGCTATCAAGTTTGATCTCTTCATGCAAACAATTGAAGAAGATCAAGCCCTCAAAGAGAACTCAAGAAGAGAATCACTCTCTGAGTAAAACGCTCTCAAACTTCAAGTTGTAACTTGTTCTTTACAATGAAGGATTGCTCATCCTTATATAGGCAACTAGAGGGGACCCTAAAACAATATAAAATGCCATAAAATGTACAAAAGAATTCAGAAATTTAATGTTAGGTGAAGAAATGTCGAGTTGGCAATCAAAGGTCAATTCTGGGGGGCGTTAAACGCAGCTGGTAGGGGAGGTACTGGTCGGCGCGTGTGTCAGGTCACGATAGCCGGTGCAAGGAAGGTGCCGCTGGCAGGTGCTTGCAGTCCCGCTATCGGGGCGGCAAGTGCGTGTCGGCAGGCTCTTTGTCAGGCGGCTGTCTAGACGACATGTGCTTTGACTGATGGGCGGCGCGTGCGGTGGGCCTGGGCCATGGGCTGTTTTGCGTATCCTTCATTTTGAACCCTTTTCTCCTAATTTCATTCCTTCCTTGGGCCTCAATTTGAACCTCTATAATGCCTAGAACCCTATTGGACCTTGGCTTGCCATTTATTGGGTCAAAACCTTGGATTAAAGCTTGTATACATTGGGTTTTCTTCCTTGTTATGGACATTCTCAATGTCCATTCCATATTTTGTGATGCTCCTTGGTTCTTGGGCACGACATGGCTCTTGATGGATCCTTGGGTTGCATCACTCTCTCTCTTGGCCTTGAGATACATAGAGTCTATTCGAGAGAATTAGATAGAGATAGGATAAGACTTAGGGTGAGTCGTAGGATAGACTCTTAGAGGAGGATGACTCTCTTGAGTAAGAGAGAGTCATACCCTGTAGAGGATCATTAGGGTAATACCTCAAGTAATACTCTATTCATAGTCCCTGAGGATATGACTCTTAGGGGTATGAGAGAGTAATACCCTATTCTCTCTCTCTCTCTCTCTCTGTCTCTGTCTCTATCTCTCTCTCTCTCTCTCTCTTTCTAATATGACTCTTAGATATGTAAGCTAAGAGTCTCTCCCTAAGAGTTTATGACTGAATCTCTCTTAGTAGCCAAGAATAGCCGAAAGAGAGAGAGAGAGAGAGAGAGAGACTAATAGCCCGAGAGAGTATTATGAGAGAGAGAATACTCTGATTTCACAGTATGACTCTCTTGGCCCGAGAGAGAGAGAGAGAAAGTAAATAATGACTATTAGAGGGAGAATAGCCTCTCTCTTGGGATATGACTCTCTTAGTCTCTCTCTCTCCCTCTCTCTCTTGGGGTATTACACAATATATTACTCTAAGATAGAGAGAGAGAGACTATGAGAGTAATAATCTCTTTGTCAGATATAACTCTCACTAGGAGAGTCATACTCTCTAATTAGGGTATACATAATAGAGGATTACTCTCTAAGAGTACCTCATATATCTTATATATAGAGATAGCCCGAGATTGACTTAATATGACATAATATCTCTCTCTTAATTACTCTCTCTTAGACTGAGAGAGTAATGAACTAGGGATATGACTCTCTCTTTCTCTCGAGAGAGACTCTATCTCTCTCAACTCTCCTTGGTTCTGAGAGACAGAGAGAAAGAGAGAGAGAGAGTAATACCTCGAGATAGAGTTTATCTTAGTAATACAGAGAGAGAGAGTCATATCTCGAGAAAATAGAGTTGTAGCCCAAGAAAGAGAGAGGGGGAGAGAGTCATTGCCCAAGAGAGAGAGAGAGATAGAGACAGAAATAGAATCATATCTCAAGAGTAAAACCCAGAGATAGAGAGAGTTATAGCCCAAGAGAGAGAGAGAGTCATCGATAGGGTATGACTCTCTCTTAGGGGGGATATTACCCCAGAGAGTAAAACTCCCCCCCCCCCCTCTCTTTCTCTCTCTCGAGCTATGACTCTCTGTTTATGGCCTATGAATCTAACCCAAGATAGAGTTATGGCCATAGAGATAGAGAAATAGAGAGAGAGAGAGAGAGAGAGAGAGAGTCATATCTCTTTATGAATAGACTCTGTCTCAGGATATTACTCTCTCTCTCTTGGGGCTATGACATAGTTTCTCTCGAGGTATATTGTCATGACTCTCTCTCCCCAAGAGGGTGAGAATAAGAGATAGAGTCATAGGCTGAGAGAGAGAATGAGAGATTACTCAGCAACTCTCTCTTAGTGTAGTACTCTCTCTCTTTCTCTCTCTCTCTCTCTCTCTCTCTCGATATTACTCTCTCTTTCTCTCTTTCTCAGACCTATGACTCTCTCTCTCTCTCACTCTCTCATTCTCTCTCTCTCTCTTAGGGTATGACTCGCTCCCACTCTCGCTCGGGAGAGAGAGAATGAGTGAGAGAGAGAATGAGAGAGTAATATTACTATGACTATATTATCTCTCAGAGATAGTATTATGCACAGTAATATCCCGAGAGAGACAGAGGGAGGGAGAGTCATATCCCGAGAGTCATACCCCGAGAGAGTCATTACCACAAGAGTAACACAACGAGAGATAGTCATAGCCCAAGAGAGAGAGAATAGAGTCATAGCCCGAGACAGAGAGAGAGAGAGAAAGATTAATACCTCTGAGAGGTAGAGAGACTGAGAGAGTAATGACTCTCTCTCTCTCTCTCTTAGGGGATGACTCTCTATCCTCTCTCTTAGATAAAGAGTCATACCCTAAGAGAGAGAGAATAGAGTCATAACCACAAAGAGAGAGTCATACCCTAAGAGAAAGAGAAAGAGAGAGTCATAGCCACCGAACGAGGAAGAGTCGTAGTCTTGGGGTATTAAGAGAGATAAAGTCATAGCCACAGAGATAGAGGTACTAGAGTTATTATCTATTACGATATGAGTCTCTTAGTCTCTCTCTCTCTCTCAGGATATTACTCTGTCAGTCTCAATCTCTCTTGGGGTTTTACCCTCTCTTTCTCTCTGTTGGAGTATGATAGTTTATGACTCTAATAGAGAGAGAGAGAGTCATAACCTCTCTTAGGTAGAGTCTTGAGTATTACTCTCGGTATTCTCTATCTCTCTCTCAAGAGTAATACCCAAGTCATAGACTCTCTTTCTCCCTCCCCCTCTCTCTCTTTCTCAGGAGAGTGAGTCATACCCTAAGAGAGAGTCATAGAGTGATACCCCAAGGGAAAGAGAGACTCTCTCATATCGTAATAGATATGACTCTCTCTCCCGAGAGAGAGTCATAGACAAAGAGAGTATACCCTAATAGAGTCATACCCCAAGCTATTACTCTATTATCTCTCTCCCGAGAGGGGTAATACCCTAAGAGAGTCATAGCCCGAGAGAGACTCATAGAGAGAATCGAGTATAGTCTGAGAGAGAGTCTTAGCCTAACTCATATCCCTAAGAAAGAGAGAGAGTAATATTACTCTTAAGGTTATGACTCTCTCTCTCATTCTCTCTCTATCTCTCAGTGTATTACTCTCTCTCTCTCTCTATGACTCTACTCTATCTTGGGATATTACTCTCTCTCTCTCTCTCTCTCTCGGCTATGACATAGCCTCTCTCGGGGTATATTGGTATGACTCTCTCTCCCAGAGATTGTGAGAATGAGAGATAGAGTCATAGGCTGAGAAAGAGAATGAGAGATTACTAAGCGACTCTCTCTTAGTGTATTACTCTCTCTCCTCTCTCTCTCAATATTACTCTCTTTCTCTCTCTCTCTTATTCTCTCTCTCTCTCTTAGGTTATGACTCTCTCTCCCCTTTCTCTCGGGAGAGAGAGAGAGTCGTACCCTAAGTGAGATAGAGAAAGAGAGAGAGAGAGAGAGAGAGAGAGAGAGTCATAGGCCTACGAGAGAGTAATATTACTATGACTCTATTCTCTCTCAAAGATAGTAATATGTAGAGTAATATCGAGAGAGAGAGAGAGAGAGAGAGAGGGGGGGGGGGGGAGTCATATCCCAAGAGTCATACCCTGAGAGAGTCATTACCCCGAGAGTAATACACCGAGAGAGAGTCATAGCCCAAGAGAGAGATAATAGAGTCATAGCCTAAGAGAGAGAGAGGGAGAGAGGTCATATGACTCTCTCTGTCGATTAGTCACAGAAAACGTGCAAACTAATTTCTTCTTCAAGATGGTCTAACAATAGGTTAACTTACTATCATTAAGACTAGCAATAAACCAAACAACAGGGGAACAACATGAGCTAAAGAGAAACATTCCATAAGCAATTCAAGAGAAACAATTCATGTAGAGAAGAACAACTATCGCCGATATATGAGCAGATAGAAACATAACAAAGAAGGATGACTATCACAGAGACAATTCTTGTAATATCTCAAATTTTTGTTGAGTTAAGCACAAGGCTTATGTGATAAATTGGGATGCTAGGAGTGAAATTGGACTATTTGGAAATATTGGTCAAGAGAAATATATTTTGAATAAGTTAATTACGATGCCCGAAATATGGCCATATTTAGTTTTGGAAGTGATCAAAGTTATGGAGAATTGTATGATGATATTTGGAGCTAGATAGGACAATATAAATTAGAATTGTAGTTAGTGGAATTAGTAAAAGAAAATATACTTGGACGTATTTGGATATTGTAATGATATTGTTTGGACTAGAAGCTTGGATATAATAAGATTGAAAGTATAAGACTTATACTATTTTGAGGGCATATTGGATTTAATGAAGAATATTGTGAAGGAAGAATGGTGGTGCATGTTGTTATGATTATACTGAGAGGGTGAAAATCCAAATGGTGACATTGGAGTTTTCCGGCTATGCAAGCTTTTGGTGGGAAGACCTTAAGGCTCAAAGAAGGAGAAGTGGCTATGATGATATGAAAAGTTGGAAAGCCATGAAGGCCCTAATGGAGAAAAGATTTGTTCCTTCCAATTACAAGCAAGAATTGTTCCTCTAACTCCAAAATCTAAAGCAAGGTTCTCAATCGGTGGAGGATTACTTAACCGAATTTGAAACCTTAAAGATCCAATGTGCAATATAGAAAAACCAAAGGAGCAAATCATTGCTAGATTTATCAAGGGGCTCCATAGAGAGATTGGAGACATTGTGAAGTTACAACCATTTAACACCATGGACGAGGTGGTTCAATTGCCCTTGAAAATAGAGAGGCAAAGAAAAAGAAAATTGAAGGAGAGCAACACTCCGCCGTTTCCTAAAAGCAATATCCCTTTCAAACCGACTCCTAAGCTTGATGAAAAGAGCTCCCCTATGAAAGTCCAAGAACGAAAAGGGTAGTGAAAAGAGGACAGTAAGTCTTGATGGCATCAAACCAAGTAGAGAGACATCAAGTGCTACAAATGTCTTGGCCTTGGACATATTGCGTCACAATGTCCCAATAAGCGGATGATGGTAATGAGGGGAAATTCTGAAGAGATTTTCTATGAGGATGATTATTGTGAAGCACCTTGCACTATGGAAGAACCCTTAGAAGACACCTATTATGCTCAAGAGGGACCACTACTTGTTGTAATGAAAAGATCAATGGCAATACAAAACCGAGAGTAGGAGAACCAACGAGAGAACATCTTTCATACCCGATGCAAGGTGGGGGGAAAGGTCTACTCTTCGATAATAGATAGGGGAAGTTGTACAAATGTGGTCTCCCTTGAAGTCATTGAGATGTTGGGATTGGAGACTGCATCCTACCCTACAAATTAAATTGGCTCAATGAGAAAGATTCCATAAAAGTGACCAAGCCAGCCCAAGTTACCTTTGCAATTGGCGGCTATGAAGATGAAGCCCTCTTTGATGTTGTGCCTATGAGTGCAAGCCATCTATTGTTGGGAAGACAGTGGTAGTTTGATAGGAGGGTGACTCATGATGCTTTCAGAAATTTTTATTCTTTCAAGATGAATGGGAGGATTGTCAACCTAGCTCCTTTCCCGCCTGAACAAGTAGTTCAAGATTATGAAATTATAAAGAAAGGAAGATCTGATTCTTCTTTATTTATTTCCAAGAAGGAATTAAAGAAAACTTTATTGCAAGGGGGTCCATTCGTGCTGATTCTATTGAAAGACAGAGTGGGGGAATTGAGGATTATACCCGATTCTCTTATGCATGTGATCCAAGAGTATCAAGATATCATTCCTGAGGAGCTTCCTCAAGGCCTTCCACCACTACGTGGAATAGAGCACCAAATTTATCTTGTTCTGGGGAATGCATTACATAATAGACCATCATATAGACTAAATCTAGAAGACGCTAAGGAGCTACACAAGCAAGTCATTGAGCTCCTTGAGAAGGGCTACATCCAAGAATCACTTAGGCCTTTTGCGGTTGCTTCATTGCTTGTTCCGAAGAAAGATGGTTCTATGCAAATGTGCGTGGTACTAGAGCCATAACCCAGATTACTATCAAGTATAGGTTTCTCATACCTAGACTTAAGGATATGCTGGATGAGCTTAGTGATACCTCAATTTTCTCTAAAGTTGATCTCAAGAGCGGCTATCACCAAATTCTAATGCGGGAAGGAGACGAGTGGAAAACCGCATTCAAAACAAAGTATGGCCTCTATGAATGGATAGTTATGTCCTTCGGATTGTCCAATGCCCCAAGTACATTCATGAGGGTGATGCATCACATCCTTAAAGACTTTATGGGATGGTTCATCATGGTCTACTTTGACAACATTCTTGTGTCAGTATGGATTCTCCTTCACATGTGGTGCATCTTCGAATTCTTTTTGAGACCCTCAAAACTGTAAAGCTCTAATTCAATTTGAAGAAGTGCTCTTTTGCTCAGAAAAGAGTCTATTTCTTGGGGTTTATTATCACAAAGCAAGGAATGGAGGTTGAAGACTCCAAAATCGAAGCCATCAAAGAGTTTTCGATTCTTAGGAGCATTTATGAGGGATGGAGTTTCCACAGATTAGCTTCATTCTACCGAAGGTTTATTAAAGGCTTTAGTACCATCATGGCTCCCATCACCAATTGTACTTAGAAAGGAAAAGAATTTCAATGGTCAAAGGTGTGCCAAGCTAGTTTCGAGACCATGAAAGATCAACTATGTCATGCTCCCGTATTAGCATTACTCGATTTTGCCAAGGTTTTTGAAGTCGATTGTGATGCCTTGGGGTTGGGAAATGGGGCTGTCCTAATGCAAGAAGGTAGGCCCATTGCCTATTTTAGTGAGAAGCTCAAAGGGGTTCACTGGACTATTCAACGTATGACAAGGAATTTATGCAGTTATTCGTTCTCTCGAGGTGTGGCAACACTATCTTATATCCAAAGAGTTTATCATACATCCCCAGGCTCTCAAACATTCACAACCAAGGAAAGTTATATTGGAGGCATGGAAAATGGGTAGAGTTCTTGGAACGCTACCCCTACATTATGAAGTATAAGAAAGGGGACACAAATCAAGTGGCGGATGCACTCTCACGAAGATATTCTCTTTTGACCAAGCTCAATACAAGACTCTTCATTTTTTATTGGATCAAGACTTTATATGCTGATGACAAAGATTTTGGAGCTATATTCCAATGTTTTTTGATGAGGGCCGAGGGTCCCTATAATTTTATGGATGGCTTCCTTTTCAAAGGGGGCAAGATTTGCATCTCGATTTGTAGTCTTCGAGAGTCACTAGTAAGAGAAGAGCATTGTGGTGGATTAGCAAGTCATTTTAGGGAGAAAAATACTTTAGAGGCTGTTAAAGAACACTTCCATCGGCATCATCTTCTCAAAGATGTTCAAAGAATCATTGAAACATGTATTGTGTGCAAGAAGGCCAAGAGTCGTGTTTTACCGCAAGGGCTATACCTGCCTTTGCCCGTACCCACTCATTCTTGGGAAGAGATCAGCGTTGATTTTGTTTTGAGAGTCCCCCGAACTGCTAGAGCCAAAGATTCAATTATGGTGATTGTAGATCGTTTCTAAAAAATGGCACATTTCGTGGCTTGCAACAAGACCGACGATGCTAGTCTTGTACCAGATCTATTTTTCAAGGAAGTAGTGAGGTTGCACGGAGTTCCCCGCTCTATCGTCTCCAACTGGGATACTAAGTTCCTAAGCTCTTTTTGGAAGACACTTTGGATGAAATTAGGTACTAAGTTGGTTTTTAGTACCTCTTTTCACCCTCAAACCGAAGGTCAAATGGAGGTTCTAAACTGTACTTTGGGAGCAATGTTGATAAGTATTGTGAGCAAGCGATTGGCGGATTAGGATCTACAATTGCCATATATAGAGTTCGCCTACAACCGAAGTATGCACCAAATGACAAAACTCACCCTGTTTGAGATTGCATATGGGTTCAATCCCCTCACACCAATGGATCTTATTCCCTTACCCCTTGATCATTTTGTCAATGAAGATGGGCCTCCAAAGCCGAAAGGGTTAAAATGTTACATGAAAGGGTGAGTAAAACCATTGCAACAAAGAATGAAGCATGCTAGGCAAGCCAACCGGGGTCGTAAGGAACTGGTTTTTGAAGAAGGAGATTTAGTTTGGTTGCACTTATGAAAAGAAAGGTTTCCCCAACAAGGGAAGTGCAAGTTTACTCCCAAGGGCGGATGAGCCTTTCAAGGTACTCAAATGAATTAACAGCAATTCCTACCAACTAGAGCTTCTAGAAGAGTATGGAGTGTCCTCTACTTTCAATGTGCAAGATTTATCTCCATATTTGGGAGAGGATGAAAAAGAAGAAGGTGGTCAAGCCTTGGATTTGAGGTCAAATCTTCAATCATCCCAAGAGGATGACACACCACAAGGACCTATCACCCGAGCCCGAGCCAAGAGGCTCTCACTTTCATAACCAATTGTTATTTTGCAGGTGGAGCTGCCCTTGATGGTGTCGAAGATGAACCAAAGCTTGTTGAAAAGGAAGCACCAAAGTATGTGATCACTTGGCATCATGGAGTATACCCTCTATTAGAGCTAGAGACTCGAGAGCTCACAGATGACTACTTTGCCAAGGCTAATGAGGTTTCCTAGATAAAAATATGTTTCTTTTATATTATGACATGATTGTTGGATGTATGTTTCGATGAAATACTAGATTATTGGTTTACTTTGGTTAGAATTAGGATGGGTAATATGTTAGTCTTTTTTGTGGTCTAGGCTAACTTGTAGCCGAGTCCTCTTGCCCAATTTTGTGCTTAAAATGGCTTTTTTATAATTTTCCATTAGGGCATCCATTAAGGAGGTATTTAACCCTTCTTAATGACATCCTAATTCTATTTTTGGTCAATCTAAAGTAGAAGCTCAATTTTGTTTTAGGAGTTCCCTCCCAAAACACAACCGGAGTTCTTGTCTAGGTACAACTCGAAGGTTCAATTCCAAGAATTTCTTTCCTCACGTTATTTCAATCTTGGAGTAAGGATCTTACATGGAGTTCTCCCAGCACCTTTCCTTGAGGTGTTCCTTAAGAGAGGAGGGCCAGAAAATTGAAGGAAAAAATGTTGGAGTAGCCTTTTCAAGAAGGTCCATAGAAGTTGCAGTTTTTGAGTTTGTAGAGCTTGTGGACCAACTGGTAAGTGCAGGATTGTTCTCATTGTTTTGGTTCTGTAATTTGAGGTTGAGACTCTTTCTAAAGTGTATTGAACTAGTCATGATTTTGGAGATATTTGGAATTAGGTTTTTGGATTTGTACAATGTTATTTGGAGGTAGCTGAATCTGTCTTTGTTGGTTCTATTTCATGGTCGTGTATTGTTGTTTGCATAACTTCCGTTCCATTACGATTGTGGCTGTGAAATTTGGTGAGAATTTTGTTCCTTGTTAGTTGATGAGAGAACCATGAATACATTAAATCCGAGACCCTTCAACAATGTGGAAACTAGAATTAGGAGCGTCCTTGAAACAAGTATAGGAGCTTGACCCGTTATCTATAAAGAGATAAAAACGAAAGCTATCAAATTGAGGAACTTGACCCTAACCAAACTTGTTGATTAGAACCAAAGTTATCAAGTTTATCTTCCAAGTTTAAGCTTGAAGAAGATCTAGTTCTTCACAAAGAACCAAAGAGAAAATTCTCTCAAAAACTCTCAAAAATTCGTGTATATTAATTCCCCTAAAAAAAGGTACAAGCTTGTGTTTAAATAATACGCTACAAACATACCTAAATAAATTAAGAAATATCCCTAAAATAATCCTAAACTATAATATTCCAAATCCTAGTGATTTGGAAGTTTAAAGTTAACAGAAACAACTTTGGAAACTTAATAAATAAATTTAAAATAAAATAGGAAACTTGGAATTGGTAAGTTGGCTGCCTAAATTAAAGCTGAATCTGGGCAGCTTTTGAGATGTTATTTGAATGCCTAAATCTCTTCCGAATCTTGCGATCTTGGTGTCTACGGAAAGCTCCAGATGTCTACTTTAATTTATGTGAAGACTACGTGTCCATTTAAAATCGTGATCTGGCCAAAATCAGCATATCCATTTCGGTGCGCAGAAAATCAAGGCCCAATCTCGAACTTGCTTTTGTCTTTCTAGTTGGCCCATTTAGAATAATGACTCCCTCCATTTTTGTTGTCCTTTGCACATTCTTCCACCATTGCTTTTTCATCAACAGTTAGCATATTTATTGGTTTTAATATGTTTTGAGTTGACTCTTTCTCTTGAATCTCCACAATTAAGCTTTGCAATTCTTTGTGCATTTTCTTGGTTCTTGATCGTGTCATTGGACCTCCTATGCCTTGCAATGGATCATTGTCTTTGGAATTGATCTTGGTTGCACTTTGATTTGCATCATTATTTCTTCATATCTTGCCAATTTGAGAGTGATTGGCTTTTTGCATTGGAAGTTCTTATTACTGGAAGTTGAGTGTCCGATTTGGTTATTAGTCGGTTGTGCGCATCCCCTCCCATTTTGCACCCTTGCAGCTGGTGAATCAGTTGATATGAGGCATGTTGAAGTCTCCATATGTAGGATCTAATAATGGCAGTGACTTCTTGGATTGGATTGAATAGGTGGATCGTGTCTTTGATTGCTACAATTATACCGAGAAGTTGAAAATCCAAATGGTAACATTGGAGCTATCTAGGTATGCATGCAAGCCTTTTGGTGGGAAGACCTTAAGGCTCAAAGAAGGAGAAATGGCTACGATGATGTGAAAAGTTGGAAAGCCAAGAGTCTAATGGAGAAAAGATTTGTTCCGTCCCATTACAATCAAGAACTATTCCTCCAACTCCTAAATATGAAGTAGGGTTCTCAATCGGTGGAGTTTTTAACCAAATTTGAAATTTTGAAGATCTGATGTGCCGTGAAGGAACCGAAGGAGGAAACCATTGCTAGTTTCATCAAGAGGCTGCATAGACAGATTGGTGACTTGGTAGAATTGCAACCATTTGACACCATGGACAAGGTAATTCAATTTGCCTTTAAGATAGAAAGATAAAGAAAAAGAAAGTTGAGAGAAAACACTACTCGGCCGTTTTCAAGAAATGTTTTGCCTCATAAGTCTCCTCCCGAGAATGATGAAAGAGGGCCAGCATTAAAATCACATGAGGGCCAAGCCAATGAAGAAAAGAAAGCACATGTTGAGACCACTATTCCAAGGTCGAGGGACATAAAATGTTTCAAGTGTCTCAGCCTTGCACATATACTCTCTCAATGCCCCAACAAACGTGTCATAGTGATAAGGGGGCACTCCGAGGAAATAGAAAGTGCATATGAGGCTATGGATGCACAAATTACCGAGGTTGAGCCACAAGAAGAGACTTATTTTGCTCAAGAAGGACCGCTCCTCATGACATTAAGAAAAACCGTAATCACACAAGTTTGAGAGGGTGATGACCAAAGAGAAACCATTTTCCATACTCAGTGCAAAATCGAAGACCAAGTTTGTTCCCTCATTATGGATGGGGGAAGTTGCACCAACGTAGCCTCCTAAGAAGTTGTTGAGAAGTTGCACTTGGATACAACTAAGCACCTAAAGCCTTACAAGTTAAATTGGTTGAATGAGCGAGAGGAGGTGAAGGTGTCCAAGCAAGCTTGCATTTCTCTTACAATTGGAGGCTATGAAGATGAGGTACTATGTTATGTAGTACCTATGAGTGCAAGCCACATATTATTGGGAACGCCGTGGTAGTATGATAGAAATGTCACACATGATGGCTACTCGAATTTATACTCATTCAAGCTCAGGAATAAATTCATAAGACTAACACCTCTTCAACCAGACCAAATTGCTAGGACGACTACGAAGAAAGGAGGAAGGGTGATGCACCTCAATGTGCAAGAAGTCATAACAAAGCAAATGCTAATCGGGTTTTACCAAAAAATAGAACACTCAAATTGAATCGATGATATCTCACAATGCATATAGGTAAATCACTTCAAATTTAGAGGGAAGCTAGTAATCACCCAGATAAACATCATCTCCAAAAATCATGCTTAAACTCACAATACAAATAAAGTTATGCTTCCTGCAAACCACTATTCGGAAATAGCTTAAGAAAAACAGTTTGCGGCTTCTTCAATAAAATGCTCCACAAAATACCTCAAATAGCCTCCATTCAATAACCAATTACCAGTACTTCAAAAACATCTAGAGAACATCCAATTTCCAAAATCCAAACAGAACTATAATAGATATTTCAAGGAAGAAAAAATGGAACTCCAAGCTTGTCCCCGCTAACCTCCAATCAATCGAAAGTAGCGACTTAATGGGACCCCTTCAAAGAGATCACTCTACCTTGGTTTTGTTCGGTCTTCTAATCCTCCACGCCAATGGACACCTCAAGGAAGAGATGCTGGGAGAAGTAGCATAAAGTCTTCTCTCCAGGACCAAACAAGAAAAAAAGAGAGAAGGACTTGTTGGTGAAGAATCCAGGGTTAAGCTAGATAAGACACCGATTGTGTTTGAGAGTAAACTCCAAACGAGATTAGCAGCTGCTATTAGGGTTTCAAAACTGCAGATTAGGGCCTCATTAGTAAGACTAAGTACCCTCCAAAAAGAAGCCCTAATGCCCAGTTACAAGTTTACCCTTATGTTCAATTTTTGGTCATGAATGCTTGGCTGACATGCTAGCCGAGCATTCTAACAAAATAAGAATTAAACAAAACCTAAATCTAATCAAAACCAATCTAGCAATCAATATCTTAACAAAATATAAATCTAACCAACATTTCAAACATAAAAATAGCCATATCACACATTAGCGGCTTCCTTAGCTTCGGTATTGTGAACCTTTAATTGGCTGCAGGTGGTTTGGTCTAGTCGAGGGGGTGTACCAATGTTCCAAGTGATCACTTCTCTTGGTGCTTCCTTGTCTTCATGTCCAGGCTCATCTCCAATTCCGTCAAGCATAGTGTCACATACAAAATAACAACTTGTTAGATAAGCAATGCCTCTTGGCTCGGGCTCGAGTTATAAGGCCATGAGGTGCATCAAAGGGAAAAGAGAAATCCACTTTACTTGTATTCAAGAACAAATTACTAGAAAGTTTTCCTTATATGATTACACACAAGGATTAGCCCATGCACATGAATTCCAAGCCAAGCACATGCCTTTAATTGTGCCAAGCACATGCTGAGCACATGCCATTAATTAGTGCCAAGCACATGCAATGCACATGCCATGAATTAGTTGGAGCACATGCCGAGCACATGCCATTAATTAGTTAGATCTTATCTTATTTTAAGATAGGTTTCTTTATTTTATTAAAAATTAGATCTACTTTATGTTTAGCTTATAAAATCACCTTAGGGAACAATTGTTAGAATCTTTTGTCAAATTGAAATTGAGAGCTTTTGTTTTTGTGGGAGGATTCCTTCTCTTGAGTTCTTTGCGAAGAACTTGATCGCTTTAAGTGGATTCTTGAAAGATCAAAACTTTTGATAGCTTTGGTTCTAGCCGACAGGTTTGGTTAGGGTCAAGCTCCTCTTCGGAATACTCTGGTTCTAGTAGACAAGTTTGGCTAGGGTCGTAGTTCCACCCGTTCGACCTTGTTTCGTGAGACGATCCGTTGTCAGTTCCGCATACATTGTTGGGTATAGGGTTCAGATACCCTAGGTTCGCATCAGTTGGTATCAGAGAGTTGGCTCGAATGTTTCAAGGTGTTATCTTTACTTTTTGCATTCAAATTTCTTCTTTTATTGATCCTTACGATCAATCTATCAAAATATCCAAAAAAAAAAAAATTTGTTGCTTTGTCTTCATCTATCAAAAAGTTAGATCCTTACAATCATATATCAAAAAATAAAATTTTTCTTTCGTTCATCTATAAAAAAAATAGTTGATCCTTTGATCATCAAAAAAAAAAAGTGAGATTTTTATCTCAAATTTTCAAAATTCAAAAAAAAAGGGGAAAGAAAAGTCTTTCAAATTTCAAAAATTCCTTATTTGATTCATCTCAAAGAGTACATTTCAAATATCTAATCTCCGGTTTATTTCTGTGAGTAGCTTGAGTAGCTTGGTTTTGATCAAACTTGAAGGAAATTTGAATTTAAAGTTTGAAAAAAGTTTGATTTTTCATAGTTTTTACTTGATTGAAAACCCTTTCTTTTCTTTGATTGAGTTGTGAGTAAAGAACTTAAAAGGGGAGAAGGAGTGGTAAAAGGTAGAGTTATGAGATCATATTGTAAAAGCCAATTTAGTGCGAACACGAGTGGAGTGATCCATTATTTGAGTGAAACACATGAGCGAGTGTGAAGGTCCAAACTTTATTATTATATTACTAACCTTTTCTTGTTTTTGTTTTGTTCTTTTATTCGAAAATCATGATGGGGAGTGGAAATGAAGCACAAGATGATATGAGGATGTTGAGGGCTATACAAGATCAAATTCAAGCCATAAATTCATGGTTAGATTATGTTGAAAGCCCAACTCCAACACATAGCCAAGAAAGGAGACATTTTGAAAGAGTTAAGTTTGAGAAGAAAAAGGTAAATTTACCACTTTTTGAAGGGGAAAAGTGATCCAGAAGCTTACATAGATTGGGAGCAAAAAGTCGACTGTATCTTTGGATGCCAAAAATACACTGAGGAAAAGAAAATCAGATTGGTTACCATTTCATTCATGGAATGCGCAAACGTTTGCTGGACACAAGAACTGATGGATCAAAGGATGTATGGAGAACCACCAATTCAAACTTGGAAAGGCATGAAGGCCATCATGAGAAATAGGTATGTTCCTTCACACTATGCTAGAGAATTACGTCAAAAATTTTAGCGCTTAAATCAAGGTTTCATGAGTGTGGAAGAATATTATAAGGAGTTTAAAGTTTGCAGGCAAGAACAAATATTAAAGAAGATTCTGAAGCCACCAAGGAACGATTTTTACAAGGTATGAACTTTTGAATAGCAAGTATGGTAAAGAGGCAACATTACATGCAATTAGAAGATATGGTACAAAAGGCAATCAAGGTTGAAAGACAACTCAAGAAAAAAGGAGTAAGCATCATCAAAGAGGAGACTTTACATTCTTCATCCGATTTTTACAAAAAGAAGCATAAGGTTGTGCAATTCTATTGTGAGAAACTTTATGAATCTTGTTTGAAGTAGAAACCAATCAACACGGCAACAACAAGTTCTAAAGAGATGCATGATGATCTGAATGAAGTAATTCAATGAATTAGTTCATCAAGGAAGATAAGTTGATAGAAAAGAAAGAACTTGAGGAAAAGCAAGATGTTCATGATGCTAAAGGAAAAGAGTGTGATGAAGTGGAGCAACAAATTGAAAGAGGTACACAAGAGGAAAATTTTGAAATTGGAAATATTAAGAGTGTAAGTTCAAGGATAATGAATTACAACCACTTCAGGAAAATAGCAATACGGAAGTGGGAGAATCAATACAAGAAGATTTGTTGATCACAAAGAAAGTTTTAGATGTGCAAGACGAAGAAACTAGTAAAGATCAAGAAGAGATTACCTAGGATTTTCAAAGTTACGCCAAAACCAAAGCAAGAGAAGAAAAATTAGATTTTGATGGAGTTGAACAAACTTTGGAAGTTGAAGAAATAAAAAGAAATAAAAAAGAAAAAGGCAAAAGTGAAAAAGGAGATAAAAGAGCCATAGAGAGAAAATCCAAAAATAAAGTGAGCAAAAAAGGCAATGAGGAAGAAAAGAAATTGGTCGACGAGAAAAGAAAAACTGAGAGATAGAAGGAGAAAAAAAATAGTGGGAGAGGATGTAAAATCCGAGGGAGACAAGGAAAGGAAAAGAATTAGAGTGATTAAAAAGTGAAAGAAAAATAGTGAGATGTTTTTGCTTTTATGTCAAAATATTTGTTTTACCTCCTATAAATTAACTCCTTTATTTTTAGTGGATGTTTCACTTATTTTGCAGGATAATAAAGACATACATCCAAAGGAATTACCAAGGGATGTAACACCATTAAGAAAGATTGAAAAACAGTGGATGCTTTACACCAAAAAGATTTCGAATGACATGTACTACAAAGGTAAGGACATTGTGGTTACCAACACATTGTCAAAAAGGTATGTACTCGCTACTAAGCTTCAAACTAAGTTATTGAGATCTGAATTTATTAAAAATTTATATGAGAATGACTTAGATTTTGGAGGATTTTTGATAGATTGTAACAAAGATGCATGTGCCAATTTTTATGGAAACTTTTGGAATATTTGTGGCAAAGTTGCATGCATAGATTTTTATGGAAAGATTTGGATTGATTTTGAAAGAATAGCATGTGTTGGAAAATTTTGGATTAGTGTTTCGATTTTTATAGTCATAGAGGAATTCTATTCATGAAGATTATATTATATGTTCCTAAGTTTTATCTTTATGAATTGAAAAGTGGATCTTTGGAGCAAGTGCCAATTATGTGACCTATATGAAAGTAGGTATTTTTAAGACCTTATATGAGCATAAAGATCGAAATTGGATATGGATATGGAATAGTTGGTATTTTCATGAATATGGAGCATGCATGATTTTTAGGATTGAATTAAAAAAATAGATATTATCAAATTCGGATTAAAAGAGGTTATAATTGGAAAATTGTGTTTGAAATTAAACATGGATTTTATGGATGGTTGATTATGCTCTATGAAGTATTCAAAGATTCTAGTACTTTTATGATAATGATGAATCATGGGTTTAGATATTTGATTGCGAAATTTGCTAGTATATGTTTTGATGATAGTTTAGTTTATGGCAAAATTGTGGAAAAACATGTTTAACACTTGGATTTAATTTTTATTACTTTGAGGGAGAATCAATTATATGATAATTTGAAGAAGTGTTTAATGCATGATGAATTTATATATAATGAGATTGTCCATTCTATCATATCTTACTCACCTTTTGAAATTATTTATGGATTTAATCTTTTAATTTCATTAAACTTTTTACCTTTACCTACTAATGAGTTAGCTAATCTTGATGGAAAGGAAAATGTCAAAGTTGTTAGGAATTTACATGGAAAGGTGAGGAATTTACGAGTGAGACTTATATTCGATCCGGAAATTGATTATGGATTCACGTGAAGAAAGAAGGATATGTCATTCAACGAAAGCACAAGTTGCATCCAAGAGGAATGGTTCCTTCCAAGCCATAGAGCACATCAATGACAAAACTTATAAAAATTTGTTACAAAGCAAATATGGTAATGAAAGTACTTCTTTTAATATTATTGATTTGTCTTTGTATGATGCAAGCGATTCAAGGACGAATCTTCTCGAAGAAAGGGGGAAGGATGTGATCTAGAAAACCTACAAAAACAATGATTTATTAGGAGGCATTGGAGGCCGAAATACTAGAGCAAGGATAAAGAAGATGAAAGAAAGACATAAACTTTTGGTGGAAGAAATCCAAGAGAGAGAGCCCAAAATGCATGACCCAAAAACATTGAAGAACTTGCTAACAATAGAGGAGATACAAGATACAAAATCATAGAACGCAAAGAATGGATTTTGATCTGGAAAGCCCAATGCACGCCCTCGACACATTCCGAAGCTCGCGTGCGTCCACCTTCCATGATCTGCGTGCCACCTTCAAGTCCTATCACACCAACAGCCCATCAAAGTATTAGCCCATTCACATGGATTCCAAGCCAAGCACATGTCAAGCACATGCCATTAATTAATGCCAAGCACATGTCGAGCACATGCCATTAATTAGTGCCATGCACATACCGAACTCATGCCATTAATTAATGCCAAACACATGTGATGCACATGCCATTAATTAGTTAGATTTTATCTTATTTTAAGATAGGTTTCTTTATTTTATTAGAAATTATATCTACTTTATGTTTAGCTTATAAAATCACCTTACGGAACAATTGTTAGAATCTTTTGGCAAATTGAAAATTGAAGCTTTTGCTTTTGTGGGAGGATTCCTTCTCTTGAGTTCTTTGCGAAGAACTTGATCTCTTCAAGTGGATTCTTAAAAGATCGAACCTTTTGATAGCTTTGGTTCTAGCCGACATATTAGGTTAGGGTCAAGCTCCTCTTCGGAATACTCTTGTTCCAGTCGACAGGTTTGGCTAGGGTCATAGTTGCACCCCTTCGACCTTGTTTCGTGAGACGATTTGCTGTCAATTCCACGTGCGCTGTTGGGTCTAGGGTTCGTATATCCTAGGTTTGCATCAAAATCTGTGCATGGGGTTGTGGGAAGCATACTTGGTGGATAGAATGATGCTGAAGAAGAAAGAGGAAACGTGGGCCAAGCGTTGGATTTGAGGTCAAATCCTCAATCACCCCGAGAGGATAATGCACCACAAGGCCCGATCATTCAGGCATGAGCCAAGAGGATCATCATTTTCCTAAAAAGCTTTTTTTTTTGTAGGTGAAACCATTCTTGAAGGACTTGAAGAAGAGCTTTTATAAGAAGTGAAAGGAATGCCTAAACACTTTCTCACTTGGAAGTCCATTGCATCCTCTCGGCTTACACCAATAACCCGGGAACACATTAAAGCCAAAATTGCCGAGGCTAACGTGGACCATTAGTGTGAGATATGTCCTTTTTATGTTATGACATGTTCTTTAGATTTATGTATTTTTGGAATTACTAGATATTGGTTGGTTTTGGATAGTTTTAGGTATGTATTGAATTTTGTTTTTTTTTGAGTGCTCGGCTAGCATGTTAGCCGAGCATTCATGGCTAAATTTTGACTACAAGACTATATTTGTAATTTTGACTTAGGGTAGCCTTAAGGGGGTATTTAATCTTCCTTAAGGGTGTCCTAAACCCTAGTTTTGAAAATCAATTAGCAGTAACTCAAAGTCATTTTTGGAGTACCCTACCAAAACACATCGGTGTTCTTGTCAAGGTTTGCCCGAAGACTTGAATCCAAAGATTTCTTTTCCTCATTGTTGTTGTCAATCTTGGAGGAAGGATCTTATACTGAATTCTCCCACCATCTCTCCTTTGGTTGCTACTAATGAGAGGAGGTTCAAAAGATCGAATGAAAACAAGTTGGAGTGGCCTTTTGAAAGAAGGTCCATCAAAATCGCGACTCCCAGTTTATGAAGCTTGCGGACCAGCTTGTATGTGCATAGAAGTTCTTGTCGTTCTTATTATAGTTTAATTCTGGAATTTTTGGAAATGTTTTGGTTTCTAGATTGTATTGTGTTTTTCAAAAGTTGGTGGTCTTTGGAACTAAATCCTTGATGTTGTGCAACGATTTTTGAAGATAGCAGATTCTATTCTTGTTGATTCAATATCCAAGCAATTTTTTCTCAATTGTATAACTCTGTCTTCATAGCGAATTTAATTGTAAAATTTGCTAGAGACTTTGGCCTTTAGAATCGAAAGTTATTGACCTTTTAATCTAGTGGGCCGAAACTATTCTTATTTGGTCAATTTCCAAGCAGCTTCTTGTAATCGGTATAACTATGTGTCTGTTACGATTCTAAGCATGTTTTTTGGAGGAAACTTGTTTCCTTGCGTCTCCTAAGTCCCCTCCAAATTCAAATTGGATTGGATGTATGTATTGGGAGTTATCATTGTATTCCTTGGAGTGATTTGTTCTAGAAATATCTGATTAGCACCATCCCTAATTTGTGAAACTTTGCACCCCATGGTGCATCAATGTCTGAAGTCTGACATGGTAGAACTTCAAGGAATTGTTCTATGAAAAGTATTTTAATTATATGTTCTAGACTCAGAAACTGGAGGAGTTCATGCGATTGTGCCAAATAGGGACGTATCTGAATACATTCAGAAGTTTGAAGCATTGTTCAAATTTGCTCAACATCTGATAGCCAGTAATGAGTGCAAAGTCTACCACTTCGTGTGAGGACTTAAAATAGAGATCTTGAAGGGAGTAAGACTATTTGGCACTCGGGGTGTTCCCTATGCGCAGGTTGTTGTTAAGGTGCTTAATGCGGAAGATGTGGAATTATTGGTAGTGAAACAATGGAAGATAAACATGAGAGTCTGGAGGACCAATCAGAACCAGCAACAACGAAGCACTCTACCTAAAAACCAAGGAATTAAATTTCTATCTAAAAACGAAGTGCATCAGAGGTAAGACAAGCGCACAATGGTGCTTTGGGTGTAAGAACGTATCAGCCCAAAGCATTTCCAAAGTGCAAGAAAGTCTACCGTGGTGAATGTGTGGCTGGATCAAGGCAATGCTTCAGATGTGGAGGGCCGAACACCTTGCCAAGTTTTGCTCAGCCAACATTGCAGGAGGGGTGCCTCCACGGGTTTTCTCTTTGTACAGAAATGACGAAGAGGAGGAACAATCGGAAATCATATTAAGTACACCCATAACTTATGAAGCAATTATATGTGTGTTTTATATATATGATGACATAGAAATATTCCTTATTTACATTTGAAGTCCTGCAGCTAGAATAAATAGGTTTTCTAGTCATATCAGGTACTAATTATATTAATAATATTGTTGCGTATATCTTATTCGACTTTGGAGCTACTTAATCGTTCATTTCAACTGAATTTTGCATGAAAGTGAATTGTCTCTCGGGTATTTTGAAGAGTGAGTATCGAGTGTTGCTACATTTTTGCGATTACCTGTCAGCCAATGGCATTCTGAAAGCATATGCAGTTAAGATAAATGACCGCACCTTCCATGCCGATTTGATTGCTATGGACATGAAGGGGTACGCATTATTCTTGATATGGACTGGCTGTCACATTACCAAGTCATTATCAATTGTAGGAAAAGAGAAGTCTGCTTATACTCTCTCAATGGCGAACAACATGTTTTCTAGGGAGTCAAGGAAAAGGGCATGCTCACAATTATTTCTGCACTTAAGACGGATCGATTACTGCAAAGCAGATGTGAAGGGTTCTTGGTAAGCATGATGGACACTATAGTAGCCTCAAAGGTGAAGATAGAAGAAGTTGCAGTGGTCTGAGTTTTTCTAGATGTTTTCCTAGACGATCTCCCTGGATTGCCACCGGATAGGGAGATTGAATTGGTAATTGATCTACATCCCATAACAGAACCCATCTCGAACAACTAGTATAGAATGGCACCGACTAAATTGCACAATTTAAAGATCCAACTGGAAGACTTAGTCAACAAGGGGAAGGTCAAGAATAAATACCCTTTGCCTCGAATTGACGATTTATTCGACCAGTTGCATGGTGCCAGTGTATTTTCAATGATTGACCTTTGTTCGGGGAATTCTCAGTAGAAAGTTAAACCAGATGATTTACCTAAGACGACATTTTGAATGAGGTGTGGACATTATGAATTCCTGGTGATGTCATTCGGGTCCGGACAGCTTTTATGGATCTGATAACCCAGATCTTCAAAGATTATCTCGACAAGTTTATTATCGTCTTCATTCACGATATTATCGTCTATTCTTAGTCGAAGGAAGAGCACTACGAACACCTCAAGATTGCCCTATCTGTTCTGGAACAGCACCAGCTATATGCTAAATTTTTCAAGTGTGAATTTTGGCTAAGTGAAATCAGCTTCCTAGGTCATGTAATTTCTAAATGTGGCATTGTTGTTGACCCAGCGAAAATACAGGCGATTGTGGAATGGGTACAACCAAAGAACGTGGGGAATGTGAGAAGCTTCCTCAAACTGGCTGGATATTATAGACACTTTATCGATAGATTCTCCTAGATTGATCTGCTCCTCACCAGTCTAACAAAGAAGAATGTAAGATTCTGGTGGTCAAACGAGTGTGAAAAAATCTTTCAAGAGTTGAAGCGTTGACTGACCTCAAAACCTGTCTTGACCCTACCAGATGGGGTACTCATGCAAGATGAAAATGTGATTGCATATGCCTCAAGACAGCTAAGACCTCACGAGGCTAACTATCTTGCTCACGACCTAGAGCTCGCAGTGGTGGTATTTACACTCAAAATATGGAGGCATTATTTATATGGACAGTGATGCAAGATTTACACGGATCATAAAAGCCTCAAGTACATTTTTATACAAAAGGATCTTAATATGAGGCAAATGCGATGGTTAGAATTCACGAAAGACTATGATTGTGAGATCAAGCACCATCTCGATAAGGCAATGTAGTAGCCGATGCTCTAAGTTGAACAGTTGCGCTCATGAGCGCGATATGTGAAGAAATGTCGATGGGACTTCAAAAAGACATTTGAGAGTTGGACGTGCAAATGGTTCCTATGCACTTGAATACTCTTTTGTGGGCACTGACCCTGAAGCCTTCCATACTACAAAGAATTAAAGAAGCTCAACAGAATGACAGCCAATGTGAAGACTTCAAGTTGAATCCAAGTTTGGCAGAATATCAGGACTATTCTATATCCGCCGATGGAATAGTAAAGTTTAAATACAGATGGTATGTGCCTACTGACTCACACTTGAGCTTAACATTCTTGCGGGAGACTTACTCTTCAAGCTTCTCCATTTATCCAGGGTGTAACAAAATGTACAAAGACCTTAAGGTTCACTACTATTGGTCGGTGATGAAGTTTGACATTACTCAGTATGTAGCGTTGTGCCACGTATGTCAACAAGTAAAGGCCAAACATCAAAGACCTGGTCGAATGCTTTAGCCAATGCCAATACTAGAATAAAAGTGAGAGCACATTACTATGGATTTTGTTTGTTATGGGCTTACCCAAAACTGCTAGAGGACATGAGGTGATCTAGGTGATTATTGATAAATTAACCAAAGTTGCCCACTTCTTATTAGTAAAGATGAAGCGAAATCAGTTCGCAAACCTGTTTGTTAAAGAAATTGTACGATTGCATGGGGTTCCGGTCTCCATTGTATCTAATCGGGATCCGTAGTTTACATCTACATTCTAGAAAAGTTTGAATAAGGCAATGGGTACGGAGTTGAACTTTAGTACACCATTCCATCCACAACCCAATGGTCAAAGCGATTGGATGATCCAAATACTAGAGGATATGTTGCGTGCTTGTCTTCTAAAATTCCAAGTTGGGTGGGGAAGAGATGTTGTCGTTTGCCTAGTTTCCCTATAATAACAGTTTCCAGACCATGATTGGAATGGTTCCCTATGAGGTGTTGTATGAGAAAAAGTGTAGATCTCTGTTGTATTGAAGTGAGGTGGGTGAAGCTGAGTTTTACAACCCAGATATGATACAACAAACTGTCCGCTCATTGCAATCATCCAACAAAGAATGCTGGCTGCATAGAGTCATTAGAAGAGCTACGCTGATCATCATTGTAGGGACTTGGAATTCATTGAAGGAGACTTAGTTTTTCTAAAGATATCGCCTTTCAAGGGAGTTCTGTGTTTTGGGAAGAAAGGAAAGCTAAGTCCAAGATATGTTGGTCCCTCTACAATTGAAAAGGATCAGGAAAGTGGCATATCAGTTGCAGTTACCAATTTCCATGGAGGGTGTACACAACATATGTCACGTGTCTATATTGAAGAAGTGTCTCAATGATCCAACTCAAGTGGTACCTCCTAATGATGTGGAAGTTCAAACCAACCAAAGCTATGAAGAAAGGCAACCCATTCAGATTCTGGATTCGAGAGTTAAAGAACTTCGACATAAGCATATCTCACTAGTCAAGGTAATTGTGGCAGAATCATTTGGTAAAAGAAGCCACGTGGGAGAGAAGAGAAGGTATGGAGGCCAAGTACCCGGTGCTATTTAGTTAAAAAAATTTTGCTAAGGAGGGTAGCATGTAATATAAGGATAAATTACTCCATGAAATGTGATATAATGAATTTTGTGGAATTTGTGGAATATACATTTTTATAGGGTAACGTGCTTCGTAATGATGTACGGTATATTAACTAGGTAATTGTAGAAAAATCAGGGATATAAACCTATTAAAAAAAATAGAATATATATATATATATGTTACTGTAAATATAAGGATGAGGACAGAGAATAGCAGAGATTTCATTAAAAATAAAAATAAAATTGGATTGTGTGGGCCAGTCAACTGTAGCCGTCGATCGGGAATTTTTGGTTGACTATAGTCGTTGACCGGTGCTGAATGGTTTTGTGGGAAACAATTTTCACGTGGGACGGGTCAACTATAGCTGTCAACCTGTGGCACATTATTTTGTGAAAAACTGGCCAGAATTCCAGTTTCTTCCTGCAACCATTATTGGGTTTACCCGATTATTTTTCATCGATTCTCTCGAACCAATAATATTGTCAATGTGGCATTTATATATTGGACCACCTCACCATGGTTGGTGAACGTCCATTAGAGAATCTTTCTCCTTTCTGCCTATATGACGAAGAAAACTAATGCTGGAGAAGCACAAGTTTTATAGGGAAAGAAAAGCATAGAGAGAGAGAGTGTGTGTGTGTGGCAGAAAGAGGAAGGAGAGGAAGTTGTTGTCTGGATTTTGGTGAGAACCGCGAGCTGTTGCGGTCTGAGTTAGAGTTTGGCCGTGAGAAATCTACAGTATGTGGTAAGAAGTAGGCAAGTCATGACCAGAGAAGGCCTACACCAAAAAGCAGAGTCTATTTTATTAACTGAAAATGATATTATGTGAATTGGTTGAATGTTACTTTCGCTTAGTTTAGCCCCTATTAATTATGCATAATCTGTGAGTAGTGCGATGTTACTTTCTGGTTAGTAATTGATGGATATTAACTTTTAGTTTAACTCTTAGTTGCTCTCGGTTGTGTAGTAGATTGATGCAAACCAAGAATATTAGAGATCCCAGACCCGACAACATAGCGGAAGAATCACAGGACGCCTTTGAGATTCAAAAGGATTAAGAGCTCGACCCGAACCAAACTTGTTGATTGAACCAAAGCTATAAAGTTCGAATTTTTCAAGCAAACACTTGAAGAAGATAAAGCCCTCCAAACAGAACTCAAGAAGTGAATTGCTCTCTAAGCAAAATGTTCTCAAATTTCAAGTTGTAAGTTTTTTTTTACAATGAAGGATTGCTCATCCTTATATAGGCAACTAGAGGGGACTCTAAAATAATATAAAATGCCATAAAATGTACATAAGAATTCAGAAATTCAATGTCAGGTGAAGAAATGTTGAGGTGGCAATCAGAGGTCAATTTTGGGCGGCAGTGTGTGCAGCTAGCAGGGGCAGTGCGCGCGGTCGGTGCCCGCTTTGGGTCAGGGATGGCGGGAACCAAGAAGGTCCCGTTGGTGGGCACTAGTAGGCCCGCTACCGAAGCGGTGTGGGTATGTAAGCGGCGCGCTCGTGTCGGGGGGCACACTTTAGGGCGGCTGTCTGGACGGCGCACGCTTAGACTGATGGGCGGCGCGCGCGGTGGGCCAGGGCCATGGGCTGTTTTGAGTCTCCTTCATTTTCAACCCTTTTCTCCTAATTCCATTCCTTCCTTGGGCCTCAATTTGATCCTCTATAATGCTTAGAACCCTAGTGGACCTTGGCTTGCCATTTATTAGATCAAAATCTTGGATTAAAGCTTGTATACATTGGGTTTTCTTCCTTGTGATGGACATTCTCAATGTCCATTCCATATTTTGTGATGCTCCTTGGTTCTTGGGCACAACATGGCTCTTGATGGATCCTTGGATTGTATCATTCCCTCCCCCTTCGAAAAGATTCGTCCTCAAATCTTTGACATCATAAAAGGACAAGTTAGTAACATTTAAAGTAACTCTCCTGTGACCATACCTTCTTTTCTCCCTTAGATGATTCCAAGCACAATCTCCAAGGTGAAATACCACTCTCTTCAGGCTCGTCTTAGCTCGTTGTGCATAGGTCTCATTCCTTTTCGAATTGCCCCGTTCCTTCGTATGTAAATTCCTAAAAACTTTTACATTTCTTTATACATTAAAATTTTCACACTCATTAGTAAGTAAGATTAAAAATTCTAAAGAAATTGAAAAATTAAATTTATGACTAATTTCAAAAGATGAGTAATACTTAATAGATCGAACAATCTTATTATATATAAACTCATCAAGTGGTAAACACTTCTTCAAATTGTCATATGATTGATGTTCTTGAATACAAATTTAAGTGTTCAAAATGTATCTTCACAAATTTGCAAAAATCCAAATTACTTTCAAAACATATACCAACACATTTTTCAATAAAAAATTTAAACACATGATTCATCAATCTCATAAGAGTGTTAAAATAATTGGATAAACCATAAAGCAAAATTAACCACTCATATAGCCCATGCTTACTTTTAACCATACTTTTCCCATATCCATTTGTCAAATCCATGTTAGAATTCCCGCATGGTCCATATAGCTTATGCCCACAAAAATTAAAAAATGTAAACTTTTCACAATTATTCCAAAATTTTCCAAAACAATTTGCAAATACATCCTTTCCAAAATCTATGGCATTATCAAGCAAAAATCTAATATTTTCATACCTTAATGATTTAGTTTCAAGAGTTAAAACATACCTTGTTAACAATGGGTTGGCAACCACATTGTCCTTACCTTTGTAACTATGGATGGTGTATGGAGTAGATTCAATGAACTCCATCCAATTTGCTCGATATGGATTCGTTGCACCCAACAAGAAGTCAATTTGATATTCATTCTCTGTTAGTGGGTATAATTCTTTACGTGACTCCTTTGGAAACTCCTTTTCATCTTCCTATAAACAAGAGATAGATTCCACTAGAAAAGAATTGGTTAGCTCATTAGAAACGATAGAATTATCTTTGTATAACAAAGCTAGTTCTTCACTTTCCTCACTTTTCCTCACAAATTCACTTTCTTCCACCAATCTATTTTCTTCATCATTGCCTTTTGTGCTTAATTCACTCTCGGCTTTTTCCATTTCTCTTGGTTGTTCGACTACTCCCTCATTTTCTCTCGGTTGTTTGACTACTTCCTCATTTTCTCTCGATTGTTCGACTACTCCCTCATCAAACTTTTCCTCTTTGGTTTCTTCTTCAATTTGTTGCTCCACTTTAGAACTCTCATCAATATCATCATGCTTTTCCTCAATGATTTTCTTTTCAGTAAACTTTTCTTCTTTGATGAAGTCACTTCCTTGCTTTACCTCATTCGGATCTTCTTCATTCACCTCTTTAAAACACAATGTTTCGGTGGTGCTTAGTTTCTTCTTCAAGCAAGACTCGTAAAGCTTCTCAAAGTCATATTGTGCAACTTTGGGCTTCCATTTATTAGCATCAGGTTTCCTATAATAGTGCGAAAAGACAAACCTTTCTCTCACGATGTCCTTTAGGTCTTCCCAAGATTGAATTGGCAGTTCTCCACATCTCTTTTGATCCTTCAATAATTGCATCCACCAAACATTTGCATAATCCGTGAACTTCGTAGTGACTAACTTTATCTTCTTCACTTCCGAATAGTTTTGTTGATCAAATATGGAATCCATCTTTTGTTTCCAGTCCAAGAAAGTGTTAGGATCACTTTCCCCTTGGAAATAATGAATATTCACCTTGATTTGCCTTCGGTTACGTGCCTCTCGATCTACCATATCATACCATTCTCTTCGGTACAATCCATCGTTCATTTCAGCATCTATTCTCCTTCCACAAGAATAATTGGAGGATGGTATTTTCAATCGGTCCATTCTCTGAGCAAGATCCGGATATTGATCTTGCATCGACCTCGTGAACATTTTTAGATCCATGTCTCTCTCATTTCCACTAAATTGTTTTTTGAAAACAAATGATCACAATTTAAGTGAACACAATAAAGAGAAAGAAAATTACAACAATATAATTGAATATTAAACAAGAAGTAAAAATCGAAAGGAAGATAATTAATTGGATAAAGAAAATATGGTAAATTAAATGGTGCAACAAAGAAAATAATTTGATTTTTTTTTCACTTACGTGTTTACTCTCGTATTTTTTTGGCTTTATAATATACTTTTCTCTCTTGCCTTTTACCATTTGATCCCTTCTTTAGGTTCTTTAAGAAAGAACTCAATCAAGAGTCAATCTGACAAATGTTGCAACAAAAATTTCAAACTTTGGATCCAACGTTCCAGAATGACTGGAATACAATCCACGAAGGCGTTTACTAGAACCACTCTTTAGATATAATGTTTTTGAAGAATTGGATGTTTAAAGAGTGTATGAAAATAATCACCGAAGGTGAGACCTTGACACGACTAAGTTATTGACACGAATCAAATTTTTCTTCGGTGAAATTTTGAAACTTGAAGACAAAGAAATCCGATGAGAATATCAAATGATGTAAAAGTTTTCAAGCACTTTTTTTTTTAATGGAAATAACACTTGAAACTAGAGAATTTCAAAGAACAGAAAACAAGAACAATATTTATATTTTTATTGAATGAAATGAAATCTCGATACTTGAGGATTTCTAAGAACACGAAAAAAGAACGATATATATATATATATATATATTTTGAACAGGATGAAATCTCGATATTTGAGGATTTCAAAGAACACAAGAACCAGAAGAACACTTTTTTTTTTTTAATTTGGATAAGGAAAAACAAGAACAATAAAAGATAGATAGAAAAACAATAAAGATAGCGTTTTGAATTGTAGGCAAACAAGCTCTAATACCAAATGATGCGAACCATGGATATTAGAGATCTAAGACCCGACAACAACGCAGAATAATCACAGGACGCCTTGGAGATTCAAAAGTATTAGGAGCTTGACCCGAACCAAACTTGTTGATTGAACGAAAGCTATCAAGTTCGAACTTTTCAAGCAAACACTTGAAGAAGATCAAGCCCTCTAAAGAGAACTCAAGAAGAGAATCACTCTCTAAGCAAAATGCTCTCAAATTTCAAGTTGTAAGTTTTTTTTTACAATGAAGGATTCCCATCCTTATATAGGCAACTAGAGGGGACCCTAAAACAATATAAAATGCCATTAAATATACAAAAGAATTTAGAAATTAAATGTTAGGTGAAGAAATGTCGAGGTAGCAATCGGAGGTCAATTCTGAGTTGCGGTGCATGCAGCCAGCAGGGATGGTGCGCGGGATCAGTGCGCGCGTCAGGTCAATGATGGCAGGTGCCAGGAAGGTCCTATTGGCAGGGCGGAGCACGCATGTTAGCAACCATGCTGTTGGGCAGCTGTCTGGATGGCGCGCTTTGACTGAAGGGCAGTGCGTTGGGTGGGCTAGGGCCGTGGGCTATTTTGCGTCTCCTTCATTTTCAGCTCTTTTACCCCAATTCTATTCCTTCCTTGGGCCTCAATGTGATCCTCTATAACACTTAGAACCCTAGTGGACCTTGGCTTGCCATTTATTGGGTCAAAACCTTGGATTAAAGCTTGTATATATTGGGTTTCTTCCTTGTTATGGACTTTCTCAATGTCCATTCCATATTTTGTGATGCTCCTTGGTTCTTTGGAATGACATGGCTCTTGATGGATCCTTGGATTGTATCTTAGATACTCTGTTGCTTTGGACTTAATCATTTCTAGTATAGCTAATTGTCTTGATAATGCCTCTGTCGATGTTTAGCTTTCTATATGTAAAGTGTTACTTTGTTGACCTTTAGTTCATATTATAATGCCAGATGTTAATTCTCTTTTAATTGGGCTACCACTCTTAATCATTGTTTCATATTATATTGCCTTATGAAATGAGTTGTTATACTACTCGTCTATTTGGTCTTAACTGATATGCCTCTGAAAGAATAGTACTTTGTGGATGTGTAGTTTTGATATGTTAAATGCAATTAGGATTTGTTCTAATTAATTGAATGTTTTTCCTTACCTTTTATGTGACATCGATATATTGTTGTGATATTCTGCATGTTTTTCCTATGTTGATTACATGCTATTGATATTGACTTGCTTTATTTCATGTTGTAGACTTGTATGTTGTGATATATATTATACAGCTGTGATTTATATTTCATTGTATGAACATGCATCATGGTTAGAAACAAATAGGGGTCCCATGTGGTTGGTATTCACATGCATTGCACGAGAAAAACCAGACTAAATGAATGTAATGGAAATTAGGGGTTAGGGAGGTAGTTCAGATTCTAACAAGTAGACTCGAGATTTAACCCTTCCCTTATCGGGATGTTCGAGCCTGTCTACAGAGGTTTAGTTTTCGGCCAAAAACTATTCTCCTTGTGGGAAATATTCTCAATATCCCAGCTCAATGTATGAGTTTAATGTATAAGACAGTGAGTAAAGATAGATTTGGTGGATTTCTTTCTGACATAATTAGACATTTACATGCATCATACTGCAGGCTCACAGTTTGCTTGTGGTGTAGGTGATTGTCATGATATCATTGTTCTCGACGTGGAGGAGGAGGCATTGCCTGTTGAGCACTTGGGTAACCCAGCAGATTTGACCAGAGAGGTTATGGCTCACTGGAAGTAAAATATGAATTTTGAACAGTTAATGTTATATTTTAAAATACAATAATTGGTTTGTTAAAACAATGGACTTTGGTTTAAAATGAAAAATCGTATTTTGATATTCTTATTAGTTTCCGCTTTATTTACTTTGATTCATTTTCCCTTGTATGTTTTAAATAAATTAAAGAAAAATTTTATATGGCTAAATTTTACACGATAAGGAAAAAGAAAAGGGTTTTAAATTTTGGGTCGTTATAAGCCTTCTCAAGAACCCATATCTCGTAGTGTCTATTTACATTTATTTTCATATAATTTCAATTTCATTTTCAAAACATATGCATAAAACATTTACGTACATTTTCATTAAAACCATGATGCATGACTACGAAATGAATACACACAACTGTATCATCCTATCACATAATAACAATACAATAATTTTCATTTCTTCATTCATTCTTTCATTTCAATCATCAAACAACCAGTATTTTATTCCTTTCAAAGGATCAATACTAACCTTGTGTAGTTCTTAACATATCAATAATCACGTATTAGCATAAAAACAAGTCAAATCATATTATATTACTATCCTCATATACACAACATGTCATACAATTCTTAATTATTGTGATGTAGGCCAAAGGGCCAAGAACACAAAATATCTCTTACCTTGGTCCTTATAGAGTTCCAACACTTAGAATATCCTCTTGAACAACAACCCCTTCATAAGCAATAACATTCTCATCAATGACTATTTAACATTCCTTGCACAAAAGTACATATAAACACAATCCATTATGCATACTATTTAAGTTTTTTCACTCACTATCAATTATCTATTACTTTCCCCATACTTGTCCACATTTATTAGTTCCATAACCTATTTGCTCCTTAAGGTGTCCAAATTAACATATCCATTCGGTATAACACAAAATTTCCAAGAAGATTGACAACAAGAATCAAATATCATAATCACCCGGTTACGCCATTTTCCCCCATCTTTTACTTTTTCTTTCCCTATAAACTCCCATAACTTCACATACTCTATAAAATCATAAAAGAAATCTTCCATATTTTTAAATTTTTGTGAGGGAAAGAGGGAGAGCTTAGAGAGCCTTAGGGAGAGATGTCCTTCATCAACCTTAGGTTTACCTTTCCTTCAAGTTTATGGGGTATTTAATCACTCATTACCAGCTTCAAGTAGGAGGTGTTTCCTCCCCAATTTGTGACTGGTAAGGCACCACTTAATTAGTCAATCAAAACATAACCTCAAGTGACTCTTCATCTTACCGATTGACCACTATTTCTAGACTGATCAACCAGAAACCTTCTAGAGGCATAATTTGGCATTCTACAGGAATTGTGGTCGACCACTCCTTCACTGGTGGACCACAAATCTACTTGAGAGCTTCCATTTTGTAATCTGTTGTAATTCTGGTTGACCACTCATTCACTAATCGACCACTTTGCTTTTCAAGAGTAATTCTACTTAATTTCTCATATCCAACTTCCATTTCCATCCTACCAACAATTCCTCCTTAACAACTGACATCCCTTCAAACTATAATATCCATCAAACTAACATCCAATCACCAAACATTGTGATGTGATCCAGAAAACCTACAAAGATAATGATTCATTAGGAGGTATTGGAGGTCAAAAGACTAGAGCAAGGATAAAGAAGATGAATGAGACTTCAACTTTTTGAGGAAGAAATTGAAGAAAAGGTTCAAAGGAGAAAGGTGATGAATCATCTATCATTCAAATATATTATGGTATTCTTCCAAATGAAGCATATGTGGAATCTCAAGCACAAGATTGAGAGACTTATGGTAAAATGCAGAACCGTTGATCAGACCTCTGAGTACTATTTGAAAGTTTCGACAACCTCAATATTTTATATCGGAAAGTGTTCTTCATAAAGATTGTAGCTGACATCTCAAGGTTTTTCGAATGTGCTGGTTTGTTAAATTCTGAGTTTGTTTGCTATGTCAAAAGGTCCACGAACAGAGACCTACAATTCTGTTTAAGAATTCCGATTTCACTCTCCCGGATTCGAGGCCCAAATCAATATGAAGACCAACTTATGTTGTGGCCCAAGGAGTTCTTACAAGATATCATTCAAAAAAGCTTTCAAAGTATTATTTGGTTAATTACTTGTCATATTCAAATATTCAAAATGAAGGCACACCTAAAGAAGTGGATCAAGCACATGCCGAACACATGTCGAGCACATGCCAAACACATGCTATTAATTAGTTAGATCTTATCTTATTTTAAGTTATTTTTAAATTACGTTTGAATTATTTTATCCTAATTTATCTTAAGATTAGTGTAGTTTTGTTAGGATTAGATCTATTTTTATGTTTAGCTTATAAAAGCACCTTAGGGAACAATTGTTAAAAAAACCTTTTGACAAATTGAATTGAAAGCATTTGCTTTTTTGGGGAGATTTTCTTCTCTTGAGTTCTTTGAGAAGAACTTGATCTCTTCAAGTAGATTCTTGAAAGATGGAACCTTTTGATAACTTTGGTTCTAGCCGACAGGTTTGGTTAGGGTCAAGCTCCTCTTCGAAATACTTGGGTTCTAGTCGACAAGTTTGGCTAGGGTTGTAGTTCCACCCTTTTGACCTTGTTTCGTGAGATGATCCGTTATAATTCCGCGTAAGTTGTTGGGTCTAGGGTTCGTATACCCTAGGTTCGCATCACATTGTTATGACAAAATCACTTATCACGATAAAATTTAGGGTATTACAAAATAGGTCCTTTTAACTAGCAATAAGTGAGCTGACTTTGACAATCAGTCATAACCCATGTGGAGTCGTGACCCTTCATAGTTTTGGGCAACCTGAACCCAAAGTCCATCGCAATCTGGTCTCTTTTCCACTCGGTTATGGGTAAGGGTTGTAACGTACTAGCCAGTCTTTGATGTTCATCCTTAACTTGATGTCACACCTGAAACATTTCTACACATTTGGCCACATCTCTCTTCATGTCAGGCCACCAATAATGTCTTTTCAGGTCTCGATACATCTTGGTTCAACCTGGGTGGATGGTAGTGGCAGAGGCATGAGCCTCCACTAATATATCGTGCGCAAGTTTTCATTTTTAGGTACGAACCCCCAATTCTTAAATTTTACTATTCCCTCTTTGGATAGGCTATAATTTTCCATGGAATCTACTTGCCCCCCTGACTTGAGATCCTAGCCATTCTGATCGTATTTCTAAACCTCTTTAATTCTTTCCAACACCAAAGGCTGCATAGTCAATGCTGATAAAATTGTAGTTAGTTCAATCGATATCACCTTTAACTCATACCTTTGAATTTCTTTTTGAAATGGCAATGAGAGTTTGACCCTCAGGGAGTTTATTGATCCCGTTTTCCTGCTCAAAGCATCTGCCACAACATTAGCTTTCCTATAGTGATATTTAATTTCACAATCATATTCTTTAATGAACTCTAGCCAACGCCGTTGCCTCATGTTCAACTCTTTCTACATGAAAAAGCACTTTAGGTTTTTATGGTCGGTGAAAATCTCGCACAATTGCCCATATAGATAATGCCTCCATATTTTCAATGCAAAAACCACTGCGGCTAACTTCAAATAGTGTGTTGGGTAGTTTTGTTCGTAGTCCTTCAATTGCTTGGAGGCGTAAGCGATAACCTTTCCTTCCTACATTAAGACACAACTTAGTCTGATCTTGGATGCATCACAATAAGCACAAAGTTTTCCTTCTTCCATAGAAATGGACAAAACGAGGGCGAAAGTCAGTCTTTGCTTCAACTTTAGAAAACTAGCTTCGCATTCATTCGACCACCAGAATTTCACTCCCTTCTTTGTTAAATGCATTAATAACCTTGAAATCTTGGAGAACCCCTCGATGAACCTCCTATAATTCCCAGCCAAACCGAGGAAGTTGTGTATCTCAACCACATTCTTTGGTTGTGGCCATTTCGTCACTGTGTGGGTTTTAGAAGGATCTACTGATATGGCCTCTTTTGATACCACATGCCCTAAGAAGACAATCTTGTCCAACCAGAACTAGCACTTAGAAAGCTTTACAAATAATCGATGCTCCCTCAGTATTGCCAAGGTGAGTCCCAAGTGTTCCTCATGTTCTACTTTGGTCCGTGAGTAAATCAAAATGTCATCAATGAAGATGATAATAAATTTATCCAAATACTCTGTGAAGACTTTTTCATCAAGTCTATAAACATTGCTGGTGCCTTAATCAGTCCAAACAACATAACCAGGAATTCAAAATGGCCATACCTGGTCTTAAATGCAATCTTGGGCACATCTTGCTCTTTTACTTTCAACTATAATACCCCAAGCAAAGATCAATATTTGAAAATACTTGTGCACATTGCAATTGATCAAATAGGTCATCAATTATGGGTAGAGGGTATTTATTCTTTATGGTCACCTTATTCAATTTGTGGTAATCGATGCACATCCACGTTGAACCATCCTTCTTTTTAACAAACATAACAAATGCTCCCCACGGTGAAAAACTTGGATGAATGAATCCCTTATCTACCAACTCCTCGAGCTGTGTTTTTAATTCTTTCAACTCTACAGATGCCATTCTGTAAGGGTTCTTAGATTCTGGAGCAGTACTAGGGATAATTTCAAGGGCGAACCCCACTTCTCGATTAGGAGGTAATGTAACGACCTGATTTTGTTTTCTTAAAACATGGCATTTTAAAACATGTTTGCTTTGGAAAGTGCATAAAATTAAAACTTTTTCTTTTAGTTACGTAGCATAAGACTTTTCATTATTAAAACCATTTAGAAAGACGATAAATAAAATTCTTTTCTTTAAAACCTATACGACTTGTAAGACGTGTCATATCTTAAAATAATAAACATTTTATACATTTAACAATATCTTTACAAAACCTTTTTCATTTCCTTTTCCTTAAATCCTTTAGCCTAGCCAGCCACCAAGTCCACAATGCACAAATGCTCCATCAATTGCTTCTATCCTCGCTATCGCATACCTATATCACAAGACTTAAACTATGAGCCTAACGCTTAGCAAGAAATGAAATGCAATACGAAACATGTCATTGCCTTTTTATAAAACATTTTCTCATTAAGTTTCTTCTTCTGTTTAGTGCTATTAATGTTTAACCAATGGTACTCAACTCAAAGTCTCCACCATTGGGGAATGACCCACCAATGCCTCTAACCATGGGGACAACGTCTGCCAAGCCTCTACCCATTGTAGAAACAATCTACCCAAAGCCTCTAACCATGTGGACATTGTTCGCCAAGCCTCTAACCATTGGGGGAACCATCCGTCCAATGACTCTAACCATGGGGACAACGTATGCCAAGCCTCTAACCATTAGGGGAACAATCCGCCCAAAGCCTCTAACCATTGGGGGAACAATCTGCCTTTGGGGCAACAATCCGCCCAAAGCCTCTAACCACGGGGACAACGTCCCAAGCCTCTAACAATTGGGGGAACAATCCTCCCAAAACCTCTAACCATGGGGACATTGTCCGCCAAGCCTCTAACCATTGGGGGAACAATCTGTCCAAAGCCTCTAACCATTTGGGGAACAATTCACCCAAAGCGTCTAACCATGGGGACAATGTCCGCCAAGCCTCTAACCATTGGGGAAACAATCCGCCCAAAGCCTCTAACCATTGGGACAATGTCCGCTAAGCCTCTAACCATGGGGACAACGTCTGCTAAGCCTCTAACTATTGAGGAAACAATCTGCGTAAAGCCTCACAACTACATTGGGAACTTGTTCCCAAAGCCTCCACATATACTTTAACTTCTTAATTTCCTTTATCTTTTTTTTTTACTTAAAACCTGATGCATGATATGAGAACACACAACTTAGTTAAAAATATAGCAATTCATCACACAACAACAAGTCTCTAAAGTATAACCATTATCCATTTATCCTATTGTGCTTAACTTTCTATCATGTAACATTAAATAATAAGCAAAACATTATGATGTGAACCTAGGGTATACGAACCCTAGACCCAACTTATGCGGAATTTGATGGATCGTCTCACGATTTCAAGATCAAAGGGTTGGAACTACAATCCTAGCCAAACCTGTCAACTAGAACCGAAGTATTCCGAAGAGGAGCTTGACCCTAACCAAACCTATCGGCTAGAACCAAAGCTATCAAAATGTTCGATCTTTCAAGAATCCACTTGAATAGATCAAGTTCTTCACAGAGAACTCAAGAGAAGGGAATCCACCCAAAAAGCTAAATGCTCAATTTTCAATTTCACAAAAGATTCCAATAGTTGTTTCCTAAGGTGCTTTTATAGGCTAAACATAAAGTAGATCTAATCCTAATAAAATAAAGAAAACTAATTCAAAATAACTTAGCAATCATAAGATAAGATCTAACTAATTAATGGCATGTGCCCGATATGTGCTTGAACTAATTAATGGCATGTGCTCGGCTTGTGCTCGAACTACTCCGGTAGATGTGCCTTCATCTTAAATGTTTGAATCTCTTAAACAGAATTGTAGGTCTCTGTTCGTAGACTTTTTGACATAGCAAACGAACTCTGAAGTTACCAAAACAGCCCATTCTGGAAACCTTGGGATGTCAGTTACAATCTTTATGAAGAACTTTCCGATGTAAAATACTTAAGGTTGTTTAAACTGCTAAATAGTACTCAGAGGTCGGATCAACGGTTCTGCATTTTATCATAAGTTTCTCAATCTTGTGCTTGATTTTCCATGTATGCTTCATCTTGAAGAATACCATAATATATTTGAAAGATAGATTAATGTAATTCATCATCTTTCTCCTTTGAAGCTCTTCAAAATAAACACAATCAATTTCGTTAGAGAATTTCCGTCCTTGATTGTGAATAAAGGGAATTCGTGGCACATCACTTTCTTGGATTTCTTCCTAAAAAAGTTGAAGTCTTTCATTTATCTTCTTTATCCTTGCTCTAGTCTTTCGGCCTCCAATGCCTCCTAATGAATCATTGTCTTTATAGGTTTTTTGGATCACATCATATTACATCTCCAAAGCATGGACAAAATCCTTTATCTAAGAATCTATTACCGTAATATGCATCAACTAAGAACAATGAGCAAGAATTACCACTTCCATTTAATTAACAATATACGAAAATCTCACATTTATCAAAGACAAATATTCTAGCAACACAATTCAACCTAAACATGCTCCTCATCCAACAGTACAACAACATCAAAACATAACTTTCAATAAAACAGTCCATCGTAATCCTCCTTTACTTAATCCTAATATCAAGCATTATTGAACTATACATCCTCAAATTAATAGTTTAATTCTCCAACAGTGACATAATTTATAGCTTAACAATAAACTAAATCTAACCTAAAACAAGCATCATCAGCAAACAATGAACAATGAAATTCAACCACCTGTTACTTAATAAACAAACATCTCCCAAATGAAACCCTAATACTTGGAACGTAGCCCTCAAAAAGTGAAAGAACATGAATATTTCTTACCTTCACTCTTTGGAGAAGATGAAGGTTGTCTCCGCACTTAGGATTCTCTTTCATCACACCTTCAAAATTAATAAAACTTTCATCAATAACTATTTCCTATCATCCATTCCATAATACCGTCAATGAATTAGAAATGAAATTTGGTTAACATAGCATAGATCCTTATTACATATTCTCAACCAATTATTTCCAACTGAGAGCAACCACTTGAACCTTGTTCTAAACATATTTCTTAACTTCACTGTTTATCATTTTCGTGCACGAAAAATAGCATAATTCATGTAAGTAAGCATCACACAACAACCTAAAATAACCCCACTGCCATGCATAAAATCCTCAACCATCATCATCTAAAGTTGTAACTAAAATAAATAATAAAACCCCAATCACCCAAGCGTAACATCCAATAATAACCAGTAAGCTGTAAACACAACAGAGAACAAACTCCCAATGGGATCCATCCAAAACAGGGACTAAACCCAATCACCAGAGGGTAAATCCTTTTTAATATCTATCAATACAATAAACACCATAGAGATTAAAATCCAATCGACTGATCCTAAATATTCACCAGGTCCAGTAAGCAAAACTGAAAGGAAGAGCCTAACTCATTCAACAGACAAGGTTTCAACAATGTCCATCAACATAAAACAAGACAGAGAAGGGACCCATATGAATAGAATAAAAAATCTCAAAAAGTCATTCAAGCAGTGCAAGAAACGCATATCATAACTAAATCAATAGAACTAGAACACTAATAGAGTTCATCAATCAGCAAAGAAATGGAAGAAAAACCACATCCTATACCTTGTAGAACTCGAGAGAAAAAGGAGAAAGCTAAAACTCCTGAACTGATCTTCCTTCTTTTCTCTCTAACTTTCAGCAACTCCCGCTCTCCCTTATCCTATTTCTCTCCTTCCTCTAGGTCTCTTTTCTTTCCTCTCCAGAAACTTCCCCTTTTCTCTTCTCTCTCCCTCCCGACTCCCTCTTTCCTCTCCAGAAAACTTGTCCTTCTTTTTGCTTAGCCCTTTCCCTCTTTTCAGAAACACAACTACACAAATCCACAAAATATCCCACATTCAACTCTACTCCAGCTGCCATCTGGAGGAGGGACACGTAGTGACGCTTACGTTTCCCGGTCGATCAAACTCTTCCTATGATTGACCAAAAAATAGCATAAAAATAGTTTCTAAAAGATTTTCAGACAAGCCCGTCGATCGCCTTCATGAGAACGATCGACCTCAAATCTCAACTACACTTAAAATGCAAGCGGTGATCAACCGTTAGCCAGCCCTGATCAGCCGTAAACCAAGAGTTCCAGTCAATCACCAACACAAGCCATGATTGACCAGACCCAACATCGCTCGCCACTGCCATTTTCACGGTCGACCCTGAAAGCGACTGATTCCAACGTTACCAATCTACTTATACGCCACTTCCAATTTCATGGTCAATCACATGATCGACCGATTCCTTCTGCAATGCTTTGCTTCCAACCACTGTTATTTTCATGGTCGATCACATGATCGACTGATTTCTTCTATAAACCTCCCTTAATCACTTAATTTTCTACTTTTCTACTTTTACACATATCAAATCCAAAACACCCGAACTTATACTCTTAACATCTAATATAACTCTAATTATCCCCAAATATTAACATTATATTCTTATTCTTAATATAACCCAAAAATTTATAGTATTACAGGTAACCCTGACAAATCATCCAGGAAAAGCTCAAGGAATCCCTGAACCACTGGTATCTCTTCAATACGCTTGCATAACTCAATTTGTGTGTACACAATATTAGCCGTGTAACTCTCACACCCAGCTTCCATCATTCGTAAAGCATCTAAAGACAATATAATAGGTAGTCTCTTTGTCTCCCTCATGCCTTGGAAAGAAAACGCTTCTTCTCATGAAAACTTTACAACAAACAATTCTCGTTCGACAATTAATCGTGGCAGCAAAGCGAAATAGCCAGTCCATGCCCAAGATGACATCATAACCCGTCATGTCAACCACAATAAGGTCTGCCCCAAGCTTTCTTCCTTCCAAGTTGACCATGCAATTATTCAAAACACATCTTGAGGCTAATCTCTCACTAGAAGGTAGCAACACATCATAATTTGACTCATACCTCACCTGTTCCAATTTCAAGTTATCAAGAAATGCAAAACACATGAATGAGTTCGTAACACCATAATCAATTAAAGTATAGGCAACAACTTCATTAATTAAGATAGTACCTATCACCATGGTAGGTTGGACATCTTCATCTGGCTCTATGAGAGAAAAGACTCTCAGTGCTCCCCCTTTCTGGTCCTGAGATATTCCCCAACAATTTCTCGCCAAGTGGCCATATTCTCCACAACTAAAACATTTGCCACACTCCCCAACATGGTTCTAATTGCACCTCAGACATTGGGCGGATTGAGGATCTCTTGGAAACATTTTCTTTCTCTTGGTTCGCTGCCCCTGACCATAGGTCTCTTGTTGTTCCTGGTCGGCTGCATCCCCCCTTTTAACTATTGAGCAGTAACCTCCCTGAATAATCTTCTAACTGATTCACGTTGTTTAGCAAACCGTGCTTCAGCTTCTTCCACCTCAAGTGCTTTAGTCACAATCGGAGAATACGACATCCCAGAAGTGCTGAATATTTTCATCCTCTACCGACTTCCCCCTTTAGGCCTTGAATAAACTAGTGCACCTTAAGTTCATTGGAGGCTATCAGTGCGAGTTGAAATGTGAAAGAGCTTCAAACTTTTGAATATACTTCGTAACTGTTCTAATTTGGCGAAGCTTAATAAACTCCATTGTTTTTTTATTCCTGGTGGCATGGTTGAAGTACTTGTCATAGAACACTCCTTTGAATGCTTCCAAAGTCATCACTCCATCATCGTGAGTTGCCTTAATCAAGTCCCTCCAAAACCTAGCATCTTGCACCAGTAAGTATGTTGCACAAGACATATTTTTCTCCATTTTCACCATGGCATACTCGAACATATCCTCCAAGGACCAAACTCATTCCTCTGATTTAATGGGAACAAGACAGCATGAAAGCTATGTGGCTTTATGCTAAACATATTATTTCTTAAATAATTCTAGTAGATTTAGTTTTCCTAATTCTTTAATAATTATTTACTTGCTTAATTCTTTAAAATTTTCTATTTTATTTTATTACCTATAAAATAAAATAGCTTCTTTAGATCTTTCCTAATTTCTATAATTCTAGTGATTCCACCATTTTAATTTTTCTTCATTCAAATTCCCAATTAACCTATTAAATTATAAATTGTTGTATTGAAAATTTGATGTTACATTCCTTCCCCCTTAAATAAATTTTGTCCTCAAAATTTGTACAACGTATAGTTCTAAATATCTTATTATTTTAGAATGGTAAACCTAAAAATACATCGTTTTTCCCTCAATTTTTCTACTTTATTTGTCTAGAGTCAATCTTGTTAAATCCTCAAGTACTTATTATTATTTTATCACATGTAAAACCTTCTTTTGTACTAAGTCTAAAAGGTGTAAAACATTAAAATTTCTTTCTAACGGTATTTAGGAATGTAACATTAAGAGCTAATAGAGTGATTATCCTCAATCATAGTGTAATTATCTAAGAATTATTAACTTCTCAAAACAATTTCTAGGTTTCAAGCTTAAGTCTATACATTTGTACACAAGTTTCTACCAGTTAACGTCCTCAATTTGATACTCTTGGTTACATTGTAACACCTCGACTTTTTAAGTTGGATAATTATCGGTGTATTACCGAGGATGTGTTTGGAGCATCAAGTCTAGGGGTATTTCTGTTACGTTTTCCCCATTTATGTGATGTAATTAAAGGATGGGGTAAGTAGGAAATTACGTTGCGTATTTATACATGTCATTTTATGACGTGTATTTATGGAAAAAATATTATGAGATAGGAGTTAAGTGGGAAAAATGTGAAGAAAGGCTGTCCAGGGCGTTTTTGGACGCCTGCGGACGGCACTATGGACGCGTTATGTCGAGTGAGGATGTGTTTCAGAGAGTGAGAGAGAGAGAGCTCTTTTGCGTGGTGTTTTTCTCTTTGGCGAGTGAGGATGCGTGAGTGGTGAGCTTATGAGTGTGAGCTGTGGAGTTAGAAGCTGATCGTGGAGTGCTGCTACAGTGGTGAAGCTTGGAGCTGTTGTGAGCGGAGCGTGAGGTCCTTGTCCAGCTACTGTAGCTTCTATCCTTGTTGGAGTTGTTGCCGTGTGAGCTGGGAGCCGTGGGGTTGCTATCCCTGTTTTGTGTCTTTAGTGATAGTAAGGAAATAAGGGTGTCTTTGGCCTGTGGAGGCCCTACACCACAAGTAGGTGTGCATGAGTGGTAGATTTACTAATGCTCGATAGTGTTTCTTTAGTTGTTGGATTCTGGCTGTTTGCTATTTCCTTGGATGCATTATTGTTGTTATCTCCTGTGTTGAATTCCTTGCCGTCCATCAATTCTCTTGCTGGAGATATAGATTTCTTAACTATCAATTGTTTACCTTACTGCAAATGCTTCACTTGGATTGCCTTGGATGAATGCTTAAGGTTTGAATGTGATAAGTATAGAACGATGAATGTTAATGCTTAAAGGCGACGAATGATTAATGCATGCAAGGATGAATGCATACCGTCTACTTTACTTGTTGTTATTTACTTGTGCTATATTTCCTTCATTGTTCTGCCATTGGTTCTGTTTAGTTAAATATCTCCGTGTTAAGCATAATAATTAAATAAACTGTCAAATTCCTTCCTTCAAAGACATGTATCTTGCTACTGCAAATTGTCTTGCCATTTCCTTTGTTGATATTCATGTTAAATTAACGAGCATGTTAATAGCCTAACTAGTTGAGCATGTTAACTAACTAGTTGAGCATGTTTAACTTACATGATTTCGTCTTGACGCATGTTAATTAATTAGGACAATTAACCAATTAGAATAATTGACTAGACTCAAGCATGTTAGCTTACTAACTTAAGTAGACTAGACTTGAGCATGTATAATCAACTAGTTTAATAATCATAGCATGTTGAATTAATTAGCGTGTTTTACTAGCATGTCTAAATTCTCAAGCATGTTTAATTACCTAACTAACATAAAAGCATGTTTAATCATTTAGGCTAATAAGTGAAATTCCTCCTTGAGCATGCTCATCAACTATAAGTAGGATAACTAATTAGAATATTATTTGTAATCTCTCTTTAAGCACGTTTAATTAAATTGAGCATGTTTAATCCGGGTATGCCTAATCACCTAGGATAATAATGTCAATTATTCCTTGAGCATGTAAATTGACTATGATTTATTAGAATAGTAATTGTAATCTTCTTGAACATACTAATCAACTAGAGTAATTAAATTAGACATTGAGCATGTTAACTAATTTGTTGAGCATGTTTAGTAATTAATTAACTAACTAGTTGAGCATAATAAATTAACTAGTTAAGCACGTTTAATTAACTTGATTAATCACTAATGCATGTTAATTAAGTAGATTGAATTAACTCATAATTAACTAAACTTGAACATGTAATTAATTAGGATAATAATATTAGCATGCTAGTCTTTCCTTTGATTATATTCTGTATGTTACTCCTTTACTGTAATTTCCTTTAATACAATTATATTTTCTTTTGCTGCAAATTTCTTTATTATGCTTTACTTTACTAGAGAGTAGAATGATAAAAAAGATGAAAAGAGAATGAATTAAATGTGAATGAGTTAAGGATTTCAAGGGTCTCATTTATTATGTGAAATGCATGTGCTATTTTCCTTATATTGTCTTCTTGGTATTGCTTAAAACATTGCCGATAATTACTTGTCGTAGCATGTTATTCTTTACTAAACCTAAGTATAATTAATTTACAAGGATAAAAGTATGTAATCAACACTTGAGCATGTAATTATCTTGAGCATGTAATTAACTAGACTTAAGAATTAGGTTATTTATCTTATCTTCTTGAGCATGCAAATTAATTAGAACAATTGACTAAAATGAAAATTCTACTTGAGCATGTAAAACTAGCATATTAATTAATAGCATGTTTCGACTTCCATTCCATTATTTTTGTGTTATATAAATCCAAGCATGCTATAATTCATTGTATACTACTCAGATATGTGCGCTTAAAATTCTATATTGCTTTCATGATTCGTTGTTTAATTTCTTTAATGCTTGTTGCTTAATTTTCTTCTGATGTTTATCGCTTTCAATTCAAGCTTATAATCGTTCCCTGTTATGCACTTCCAATTATATTTGTTGTGCGCTTCTAATTCCCGTTATTTAATCTCTGTCATTTACTTTCCTTGTATGCGCAATTCAATTTAATGTTACGTTATAATGCATCACGCATAATGTTAGGTTGAGAATATATCGTCATGCACCATGTTAATAGAAACCAATAGGGAGTGCCACCGAGGGTGGTACTCATACATGCATTATGTGTGGTAAGACGAAGAAAATGAAGAAAAATAAGAAAATGGAGTTAGGGGATGGTAGGGTAAGTACAGATCAGTCAGGTAGACAGGATTTAAAAAAGAACAATACCTTTCCCCTATGGGGAGTACGAGACTGTTTACTCTAGGTGGTTGAAGCCGACAAAGACTACCCTACCACCACAGATTCTTCCAATCTCCAGCTCAAAGTACGAGTAAAGAAAGAACCAACGAACGTAATGAAAAGATTGGTTTGGGTGACCCCATTCCAAAAGAACTAAAGAGAGTCATAAGCATAATTGCATTAAACCTTTTTCCTTACTAAGCCTTTGGGCTTACAGTTTACTTGTGGTGTAGGTATGTGTATGCGAAAATGATGAACACATAATAACGCAGGGATAAAGGATTTGAACGCGCGAAGGAACTCGTGGCTGGCCAGGCTAAATAGAGTAAAGAGAAAACGGTTGTAATAAATTGTAATTAATTATTTAGTTCTTTCATTAAGTCTTTCCATTAAATTATATACGCTTCCGCAATGCTTTTCTTAATGGTAATGACCTCCTAGCTTGGTATTACTTGTGAAAAACGATATCATTATCCTTCTAAATAATTTTATCAAAATTCTACATTGAGTACTTGGTTACCTATAGCTGTATCAAAATCCCAACTTTATTTTCTACACCTACTAGGTCTGTTACCAAATCCTATGAAGCAAATACAATTCTCCTATCACTATAAACAAAACAATATAAGCAACCAGCAGATCCTCACACATTTTATAATGCAAGGAATAGCAATTAAACAATCATATACAATACTAAACAACACTTACAGTTGAAGAAGCATTCTCACATGTGAGGATTGCGTTGTCAAGTAGTCTACTGAACCGATCTTAACTCGGGTGCTCTAATACCATTTGGTAATGCCCGTAGCATTAAACATTTTTTTTAAAAACATTGCATTCATAGAAAACTGAGTCCTTTAGAAAATGTACCACACAAGTCTTTAAGAAAACCTCTTTTGAAATCAGAGCTTAGTAAAACTCAACCTTTATGAGTTATCTTTTCATATTCCTTTAAAAATTATGCAGCAAAAGTCTTTAATAAATTTATTTAGAAACTAAACGTAGTAAATACCATCTTTAAAATGACCAAAAGCATTTATAGAATGTTTCCTTTTAAATCTAACATAAATGAACATAAATCTTGACAAGAGTTTATATCATAAAAATTCCCATTTTCTTAAATTCTCACCCACAGTCAAATTCGCTTTGACAATGCTCTAGCTTCACCCATGAGTGTTCCTCTTCAACCGTGCTATCAACAAATATTTTTAATCATGCTCTTTAATCTCCATCATTTCTTAAATCACAAGGTTCACCTACGAACCTAACGCTTAGCAAAAGATGTATAACATAAAGCATGTAACATATATGACTGTGAAATGCAACATGTAACATGACTATGAGATGCAACACTTAAAATCATGTTTTTCTTTTCTTTTCTTTCACTTTACAGTCCAATCTTTGTGGGATATCAGTATAAGGGAGAGTGCAATTTGGTCCACCTCATGTGGGACAGCCAACTAGAACCCCACCCATAACGATCTTTTACGTTTATTCAGTTGATACCATTCGGTCCACCTCATGTGGGACTTTCAACTCATTTCATATCTTAAATTATGTTTCTCTTTTTTTTCATGAAAACATGTGCATGTGAATCATTTTAGTTAATTTCTTGAAAAGCATGATGCATGGAATGCACATTATACATGATAATTGTCTAAGCACATCCACAAGCAACATAATATCAATCAACCTATTCATGACATCGTAATTGGTCTAACATCCCTTATGAAATCTGCTAGTATCATATAACATATCCTCAATCAATAGCTCGTATGCATTACAAATACAATAGCATTAATAATATAATAATCATATCCTTGGGACTCTCGAGAAGAGTATCATATTCTATCAACAAACTCATCCAACAAATCCTCAATCAATAGCCCTGAGGCATCATGAACACTAACTTTGACAAATACAATAATATATCCTAAGCACAACAATAATCATATCCTCAAGTCAATGAAAGATAACATGGTAATCAACAATATCATCAAGCATACGTGAAGACAGCAAGGCATCTCCAAAGTCATCACTCTTATCCTAACTTCACATGTTTCTAGTAAGGAGTTAATCACAATAGTTCATATACCACATTCTCAAAACATATCCTGTAGGCATCATCATATATCATATGAACTTATCATTCTCACCTTCTTAATATAAATTGTACATAGTAAGGGGGACAACTCACCTTCAAGTTTCATCATAATCATGGCACAATAACTCATAAAACATACTATCTCACCCTAGCGTTCATAATGAGAATATTTCCATCTTTTTTGATTGATTCCAAGGATTATATTTGTTTCTAATTTTATTTATTAAGTTTCCAAAGTTGTTTTTGTTATTTTTAAGCTTCCAAATCACTAGGATTCAGAATATTATAATTTAGGATTATTTTCTATTATTTTAGGGATACTTCCTAATTTATTTAGGTATGTTTGTAGCCTATTTAAACATAAGCTTGTACCCTTTTTTGGGGAGAATTAATATACACGAATTTGAGTGTTTTTGGGAGAATTTTCTCTTTGGTTCTTTGTGAAGAACTCGTTCTTCTTCAAGCTTAAACTTGAAAGATCAACTTGATAACTTTGGTTCTAATCAACAAATTTGGTTAGGGTCAAGTTCCTCAATTTGATAGCTTTGGTTCTTATCTCTTTATAGATAACGGGTCAAGCTCCTATACTTGTTTCAAGGACATTCCTAATTCTAGTTTCCGCATTGTTGAAGGGTCTTGGATTTAAAATATCCGTGGTTCTCTCATCATTTGGTATCAGAGCAAAGGTTCCTTTGAATCAAGTCACTATCGTTATATTTTTTTTCCTATCTATCTTTATCTTTAGTCTTCTTTAAATTAAAAAAAAAATATTTTCTTTTCTATCATCTATAATTATCAAAGTCTTTGATCTTTTGATCAATTCTTGAAAAAAAAAACTACTTTGTTCTTTTATTTTCTTCTAATTCTTGTTCTTGCAAAAAAAGAAAAAAGAAAAAAGAAAAAAAAGGTAGAAAGATTTGTACTTTCTAGCAAAAGGCATATTTGAAAAAAAAAAACAAAAAGCCAAAAAAAAAAAAAAGTTCCACAAAAAAAAAAATCTTCTTGCAAAAGTCACTCTTTGTTTGTCTTCTTACAAGTTTGTTCTTCTTGCAAAGTTATAGAAATTTATCCAAATACTTTTGTGCTACACTTGATTATTGAATATTTGAATATTTTTATGCATCAATCTTGTATTGTTCTAGTAAATTTCGTGATTGGTGCATATTCTTTCCATATTTGATATCCTTCCTTACTAGTATTTCTTTTTAAAGTCTTATCTTTCTTAAGTTGTTTCTTTCCTAAATTGTTTCTTTCCTAAATTATGTCTTTCCATAGTTGTTATCTTTCCTAATTTGTTTTCTTTCCTAATTTGTTTTCTTTCCTAATTGTTTCTTTCCTAAGTTATTTCTTTCCTAAATTGTTTCTTTCCTAAATTATGTCTTTCCATATTTGTTATCTTTCCTAATTTGTTATCTTTCTTAAGTTCTTTCTTTCCTAATTTATTTCTTTCCTAAATTGTTTCTTTCCTAAGTTGTTTATTTCCTAATTTGTTTCTTTCCTAAATTGTTTCTTTCCTAAATTATGTCTTTCCATATTTGTTGTCTTTCCTTATTTGTTTTCTTTCCTAAGTTGTTTCTTTCCAAAATTGTTTCTTTTCTTAATCTTTTTTCTTAAATTGTTGAGAACAGCTATCAAAGTTTCTTAAAAAAAAAATCATTGATTCTACTTTTCTTGGAGATTGAAATCCTAAAAGTTTGATTTTACTTGTTGAAATTTTTTCATTGTTCAAAGTTCTAAATAAAGAGCTGAAAGAGAAAATTGAGAGGTAAAAGGCAAGAGGGTGAGATTATTATAGAAAAAACCAAGATTTTGAGTGAAACACTAGTGGAGAGACATTGATTTGAGTGTAAACACGTGAGAGAGTGTGTGAGGTCCATTCTATTACTAACATTTATCTTTGTTTCGCAGCACAAAACCAAAACTATGAGTAGTGAAGGAGAGTCTTATAACTTTGATCCAAGGATGTACATGAAAGCCATCCAAGATCAATTTAAAGCCTTGAACGTAAGATTGGATAACATGAAATCACCTTCTAGAAGTCACGAGCGGAGGAGAACAAAACACGTGGAAGATGAGTATGAGGAATCCGAATATGGAGATGGTTGTTTCACAAGACAGGCGTGCTAAAGCAAACCATGAAGATGGAAATTTAAGCTATAAAAAGGTAAATCTACCACTTTTTCAAGGAGAAAACAATCCGAAAACATATGTAGAGTGGAAGGAAAAAGTAGATCTTATTTTTGGATGCAAAAACTACTCGGAAGAAAAGAAAATTAGATTGGTTTCCGTGGCGTTTACAGATTACGCAAATGTTTGGTGGGCAAAATTATTAAGAGATCAAAAGCGATATGGAGGCCCATCAATTCAAACTTGGGAAAACATGAGAGCCATCATGGAAAAGAAGTTTGTTCCATCACACTATTGGAGGGAATTAAGTTGGAAATCACAATTGGATCTTGAGAAACTTTATGAATCATATTTGATGAAGAAACCAATAGTCGCGGCACCATTGAGTTCTAAAGAGGTGATTGATGATCTGAGTAATGAAGAAAAGAAGTAAAGCCAACAAAGAAGATAAGTTGATAGAAGAGAGAGAAATTGAGAAAAGACAAAATGTTAGTGAAGTCAAAGCAAAAGAGTGCGATAAAGTGAAGCAATCAATTGAAACAGGAACACGAGAGGAAGAGTTTGAAATTGGAGATGTAAAGAGTGTAAGCAACGACGAAATGCAACCACTTGAAGAATCTAGCAATGTAGAAGTTGAAGACTCAATAAAAGAAGATTTGTTGATCCTAAAGAGAGTTTTAGATGAGAAAGTCAAGGTAGTTAGCAAAGATCAAGAAAAGATTGCAAAAGAGCCCCAAAGTTGTGCCAAAACCAAAGCAAAGGAAGAAAATTCAGATTGTGGAGTAGTTGAAAAAGATTTGGAAGTTGAAGAAATAAAAAGAATTGAAAAGGAAAAAGGCGAAAGTGAAAATGGAGATAAAAGAGCCATAGAGAGAAAAGCCAAAAATAAAGTGAGCAAAAAAGGCAATGAGGGAGAAAAGAAATTGATGGATGAGAAAAGAAAAACCGAGAGAGAGAAGGAGAAAAAAATAGTGGAAGAGGAGATAAAATCCGAGGGAAAAAAGGAAAGGAAAGGAATTGGAGTGTTTAAAAAGAGTGAGGAAATTAGAGAGTTGAATTTATTTTTATGCAAAAATATTTCTTTTACCTCCCATGAGCTAACTATGTTTTTTCTAGTGGATGTTTCATCTATTTTGCAAGGTTATAAAGACATACCTCCAAAGGAGTTACCAAAAGACTTAACACCACAAAAAGGATTGAACTTCCATGGATGGAGTACAACAAGGTGTGTCCATATGTCATCCACAAAGGTAAGGACATTGTGGTTGCTAACCCATTGTCAAAAAGGTATGTTTTTACTCATCAAACTAAGTTATTGAAATATGAAATTATTAAAAATTTGCATAATGAAGGCATGGGAAAAGATTCCAAAGAAAAATGAGCACTATGCACGACAAGCTAACAAAAGCCTCAAGGAAATCATACTTGAACCCAGAGATTGGGCTTAGGTTCATCTATATATGAAAATCAGGTATTATAACAAAATCGATAATTTTAATATTACTAACTTATGCTTTTATGATGCAGAAGATTCGAGGACGAATCTTTTCGAAGGGGGAGGGAATGATGTGATCCAAGGACCCATGAAGAGCCAAGTCATTACCAAAGACTATGATCCATTGCAAGGCATAAGAGGTTTAATGACAAGATCAAGAATGAAGGGAGTCATTATTCTAAATGGCCCAACTAGAAAGGCAAAAGCCATAAAGATTAAAATTGGGCCTTGATTTTCTGCGCACCAAAATAGATCAGACGATTTGGGCTAGCTCGTGATTTTAAATGGACAAGTAGTCTTCACATAATTTAAAGTATACATCTTAAGCTTTCCACAAACACCAAGATCGTAAGATTCGGAGGAACTTTGATCGTTCAAATAGTATCTCGAAATCTGCCAAGATTCAACTCCAATTTAGGCAGTCAACTTTCACTTCCAAGTTTCCTATTTGTTTCTAATTTTATTTATTAAGTTTCCAAAGTTGTTTTTGTTATTTTTAAGCTTCCAAATCACTAGGATTCAGAATATTATAATTTAGGATTATTTTCTATTATTTTAAGGATACTTCCTAATTTATTTAGGTATGTTTGTAGCCTATTTAAACACAAGCTTGTACCCTTTTTTGGGGAGAATTAATATCCACGAATTTGAGTGTTTTTGGGAGAATTTTCTCTTTGGTTCTTTGTGAAGAACTCGTTCTTCTTCAAGCTTAAACTTGAAAGATCAACTTGATAACTTTGGTTCTAATCAACAAGTTTGGTTAGGGTCAAGTTCCTCAATTTGATAGCTTTGGTTCTTATCTCTTTATAGATAACGGGTCAAGCTCCTATACTTGTTTCAAGGACATTCCTAATTCTAGTTTTCGCATTGTTGAAGGGTCTCAGATTTAATATATCCGTGGTTCTCTCATCAATCCAAGTCCGAAAATCTCTAGATCTTGCGCAATAACTATATTTCAACGGTCGGATGAGGACGTCCAAAAAGTTTTTGGACATCCGAAATTTCCAAACCTGTAAATATTTGAACTTCGAAGGAGACAAGACACCAAGCGATATTAAGCGAAGCTTTGACGAATTTTCGACTCAACTATTGTGCATGAAATTGAGTAGCAAACACATCCTCTAAAGTACTTGAGTGTGATCATTTGTATTGTTAAGAGGATTGTTGTATTTTAGTGCTTGAGAATTTTCTGAGAGAAAATTGTATTCGAGAGAAAATGGTAACGCCCTAAGAAATAGTTGTTTGTAACGGTTCAATTGACACCCACTCAAGATCAATTAAATTGTAAATCAGAACGGTTGAGGAATATACATTCAAGGGAGAACCTTGAAGCAAGGACGTAGGCGAGCTTGGCCGAACCGCGTTGACAACTCGGTGTCGAATTCTCTAACCTTATCTCTTATTATTATTGCTATAGCGATTTCTTAATCTCATTATTGTGGTAAATTTACTATTGGTTAGAAAATTTATAATTGCACGAAAAAGTTAATAAACCTTATTCCCCCCCTCCTCCCCCCCCCCTATTAGGTTAATTTCGATCCTACATCGTCCACATGCCGTCCGCAAAGCTAAATTACACAGACTAAATCGGGCTTCAGACGGGAAGAGGCGTCCCCGTCCTGTCCATATCGTCCGCAGGTGAGGTTCGAAAGCCATATCACGTCTGCACCAACGTCCGCACTATCGTCCGAAAGTGTCCTAAAATTGGATAGAGGCAAAGCAGACGATACTCCAATTCGTCCGTAGCAGCCCGTACTCGTTCGAAACTATCCAGATTCAGAATAGAGTCGATGCAGATGCCATTCTTCTCGTTCGCATTGTCCGGACCCTCGTCCGCAACTCCACTGTACAGTGAAGTCAGGACGAGAATTCTTGTCCCCAAGACTCGTCCCCAGGCTCGGGAGACAACGCAGTGCATTTGCGGACGACATAATGCATCCACAATGTCGTCCATAGCATCTGAAAATGCCCTGGACAGCATTCTCACCTTTTTCCCATAAATACATGTCATGAGATGACACGTATAGATACGTCATGTAGTATCCTCCAAACCCCAACACTTCGATTACACCACGTATACGGGAAAAACATAATGGAAATACCTCTAGACTTGACACTCAAGAATGCCCTTGGTAATACCCCGATAGTTGACCAACTTAAAAAATAGGGGTGTTACACTCATCACCCGAAGCAACTGCCTTAACCCACGTGGCACAAATCCCATCATCTTTGAGTCTAAAAAAATGCAGAATGTGAAAACCCGAAGCAACTGCCTTAACCTAAGAGCTCTCGCTGCATCACTTGCCCTAATACCAGATCGAAGAGCATCTGGCTTTGTAACAATGACCCTAATTCTTGTGAAAACCTGCACTTTGAAACACTTTTAGTTATTGTCAGGCATCTTGACTATGCAAGAAATAGTCACAGGGATTTTTAAGAAAAGAACCAAAGTAGATATAGATAGCAAATGTGGGCATATATGAGTTTATTGATCTGAAACATCATATACACATTGACAGGATCGTTAGTTATCAAAAGGGTCAGTCGCATGTCCATTTTAGTGAGTGAATGAATATAAATGTTACAATAGAGTCCGTGTCCATCACAATCCCAGTCCACCAAAAGCACGAAAGTGATAGATACAATATGCTACTGTCTAGTGTTAGATAAAGCACTCAAAATGCCTATCTACCCACTAAAACCCTATGCATAATCAACATTTGACGTACACTCTATAATTGATTGTTTTAGGATTTAATTACAACTTTATTCTTCTGATTCATACCCATTAACGCCTACATTTGGCCGTAATATTTTCTAGAATGAGTTGCCAATCTTTCACAATGCATTAGAAAAAAAGATTAAGACTAGAGGAATCAATTTCCCTTGAATTGTACATTACTTTTTCCAAAATTCTCATTTCTACCTACACATTAAGATAATGATGGATATCCTAAGCAATGATAGGCAAAACAATGCATTGTGACAGCAATTCTTCAAAAATAGAATGGCTAGGAAATTCCACCTAAGTTCAGTCTTGATCCATGTTCAACCCGTACCCAAATAATAAAATAGAAATTGGATTGAAACATAGAACATTTGATATAGAGCTTCTTCAAGCAAAAATACTAGGATTAATTGTCCTTTTGAAACACACTTTTCCAAAGGCATTTTAACAAAATCTGCCAACTAACAGGCAAAATAAATTTGAATAACACTTTTTTGAGTGGGGCACACAAAAAATATGCACCCTCTAATGATTATCATGACTTCGTAGCACCCTCTAACTGCTGGTGATATGGTGTGCCGGCTGACTCTTTAGTCACAGGTGATATGATACCAACACTCAGCAAAATAGAACAAACTCTAAATTAATACATACCCTCGGAAATAGAAGAATCGAGAAGGGGAGAGTTGGTCGACCTTCTTCACAGAGAAGGGTTTCGCAGAGCAGGGTCAGAATCGCGAAGCAAGGTTTGCCTTCGCAGAGCTGGGGTTTGCCTTCGCGGAGCAAGGGTTCGTCCTCCTGGATTTCGCTTCGCAGGTTCGCCCTTCGCGGATTTTGCCTGTGCAGGTTCGCCCTTCAGGAGACAAATTGCAGTTGCTTCTAAAGGAATAACATTACAAGGTGAGAGCTGCAAACGGTGGAAACTACAAGGTGTTTTTAAAAAAAAATAAAAGTTTAAGGTGAAATATAAAAAATACCCTATACTTGAAGGTGAAATTTGATAATTACCCTATATTTTATATATTAAATAATTTCAATCCAATTTCTGATTCGCTCCAAACGCTACCAAACAACCATTTTAGTGCCAAATTTTTTTATCAAACTCTATTTCACTCAATTATTTATCGTTCAGTAATATCAACATTGACAGATTTTGACAAATTGACCAAAAATTTCAACGTGGGCACAACGGGACAAAACCAATCAATCTTTCAACGCATTGACTACATAATACGCGAAAAATTTTTACACATGAAATTATCATTACAAAATAGTGGGTTTTACAAGTCCAGTTTATTAACATAATGAAAACTAAATTTAGTTTGCTTTGAAAGACAACTTGTATGATTTGGTTCTGATTTTGCCTCGAAAAACTGACTGAACGGACAAAATCCTAACCATTAAATTATAATCAAGCCTGAAACTGACCTAAAATCATTAACGAGCAACCTTAAAAGCCGAAACCAGCCCAACCTACATGAAGCCCAGCCGTCAAACCCTAGGCCCAAAATACAAACCCATCTAATTTTAACCTTAATCTTTAATGTGTAAACTCTATTTTCCAGTTCTTCTGCGGCCGAAAAGCTCTCGCGTCTTTCCGTCTCTCACCCAGTCGCCCGTACACAAGACCCCAGCACGGGCAGCCAACGAGCCTCTCATCTCGCCTTGCAGCCTCTGCTGCAGTCCTCTCTCGTCCTCAATCTTAAGGTGATGACCAAGCTCAAATTCGGATGAAGTGAAGGAGTGAACCTTTCCTCTCCTCTGCTCTACTTTCCTCAGTCTCAAATTCTGATTGAAGTGAAGCCCCGAGAACTCCCCTCCGACTTCGGATTGAAGGTCAATCTTCCATGGTTAAAAGCTTAGATTAAAACGTGTGAATTTGGATTACAATTCTCGTTTTGCATTTTCGTTTCGGTACACAAGGAAAAATAATTGGAGATAAAAATTTTCATGTGATCGAATTCTCATGTTTTCTATGACATTTAAAAGGTCATTTGCCTCTAATTTAGGCGCATTTTTAGGTGATGTTTTTGTTTACTCTACGTCTAACCCTTCCAAGATTGGTTTTCAATGTTGCTCGAATGATATGCATTTTTCCTTATTCTATTTATGAATGGTTTCTTCCTCTCTATAAGTCGAATATCTTTCTCTTTCTTTAAACTAATTGTTTTGCATAGAGAAATCCTCTGATGGGTATTTGGATCAAAAAGCTAGAATGGGGCATTAGATTTTTATTTATTTTTTAACTGGGAACTGAATAGGAACCGAGCCAAAAATTCTAGTTTTGTTCAGTTCAGTTCTACTACTACATTCACGGTTGACTTTCAGTTCCATTTACTCTGAACCAAAAATAGTAGATTCAATTCGACTCCAAAATCAGACCAAACATAACCGTGCCTGCCCTAGTTGTTACATTCTGGGAAACAACTTGAGTGTTTGTTTTTGTTGTGTTCTTGATCGAAAATTGAGAAATCAATAGCTCTTATCTGGGTTATTTGAAGGATTAGTGAAATTGTTATAAGAAAATGCTAAAGCTTTCTTTCAATCCTAAATCCCTTTGCTCTTAGAGTATTATAAGCCTTCCATGTGGATTGGGTTTATGCATAGATGAAAATACCAGGCAAATCTTTATTCTTTCTTTTGGTGTAGTTTGGTGAATTCCAATTTGGAGTAGGGATTTCTTAATTCCTACAGTGGTGGATGCACCAAAGGACGTTTTTACTTTTTTATCTTGAGAATAAATATGTAAGGAATGAGGAATATTTTATAGAATTTGATAACTTAACTTAAGCTAGTTGGTTTGTTGATTTTTCAGCTCTCATTATCCAAATATACATGCTAATTGATTGATTTTTAGATCTTTTGCTTGAAGTATTTATCGAATAAGAAGATAATGGATTCAGCTCAGAGTGTAATCACTGCAGCAACTGTGGGGACTGGTAGTGGTGGCTTTGGTAATCTTGTGAATGACACATCGATTTCAACAACAGCAGATGATCCTAAACAGAACTTGGACCAAGTTATCAATTCTATCCAGAAAACTTTAGGCCTCATTCACCAGCTTTATCTCACTGTCTCTAATTTCAATACTGCTTACCAACTACCACTTCTTCAACGCATGTAATTTTCACCTTCTGTTTCTTTTATCTGGCATTCCAATTTTTTGTCTTTTGAATCTGACAATAGATTATGTTTTTCAGAAATTCTCTTGTGACAGAACTTGACAACATGGTTAAACTCTCTGATAAATGCAACATCCAGGTGCCAATGGAGGTTCTTAAGTTAGTATTTCCTTTTAATTTGTTCTTCTGCAATGTAAATACCCTATCACATGATTTAACGCAAGCTTTTCTTTGTTCAATTATGATTTCTTATCTTCTGAAAATTACTACTACTTAGTTTGATTGACGATGGAAAGAATCCGGATGAGTTTACCAAGGATGTGATAAACAGCTGTATTGTGAAAAATCAGATAACCAAGGGGAAAACTGATGCATTTAAGGTACTGTTTACTGTCTTAGTTTAATTTACTTGCTAGATAACCAAGGGGAAAACTGATTCATTTAAGGTACTGTTTACTGTCTTTGTTTAATTTACTTGCTAGATCATGTTTCTATTTGTTAACTATCTTGGAGGATGGTCATAACTTTGTTACTTTTTCTTTGTATTTGGTTTCTTCAGAGCTTACGCAAACACCTTTTGGAGGAACTTGAGCTGACATTTCCTGATGAAGTGGAATCTTATAGAGAAATACGCTCTGCATCAGCTGCTGTAAGTTGAATTTCTCTCTGATTCATCAACCTATCATAGGAAGTATATTAGCATGCTTCATCTTTCTATAAGATAAAAAATCATAGGAAAATAGACTATTTTCCTTTACATTACTTTTGAAAGGTATTACTTACAATACATGTTCATCCATTAATTACATATAGGTAATTAATTTCTAATATCCTATCAAAAACTTTTGAAATATAAAATAGTAAAGATATCTTTAAATCTATCAATCTTATTTAAACAAATATAATCAAGATGAAATCCATCCTAGTCAAGAAACACTTTAAACTAGATAGAAATTTAGAGATTTTTTTCAAATTGATGATCTTTCATGCTCTTACCTTCAAAGATCACATCGAACTCGTTATCATGCATTTATTTTTCTAATACTTCCCTTCAAGTTGGATAATAAATTACTCAAATATTCTCTTTTGGTGATTGCATGAAATAACTTTTCACACATAATGCAAATGCTATGTTAGGTCTATTATGAGCTGTAACAACCCTAAATTTCATTTTCCCCAAATTGTAAACCCTAAAATTTTTTCTTAAATTAATTTATAAATTAGGTTTAATTAGGCCGTTATAAACCCTAAATTACAAAATTTCAAATCATTATTTAAAGCGAAAACATTTAATAGAACAATTATATTTATTAGTAAAATAGTTTAAGTTTATTTATTATGATTTGTCTAATTAATTCGATCTCATTGAATAAACTTTATATAAAACAATACTAAATACAAAGCATTTACTTAAAACTTTATTAAATCGGACAGAGTTTGTTTCAAATCCCAATACAAAAGGAATTTATTTAAATAACTTTAGAAATTGAAATACTAAGTAGAGTTTATTTTAAAATATTAAAACTGCAATATAAATAAAATTTAGTCCTTGGACCCATCATTGATATTCCCAATAACTCCCTTTATATGCTCTTTTGTTTCGGGAAAATCTTCAATCAGCGTCCATTCATTTTCAGATAAAAACTCACCTACATTACAAAACTAAAGGTGAGATCACTCAGCAACAAAAAACACATGCATATATGAATTTAGTCCATGCATTATCAAATTTCTCTGCTTTAAGTTACATGCTGGTTAAAATTCATTTTCTAACTTTACCATGCGTTCATGCTTTCATTAGCCATCTCAATAATACCATGCATTTCGACTTTCAGAAAACCAGTAGTTTCTTACCCTCATAAGTTTTCATCAGATATCTCATATCATCCTTTTTGTCAAATTCATCCATTCACACCCACGTACATAATGTCCTATACATTTTATCTTTTAAATATCATGTGTCAATGCTTAACAATGCATGTCCAAATAAAATATCAGAATTAAATAACAAAATGAGTATAAGGAAGATAATATACGTCTTGTGATGTAGGGCCTATGACCAAAACGTTGTAAAACTTGTGTTTTACTTATTTGGATTCCGAGAGAGTAAGGGTTTTGGGAATTTCTAGGCTTTAGAATAGGTTTTTTGTCTAAATAATTTTTGTGATTAAATTCATACTTAAATTCTAAAGAAAACTTTGAAGAGTTTAGGCAGAATTTCTTAGATGGATTGGAGTTAAATTTAGATCGGGTCGGTTCAATATGGCTAGATCGGTTCGGTTCGGTTCGATGGATTGGGTTTGGTTTGGTTCGGTTTGCTTAATTGGGTTTGGTTCGATTCAGTTCATATGGACTGGTTCGGTTGGCTGTTCTTCAAAACTCGATTCTGCCTCTTTCGAAGACATAATTCCCACTTAAGTTCCTTGATTTCACTTCAATCAATTAAAAATTTAAAAATTTTCAAAGTGTTTCATTACGATGAAATCTCCATATCTCCTCAGAGCAACGATCATTCTAATTTTTTTAAATTTTCAATTCGTTTAATTCCATGTCCTCAAAAGTTTTTTAATAATTACTCCACAACTTTCAATAATTTCTCTATTGAGTAACACCAAACACTTAAAAGGTAAAATTCATATATTAAGTTATCAACTTCATTTTAATTAACTATAAACTAGACATTTGTCAAATATAATTCAAAATTAATATTTTTTTAAAATTTTCTTAGAGTAAACATTTCAATATATCTTTTATCTTAAGATCGTCAACATCTCTACATCTCACTCGTTAATTATATCTTCAACTCATATTTAATATCAAACTTTTTCCTAAATGATTATCATTATAAATTTTCATTTCACCTAATTTTCTTTCTTAATGGTTTATTTACTAAAGATGATATCCATTTTCTTAAGTAACAATCAACTTAAAATATGCTTTTCAATGTGAAATCTATATGTTATTTTCTTAACTTTATCTTGATCCCATATAGTCCCAAATTAAAACCTAGCATCATTTTTAATTCTTCAAGTTATTCAATATATATCTAACCAAATAACCACTTAAGATATAATAATTGAATTCTTTAACTAAATCGCAATGTATATTATATTATCCTTTGTTTAAGCCTAGATCATCAATTTCTATTTGATCAACTATGTACACGTTAATAATTTCGCAAGTTATATTCTTACTAAATCTTTAATTAGTATAATTCTTATATTCAAATCATTATTATAAACAATCAGCTTACTTCAAACTTAGCTCATAAAGCTTAAGAATTATTTATTGTTCCGTCTAAAATCCTCGACTAAAATTTTGATATTACACTATTTATTATAGTTACAAAATCATTAACTCATGAATTTGAACATCAAAATTTATATCATCTTCATAATAATAATAATTATTATTATTATGATTCATTTATATTATTATTTATTTATTATTGTTATCATTTTTTTAATTATTTATTTATATTTTTTAACTTATGCATCCAAAATATTCAAACTTAAAGCTACTATATGCTCTCAAGATAGAATTTATCCATTGCATATATAATATCTAAAGTATTTTTAAAGAGTTTCTAAGCTCTAACATAATATTTGAGCCTAACGTGGTCTACCCTAGATTTGGTGTGATTGTACTTCTTCCAAATTGTTTCATATCTACTTATGCATATTTAAGCATGATTTAGTTACAAAATCATTAACTCATGAATTTGAATATCAAAATTTATATCATCTTCATAATTATTATTATCATTATTATTATGATTCATTGATATTATTATTTATTTATTATTATTATCATTTTTTTAATTATTTATTTATATTTTTTAACTTATGCATCCAAAATATTCAAACTTAAAGCTACTATACGCTCTCAAGATAGAATTTACCCATTGCATATATAATATCTAAAGTATTTTTAAAGAGTTTCTAAGCTCTAACATAATATTTGAGCCGAACGTGGTCTACCCTAGATTTGGTGTGGTTGTACTTCTTCCGAATTGTTTCATATCTACTTATGCATATTTAAGCATGATTTATTTATTTATTTCATTTTATTATTTAATTGTCATTATTATTATTATTTTATTTTTGTTGTTGAATGGGGTTTGTTGATCGGGGTCAATCTTTTAATTAATAATTATTATTTCATATTTAGCCGTAGATCTACATCACAAAGATAACTTTAAAATACATACAACTTTTACAAAATGAGACTTAGAATAATTTGAAATTACTTTAAATAAATAAATGAAATTCTAAATAAAAATATATACTAAAGTTTCAAAACATATTTAAGTTTTTATAAAACATGTATGGAAAACAAAATTTAAAAGGAAATACATACTTGTTGATTGATCGTCTTCCTGATGTAGATGAACATACAAATAGTCTATAGGACCAGTAAATTTTTAATATCAACTGTAACGACCATAAATTTCATTTTTCCTAAATTGTAAACTCCAAGATTTTTGATTTACAAATTAGGTTTAATTAGTTTGTTGTAAACGCTAAATTACAAAATTTCAAATCATTATTTAAGGTGGAAGCATTTAATAAAACAACTATATTTATTAGCAAAATAGTTTAAGTTTATTTATTAGTGTTTGTCTAATTAATTCTATCTCATTAAATAACTTTTATATAAATCAATACTGAATATGAAACATTTATTTAAAGCTTTTTATTAAATAAGACAGAGTTTATTTAAAATCTCAATACAAAAGGAATTTATTTGAATAACTTTGGAAATTGAAATACTAAGTAGAGTTTATTTTAAAATAATAAAACTGCAATATAAATAAAATTTAGTATATGACCCATCATTGATATTTCCAATATCTCCATTTGTATGCTCTTTTGCTTCGGGAAAATCATCGATCAGCGCCAATTCATTTTTAGATAAAAACTCACCTACATCACAAAACTAAAGGTGAGATAATTCAGTAAGTAAAAATACATGCATATATGAATTTAGTCCATGAATTATCAAATTTCTATGCTTTAAGTTATGTACTGGTTAGAATTCATTTTCCAACTTTACTATGCTTTCATGCTGTCTTTAGTCATCTCAATAATACCATGCATTCCATCTTTCAGAAAATCAGTAGTTTCTTACTCTCGTAAGGTTTCATCAACTATCTTATATTATGTTTTTCGTCAATTCCATCAAATTCATCCATTCACACCCACATACATAATGTCTTATACATTTTATCTTTTAAATATCATGTGTCAATGTAACAATGCATGTCCAAGTAAAATATCGGAATTAAATAACAAAATGAGTATAAGGAAAATAATATACGTCTTGTAATGTAAGGTCTATAGTCAAAACGTTGTAAAACTTCTGTTTTACAATAACTTTCTTGTCTAAAAAATTTTTGTGATTCAATTTATACTTAAATTCTAATGAAAACTTTGAAAAGTTTGGGCAAAAATTTCTTACTCGTAAAATCTTAGATGGATTGGAGTTGAATTTGGATCGGGTCGGTTCAATATGGCTAGACCAGTTCGGTTTTGTTTGGTTCGATGGACTGGGTCTGATTCGGTTGGTCAGTTCGGTTCGGTTCTTCTGGACTGGTTTGGTTCGGTTCGCTTAGTTGGTTTGATTCGGTTCGGTTCGGTTTGCTTAGTTGGTCTAGTTCGGTTCACTTCATATGGATCGGTTCGGTTGGCTTTTCTTCAAAAGTCGATTCTGCCTCTTTCTTTCTCCTTCGTTCTTCTTCGACTTCTAGGTACGCGATGTGTGTGTGTGTGAGAGAGAGAGAGAGAGAGAGAGAGAGTCTCTCTAGTTCGTTGTCGGTAGGATGAGAGCTCGTCGCCGAAAGGATATGAGTTTGCTCTAGAAGTGAGGGCTCGATTGGAAAAACCTTGTCACAGTGAGGTAAGGTTTTGGCCAAGGAATGTTTCTTCGCAGGATTGGTTGTCGAGTTTGGCAGAGAGAGAAAATGTGGGAAGATTATTTCTTGAGAGGTTGAGGTGAGTATTCCATCCCTCGTAGCCTTCAATTTATAGAGGGAGAGCTCAAATTCCTCCCATTTCAGTATTGTAAATCAGACTCAAAAAGAGTCTAGGTTTATGGTAAATTTTTGAAAAATTCTTGATTGTGGGTGATTGTTTCGGAAATGGGAGAAGAGGTCTCCCGATTAGGAATAATTTTCCCAAATTGAAGAAATTGAATATGATTACTGTAATTTAGGGTTTGATGGATTCTTATTTGGAAAGATGGGATAATTTTGGGAATTTTAAATTTAGGATGTAACATGAGCTAAGTAGACAAGTCTTCTTACGAGCCTCTAGTGTTGCCGACAATTTACTATCTTCCTTTAGTGCCTTGTATTGTTAGCATACCTTATATCTTCTATGATGTTGATCAAAACCTGGAGTCAAGCCATAAATACCTCCTTTAAAATATCATTTATGAAGATATTTTTTTTACACCGAAGATGATCTGAAGAGATAGCAGTATCTGAATTGATGTAACCATGGCACAACAGCTAATGTTTCTTCATAATATATTCCATGTCTGTGTGAAGCCCTTTGCTACTAGTCACACATGATACTGATGATACTTCTAAGAGAACATGTTTTCATAGAAGTTAAGAAAGAGCTTACTTAATATGGAGAGTAGGTATGCTTGAAATATTAGAAATAATAACCCAATATTTTTTGTGACAATCTATGTATGAAGCATGATTTGCACTAGGATGCATAGTGCATTGTCTTGAAAAATTAGAATGTAAGATTCTGTTTCAATTAATAGAGCTATTAGAGGAATACTTGGGTCACAGTTTGTACCTTCACTTAATAAGTCTTCTTGACAAGCAGATATTGTGCTCTTATTTTCATTTTATTCCTTCTTGAATAAACAAAATCTTCTCGAGCTAGTGCTTTAGGTGACAATGAGATGTCTCCCCTTAATGTTGGGTCTAATGTACTTGGCTTAGGTAGAGAGGCTACTGAAGGGATTTTTCTGGCTGTTGATTTGATGGGTACTCTTGTTCATATTCTTAGATTTTGAAAAATTTTATTGCTTTCCCTCCGAAGATGACTTTAGGAAGGAATGGTTGGTTGTCAAAGAAAGTGACATGCATATGAAAGATAAATTTGGGAATGGAAGATTATACCACTTTAGCCCCTTTTTTGATTAGATGACCAAAGAAATACACATTTTACCGCTCTTAGATCTAATTTTGATCTGTGTACTATGTATATGAACAAAGGTAGTGTATTAAAAAACCGTTGGAGAAATGTGTAAAGAATTCATCTTTGGAAAGGATGACAAGGAAGTATTCAATGGCATGATAAAGTTCCATACTTATGTAGGCAGTTGGTTGATGAGATAAGTTCTCAGTATAGCTTCACTCCAAAATATTTTGTTTACATAACAAACTGTCTTCCATGGAGGTGTGACCTCCATTTTTGAACTGCAAGCATAAGAGCTATCAATTCCCGTTAATGAACTTATTCTTGGCAGTTGGGGACTACCCTTGCTGAAAAATACGATGGGCGTCTGGATTGGATGAACACTGCTCTTGTACCTTTGTCCGAAGTATCTTCCTCAAGTTTGATTTTACCAATAAAATTCGAAATGGCTAACATTAGTGTCTTGGTCATTCAGTGCTTTAATTCCTCAAAAGCCCCTTTGACTAAGACATTCCAATTGAATTTTCCCTTATCAATTGTTCAGCGAGTTGATGTGATGCTCCAGAATTTCTAACAAACCAATGGTAATATTAGATAGTTCCCCAAACTTCCTTGACATTCTTTGGGGTTGGCCACTCAATCATGGACTTGACCTTGTTCTCTTCAGCCTCATCCTTAATGTACTAATACAATGACCCAGATATTACCCTACTGGCTAGAAAATGGAACACTCTTTAGTTTTCAATACAAAACCTATTTGGTTCAAAATGCCTAGCACAATGCTTAGATGCTCTAGAAGATTGTCTTGTGATTGGCTAAACTCTATAGTATCAGCAAGAAACTAGTACAAATTGTCTTAGAAAGGGAGAAATTGCTTTATCATGCTTGCTTGGAGGGTAGATGGTGCATTTGTCAAACCAAAGGGCATTGTTTGGAATTATTAATGTCCCTCAGAATGTGGTGTTCTCAATGCCTCCCCTTATTCTAATATTATAGTAGCCATTTTTTAAGTCCAACGCTGGGAAGCAAGTTGATTATGATTCGTTAACCAATTTCTCTACTATTGATATTGGAAATTCATTGGGTATAATGATCTTGTTAAGTGCTAGGCATAAGAATGAATACTGCTCTAGAAAAGAATGATAGGGCGGGCTATAAATCCTCAATCCTTCCTTTGAATCTTCTTCTTCCTCTTTCAATAATTTCTCGCACTACCCCGGTTCCTCTTGAATTTCCATTTTTAGCAACTTAAAATTGCCCTTGCAACTGTGGCTTGCCTCCCTTTTTCTCATTGAAAGAACATATTTGGCCTCATGGAAACGTCGCTGTAATGCTTGGGTGGCCTGCTCAGTTTTGTCTTGGTCATGATGAAAGTAGAAGGGTTATTCCCTGGCATTGCTTGATAGAAGCGAGCTTTTGAAATCTCTTTGTTTCCACCTGGTGGTTGAAAAACTAGTTTGGGCTTTATTGGTCAAGCTTGTGGATGACCCAAACATTGTTCCTCGCACAACTCGTGAAAATCATCCCCAAATTAATCAATGCTTCATGTCTTCCGAAGACTGATTAACGGCTCTTGTGGGGACGTATATTTTCCTAAATGTTGGTAAATGGGAAATTTTAAATTATCTAGTCTAGTCTAGGTTCCTCTATGACCCACGCTAGATAGATAATTGCAGGCTCAACCCACCAAGTAATCTGAAACAGTCAAAACCCACTTGTCTATTTGAAATACGATCATCCTGAAATCCCTCCACCTTCACCCTGGAGCTCCGACCTTCTCCATTGAAGGTGGAGAGTTCCACCCACAGCAGGCTACCCCAACTGGTCTCTGATCCAACCTGACTCTTCCTGTTTCTTCTTGATAGGTGGAGAACCCTTTTGGTCTACACCTGTCAAATGGAGGCTCCCAAGTATCTTCTACTTGATATTGCTGCTGGTGGAAGGTTCCCTCCCAAGCGCCTCTCTTCTTCTCAGCCGAAATAATGTTGTGTCTCTACTCATTTCATGGATGGCCGATCAAGGACCGTTTCCTCCATTTGATACCCTTGTGTAGTAAGGTATGTCATACCATTGATGCGGGATAAAATTAGATAATGGATTCCCTTCTTTGTCTCTACCAAACCACAAACGTAGAAGATCCACATGCTTAGCAATATCATCTCCACAGATAAAAAGCAATAAATGCAATTCAAAAACACTTAGTTTACTAAAAGTTGCATCATAGTTGACATCATATCTTCAGCAGATCGGATGTTCATGATAGGAATTCCTATTTCTTGGCAGAGCAGTGTTGCAAACATTAATTAGGAAATATTCTTCCAATGAAACTAAATCTTTATTCAGTCAGAGACAGACAATAGAAAGCTGGCAATAATGCCAATAAAAATTGAAATGATTATAGCTATGCCATATGACAAAAAAGTGATTTATTGACACTCAATGTATTTTTAGTATTAAATGTTGCACTGATTGGGACAACATAAAATTCTTTAAGCTACCCATGAAATGGGCATCATGTATATAAAAAATAAGTGGGATTGCCCTCTTCAGCATACACTTAAATCTCCTTTTCTTGACATCAAATAGGAATCGAAAAGGGTGGCACAGGCACAAAATGCCTTGTCAAATGGGGACATGAAGGTCAAGACTGAGCTGTAACTGCATGTGCATTGTGAATTTATGAGGGCTTGTAAAGCGCCTCTTCATGTAGCTTTACTGGTGTGTGATCTCTTCACATGCATAAAGGTTCTTACATGAATGCTATGAAATTTGTATTAAACAATAAAAGCTCCTTCAATTTCAAGGATACAGGGTGCAAGTCTCGTGGAGTTGCCCATTTTAATGTGTGCAACTAAAGTCATCCTTGTTTGATTTTGATGATTTATGACATTAATTTTATATTAATAAGGAATGACAGGTAGATATGATGTAAAATTAGAGGTTAAATATGATTTTACTTATGATTACTAAAATTGTTTTTACCAACTTGAAAATGATACTTCGATTTTTTGCGCTATTGTAATGTTATGTCATCAAAACTTGAAATCTTTGGTATCTGCAAGCATGTGTTTCAAAGTTGGAAACATGATCGTAAAAGGATTGTTTGTGGGCGAATTTTCCTCTCTCAAACTTCTGTAATACAACCCACAGCCTGACAGGAACCATAATGGTAGATGATGGAAGAGGATGGCGAGTTTGGAGATCTCTACGCTGACGCACTCTGCCCAATGGCTTCGTAGGTTGGTGTCCCTTTTATTGTTAGTTTGTGAAATGATAGTAGTGGGTGAGTAACCTTTGTGTCAGTTGTCTCTGGCCACGGCCTTGGAAGTGTGAGAATGAGATAGAGGGAGACTGACTCGGGCTGTGTCAAGTTTGATGGTTTGATGAGCGATATGGGGTCGACGGACTAAAATTTGAGTAGTCAAAAGTTTCCTTGATTTCTGAATTAAAATATTTATCCAATGATAGACTATGACAAAAGTTGGTTGGGCGAGGGAACAAACATTGTCCTTCCATCGCTTTTACAATGCTTTGATCGTCTTATTTTATGTATGCACATAATTTTGTGCTAGATTTTCATTGTGAATAGTTAATTTAATTATGAAAAAATAACTAATGGACTCAAATCAAAGTTGAATCCTTGGGGTGCAAATAATGTGATGATACATACGCTTGGATGGGACCCATGTCGAGTGAAAAGGAGGAGTTGGATGAGCCAAGTAGGAGAAGATGTGTTGTTTAAATGTGACTCTCAAGTAGGGAGTTCCATTATCTGAACCCCCCTCGTCAAAGTCGACTCATGGCCTAATAAAGTAGACACTGCGTTTTGAGGCACATTCACAGAAATAATATTCTCTCTACATTGACAAAGAAACTCACACAAACCCAACTTATATATGTCAAGGTAAATCATGTATGTTGATGAGGGGCATCCACGAAAAAAGTGAGGCATCATCAACTGGGAAACATAGAAAATTCAATTCAACAAAATAGAAGAGGCCAGAGTTTCTCATAATGAGCAAATCAAATGCAATAGAAGATTAGCTTAAAAACATCCTCATGAACTAATAACAAAGGACTTGAATGGTTACAATCTGAACAAAGTTATTATGCGTGTTGTAGTAAGTATCAAGAGTTTGCTAAAAAGATCCTCAAGTGTTTTGTAAACAAATGAGCAATTTGCAAAGCGAGAACCAAAAGAAACGTGATTGTATAAGTTTGAAAGTAGTGTCGAATTACTTGACAATCGATCTCAATATGTTTGGTTTTCTTCTGAAAAAAATGAATTGAATGAAATTTGAATAATGCTCTGACTCTCCCAATATAATAAAGTTAGTTGAAGATGGTGTACACTTAAATCTCCTAACAACACTAGTGCTATATTAGTGCTCTTCTAAGACATAATAAGAATATTGGGCATTGGGCTCAGGAGATGAGAGTAGTGAACTATAATGGAGGTGGGCATTCGTATTCTTCTAATGTAATTTTATCTGCTCATGTGATGGCAGAGTTGTTTAAAAGGCAGTGGTTGTTCTAAGATTGGGGGCAAACCTACATTTAATTTTGAAGTTTGCAATTGATTGGTTGATTAATTTGACTCTCCAATAATATCTATTTGTTTGACCAAGCAAACTGTAACATCACGTTTTCTTAAACCACTTTTAAAAAACTAAGTGTTCAACTTGAATTTCAAAATTTTTATGTAAGGGAAGACTTTTTTTAATTTAAATATTTCAAATTCATTCATACATATGTACCTCTTATAGTCATTTAAAGTTTATTCATTTCAAAATAACTATATATGTTTCAAAACAAGTTTACTAAAGATTTCTCTTTCAAATCATTTAATAATTTGAAAACATATTTTTTTATTCAATAGTAACAATCCATACATTTCATTTCTAAGTCCTTATATAAAACAAGCATTTATGAGCCACACCCACACGATCAAAGTCATTGTAAAAACTAAGCGCTCCACACGAGCATGCTTCATCAACTGCCTTTTCTTTAAGCTCTTTAAGTGTAACATCTGAATGTTTACAAGTAATAATATGTATTTAATAAATAAATATTGTTGATTCAGTGAAAGGAAATAACATCATTTGTTAAAGTTTAATAATATAATGACAAATTAATAATGCCAAACAACTGATTGTATTTTAAAAAAAATAAAAATGATAAAGAAACATTATCGTTTTAACTAGTAAAAGGAGAGTAGTAGAAGATAGAGAAGGAAGATGTTTCGCAGAAAGATGCCATGCGGAAAGATGCCATGTGAAAAGATGCTATGTGAGAAAAGGTGCGCAAGGAAGCATTAACGTTGGATTAAATAATTGGAGAATCGTAGCCACTAGATTAAAAAGGCAGAGAAGGAAGATGCTCTGTGAAAAGATGCTTTGTGAGAGAAAGATATCGTGCGGGAGAAATGACGCAGAAACGGGTAAGGTTCGTGAGAGTTTCACATATGTGCGGTCGACTAGAGTCTGAAGAGCAGTTGACCAAAAAGTACACAGATTCAAAAAGCGTTGCTTCTGGATGAATTGTGTTAGACTAGTTGAGAAGTAGTGAACGATCGGTTGGCTTGGAAAAAATATGCTAAAACTACAACTTTTCTATTCTACCAAAGAACTCCTTCTTGATTAATGAAAAGGGAACTCTCACAGACAAGAAAGAGAGTTTGATTACAATATTCAATCAAATTCACCGATCAAAATTGGCTAGAAGATTGCAAGAAATAAACAAGCTTAAGTAATTCTCACAACACTTGAACTCTAAGATTTCAATCAAAAGGATTATCAATAATATAAGAGAAAGAGAAGCAAGCCATGACTAAAAGGTGTTTTAATTCATCAAAAACTAAATTTCCATTGAGTCTTGGTGGGGTATAAATTGTAATATCCCAGAAATGAATCGGGATGTAATACCTGATTAATACATTACAAAATATGAGAAGACCAATGAAAGGATCCATAACAAAGAAGATGGACAAAAGCATACATGTTTTAATCTATGAAGTCCAAGTTAAAGATCCATTGAATGGCAAGTCATAACCCATGGTGGTGTTAGGGATTGAGGAGGGTCAAATGAAGGCCCAAGGAAAGAATAGATTGAATAAAAAAGGGATAAAATTGAAGATGGACCGAAGTAGCCCATGACCCAGGCCAACTATGCGCGCCGCCCATAAGTCAACAGGCACGCCGCGCAGACTGCTGCCCGCCCACCAGCGCTCCGCAACGACCACACGCCCACCTGCCTTAACCACACGCCTGCCAGCACTGACTGGCCGCTCACGCGCTACGCCTAGCGCCGCCTCCCACGTGCCACCCGTGGCAATTCTTCACCTAACATTGAATTTTTGCATTCTTTTGTATATTTTATGTTTCTATGTCCCCTAGAGTTGCCTATAAATAGATGGGCAAGCCTTCAAATCATAAATTACAACTTGAAATTTGATAGCATTTTGCTTAGAGAGTGATTATCTTCTTGAGTTCTCTTTGAGGACTTTATCCTCTTTAATTGTTTGCTTGAAGAGGTCACAGTTGATAGCTTTGGTTCAACCAACAGGTTTAGTTTGGGTCAAGCTCTTTTCTTTGGTAGTTTCGGTTCTTATCTCTCCATAGATAACGGGTCAAACTCTTAATCCATTTGAATCTCCAAGGCATCCTATAAGCATTCTGCATTGTTGTCGGGTCTCAGATATTTGAGGGTGAAAGTGTGGAGGAGGAGTTACGCGGGAATCGGGAGAAGTTACGCTTTGGAAAATTCTACTGTAGGAAAATTCTACAAGAGATAAGAAATAGGATGCGGTGGCCAGTGGAGACCTTGCATCACGGGATTTTATGTTTTCAATTGCTTTAAATTGTTGTTAAAAATTTTGTTGAAATTATTCGTGTAATGTTGAAAATATCGTTGAAATTAATCATGAAAATTATTGTTAAAATAATGTTAATATAATCACGGAGAATATTATTGTAACTAATGCATGAAGTAAGAAAATACTTGAAGGTAAAAATGAATGAAGATATATAAACTGCCTTAATTTCATATATGGACTGTTGTAATGCTTTTAATTCCATTGTATTGTTATGAATTGTACATGCATCACAATAGGACTTATGAAACTGCTGACATATGCATAGCATATTAATAAATGAACTGATAAATGTAAATGGGTGTATGAGATCGGTGGTGATGTCCCTAATAGATGTATCTCCTCGTCGGAGTGACGGTTAAGCCACAAGACATTATAATGGATCCAACTTCCCTAGACTAATAATAAGATCTCATACATCTAGATTGTTAAGTAAAACTAAAATGACATGTAGAGGGGATAAGCTCTTCTCTAAAAATGAATGCATAAGTATTGCATAGCATATACATACATTCTATTTCTTGTTGACTCTCGGCTCATTGTATTACCCATGATGCATGTAAATATTATTAATGAAAAAGGAGAATGCATTGTCAGATGAAATCTTGGGTTATCAATTGGAGAAGATCTGATGAGTTATGGCTCAAGAAAAAATTGGTTATTTTAAATTATAATTTTATGCAATAAATGGTTTGTATAGTATGAACTGCATTTTAAATGGTTTAAAATCATGATTTGAATTTATTCCGCTAAATTACTCTGATATACTACTTAAAAATATGTTTTGAAAAGATTAAAATAAAATTTTAAATTTTCCTTAAAGTTGGAATAAAGAAAATTGATTTTATAAATCGGAGCCTTACATAAATAGCCCACCATAAAAGAAAATCAATTATACTAGGATTATGATCAGTTTATACTAGTCCCTAACCGATTTTTGTCTATCTATTTGAAATTTAAAATAACTTCAATTTAAAAGATCAAGAAAAACTTAAAATAATTTAAAAAGAAACTAATTGATGTACCAGCGGCAGTGCATTAGAATATAACCTGAAATATGTGAGAAAGTTGTTGAGTAAAATTGGTTGTTGAAGAAGGATCAACCGGATATGTTGAAGAACAGGTGCGGTGGTCGATCAAAGGAAGGCGGAGATTGATTGGAACTGAAGGATTTTGATCATTTGGGGATTAGTGGTTGAGTAAGGCGGTCGAGTAGCAATGACCAAAAAAAGGGCAATGGCAATCAAATTCTCAGTCGGTCGATCGTCAATGCTAAAGCTGATTGACCGGTTGGCTTGAAATTTCCTTAAGTTGTGCCACCAACTCAATTATGGAAAGTCTGACTTTGAGATTCAATAACTCCCTTGTTTTTCAAGCTTTTGAGCTAAAATTTGGACCATATTTTCTTGGATAAAATAAGAAAAGATCTCTTCAAGAATAATGTAAACATCTACCATGAATTAGGAAATAAGCTTGATAGAAATTAGGTCGCCAGAAATAGAAAGTAATTGTGATGAATGCTCTCGTATGGATGATTTGTCGATGACGGACCTTTGGAAAGTTGGACACCACTTTACACACTCTTCCTTCAAGGATTAAGAACGCAGATGCCAATAAGAGAACTCACCCAACTTACTAGTGAACCCAATCTTGTGATATAACACATACAAGGAAACCTCCGGTTGTAACACGCCAAAGGGGTGAAATAGGAATCACCCCAATTTTGAAATAAGTAAAAGCTTTTTATTGTCAATCTTCACTCCCTAAAAAAATTACATAGGGTGGCTTTAAATAGCCAATTACAAACTATAAAATAATAGTAAACTAAATGAGCAACAATAATCCTAAATCGACTTATGGTATAAGTTGCCTAATTCTTTACTTAGTAGTTACTAGGTAAATTAACTAAAAGAACATTTAATTAATCTCTTCCTTTATTATTCTCCAAGTCTAGAGATCTTTTAGCAGCTATTCCTTGTTGGTGCTTGGCCACTTGGATGGTTTCCATGTATAGACTTCCTTGGTCTCCAAACTTGGACACTTGGACTTTCCATAATATTTGCTCTCTGTTTCGTGGTCTTTTGACATAGCAAACAAACTCCAAATATAATGATTCAACCCATTCTAGAAAGCTTAAGAAGTCCACTACAATCTTTATAAGCACTCTTTTTGATATGACGTTGTTTCAAATGCCAAAATCTTCAAACACTACTCAAACGTGAGAAAGTAGACAGTTTTGAAAAGTCCTTCCATTAATCTTCCATTGTTTTAGAACTTCCCCTTGTGCTTTACCTTGAATACCTCCATGATCATTTTGGAAATTTGATTAATGATAGAATGGACCCGTAGTCCATCACTAACTAAATATTTAATTGAATTTGAACTTCACTCAAAGATTTAAATAAATTCAAATTCGTAGCATCGTGCTTCAAATCCGTAGCTTTCCTCGTCGGCAGATTCCTCTTCGTCTTACCAACTAAGCACATGTTTTGGTATTTCTTGGTTCACTTTATTGGGTGTGCTTTCTAACTCATCTTGTATCTTTGAATCTGAAAAATAACAAATCACATGATAATTTGAAAGCCTCTTTGATTGAGATCTTGTAAGAACTCTTTGTAGCACATTAAATTCTAAGTAAGCAAGAATGGGCTTCCATGGCAGAAAACGTGGCTCTCTGTTCGCGGAACTTTTGACATAGTAAACAAATTCTAAATTTAACAAAACACCCAATTTAGGAAAGCTTGAGATGTCAGCTACAACCTTTATGAAGAACGCTTTTTAATATAAAATAGTTGAGGTTGTCGAATTTGCCAAACAGTCCTCAATGGTTAGACAGATTTTTCATTTTGCCATAAGTCTCTTAATTTTGTGCTTGATTTTTCACTTATGCTTTATCTTGAATAACATCAAAATATATTTGGATGCTTGATGAATGATTCATCCTCTTTCCCCTTTAAACACCTTCAAAGTAAATACTAAAAATATCGTTAGAAAATCTCTATGCTCGATTGTGAATAGAGGAAATTTGTGGCACATCAAGAAATAAGGGCCATCAGAATAAGTTATAAGATTTAATAAGGACCATTAGTTTTGGAGAAATATGCTCTCGCAGACGGGAAAGATTCCTTGTAGAAGGGATGTGGCCGTGTATAAGGGGAAAATGTCATCGTTTTGGTCATAAAACATGTTTGTGGTAGTGAACGTTACCGCGATAGCGTTTTGTTATGAGGAAATGTCACCGTTTTGGATAAATAGTGCACGTTGGACAATGGACTCGTGGGAATGTAAGTGTCCGCGAATAGAAAGGCGTTTGTGGTTGAAAGTGAACAACGTTGTTTTGTATTAGGGGCGCTAGTTGAACAAGGATACGGTAGGAGTGTAGGCGTCACAGAAGGAGCTAGCGCCTACTTATATAATGACACATGTTTTCTGCTGTAGGGAATGTATCCATGGAAGCCATACAACGAGAAATATGTCATCATTCTAAGTTAAAATTGAGGAAAAATATGTATATGCAGAAGTGTGTTTGTCTAGCCCAAATGTTCGGGAGTTGACGAAATGCCAGGTGCGGAGCACCTGAGACATCACTAAATGATGATTGAACGCTGCTAGAATTCTATGAATAGGAAGGATGTAGTGTGCTGAGGAGGATGAACATTGAATTACGGATGAAGAGAAATTTAACACCTGCACTCTCTCTCTCCATTTCGCCATCTATATAAGGAGGCAGACTGTGTAGGTAAACAACACCCAAAACCAATTTTAACTATAGATTGAAGGAATTCGTCTCTCTCTAGAGTTTTAAGAACAAGGAAGGAAACATGTAAGTAACGGTTGCATGTTTTTGGCTTAACAACCTACATCACAGGGTATTAGGCAATTACATGTAAATTATTTAACTTTTTATTTACTTCTCAGATATTGTTTGGAATTGTTGTAATATACTGCTCTCTATTCAGATGTTTTATTTGAAGATAATTGCTTGTTTCTACTGGTTGGTATTATTGTTGCTGTAACATCCCATTTCCGTTTTACATTTCCATATGTCCATTTCACATTTCTATAAAAAAAAATTCTCATTTTAAAACCCATTTGAAAATACTTAAAGAAAAACATCATAGTAAATATATGCGGAATAATTAAAACGTTAAACTATTTTTCAAACAATATTATTTAAAACATTTGAAAATCATAATATAAAGTTCTTGAACAAATTAAACACTTTTATTCTTTCGTGAGCCATAACCCCCGAGGTCAATCCGCGCATGGTAACACAAACTTGCACTGCATCACACTTCTTCCACGTTCACTTCACTTAGATCACAATCAATACCTACATCACTAGAGGAATAATGAGCCTATTGCCCAGTAAGAGATATAAATGAAATAAAGATGCAATGCCTATGACAACTCTACATGCACATGTCTGATAGAAGAGAACCTATCCATTCTCTTTAATTAAAGTCTCATATATCGTCAGAACATTGGAGATATTTTCCACGGTAGATAGATACATCCTTGGGATATAACTTGAGCAGTAACTTCCAAGCCATCCCTACATGGGAGGAGGCAAGTTCCCTCAAGTAGATCCGTCACTATACACCCCAACCTCCACATGTCTATTTATATATAAGTTCATTATAATCCCGTGCAATGCATGATATGCAACTTAACTGACATGCCTATATCAACGTCATACAACAGTTCATATATCGCAAACAATAATACAATCAAATAACAAACAATGACCAGGAGTCATGCATCATGTAACGCTCGGTTTAATCCTCAATGTATTATGTAAAAGATTTTATTAAATGAGTAAATATTTAAAAAAAAAAGGTATGTGTTGTACTTATTAAATTGGGAAATTAATTGGTGTAATGGGGTATTGAAAGCTAAATTGGATAATAGTGGTGTTAGCATAATTACCATAAGTTGAGGGAATTATTGATAAATCAAGAAATAAGGATTTGTTGATTGATGGACATCTCTTGGGAAGAGATGGACGTCCAAAATGGAAGAAAATGGGGATGACAGATATCCCTTATAGTGGGACAGACATCCTTTATTGTGTGAGGGTCGACGGATGCCCTTGGGAAAGGCAGACATCGCTAAAGAAAGACTGGTGGCCGAAGTTAGAAGAAGACGAATGTCCTTTATATAGGGACAAACGTTCGTTATAGCAGAATGGACGCCCTTCATGGTAAGGCAGACTTTCTTTATGGATGACAGATGTTTGGAATGAAGAAGGGAACAACGTCGTTTGAAGTTAGAGCGGACATTCCTTATAGGAAAACGGACGTCCCTTATCAAAGGAGAACATTTTATATTGGGTGCGACATCGTTTAGATAAAATGGACATCCTTTATGGAAGGCAGGCATGTAATATGAGGGTGGTAGCGGCGTTGTTCGGTGAAGTAAACAGCCCTTAGCTAGACGGACATCCTTGTGAAGGCGGGCGTTAATATTTAAAGGGAATGGACATCCTTTATAGAGGGATGGGTGTCCGTTGTGTGAAATGGACGTCCTTTAGCTGGACGGGCACCCCTTGTGAAGGCAAGTGTGAGTATGTAAAGGGAAAGATGTCGTTAAAGGGAACGCTGGATGTCCTTTATGGACAACGGAAGTTCGAGATGGAAGAATAGAAGAATGGACGTCCCTCATTGAGGAACGGACGTCCGTCATGGCAAAGAAGCTTACAGACATCTCTTTTGGGATGATGGACATCTAAATAATGAAGCCAACGGACGCCCCTTGTTATAGAACGGATGTCCCTTGCAGCGAAGAGGTTGACGGACGTTAGAGATGGAATAACAGAACCACCTGTTTTGCTAAAAGCCAATTTTTGGCGAGAATTCTCACTTCTACCAGACATAATCTCGCCTCTATCTTTATTTTTCTCCCGACAAAATCTGCTTCTCTCCCTTGTCGGCGGCGAACCTCGCACGTGACAATGACTGATTGGGTCTCCTCCTTTGGAATGAAAGACTGTCCCCTTCACCCGCGTGCGTCCATCTCCCTCTCTATCTCCCTTGTCTATAACGGATGGCCTGAACGATGTTCTAGAACTCTGTATTTTGATTGGAGTGAGCTGTGAAAGAGAGAGGGAGTGAGTGTTCTTTTTTTTTTTTGTGTAGAGATCGTTCGGAGAGTTGTGAGTTGCTGTTGTGAGAAGTTTCTAGTGGGTGTGCTGCTCTGATGAGATTCCACTGCTATAAGGGATTTTGTTGGAGCAACGTTTAGCTTGAGGAAACGTTGGGTAATCAACAGATTGAAATTTTCAGTCTTGGCTGCTGCAAAATCTTAAGGTAAGGATTAGGATGTAGTTGGCCAGAGGAGGCCCTACATCACAGGTTTATTGTTGTTTGACATTGAGTTATCCTTTGTGAAATATAGAACTGCTTGGTTGTTGGTACTGGACATTGATTTGATTTCTCGCTACGAAATGTTATTGCACCATGAACTGATATGGTAGTGTTGATTCTATAAGCATCAAAGACTAAGTCTGTATAGGCAGTGGTTTGAACTACGGGTTGTTGAATAGGATGCTTAAATTATATTGAAGAATTTCCAGGTTGATACCACGAAGTTGAAATGGATTCCTATCTTTGTTTCATATTTATATGTTATTTTGACTAAACTTTATGAACTAAAATCTGTGAAGAGTTGGACGAATCATGAATCAAACTTGTAATAGGATTTGATACTATGAATTAGATCTGCAAAGTGTCGATCAGATTTAGCATAAACTGAACCTGTATCTTATTAAATGAATTTGCAGCTTCCTAGAAATAGCATGAATCGAATATGTTAGGAATCACATAATGAATTTTTGAAGTAGTAGATAAATCATATATGTGTCAGTCTTGCTTAACTTCGATCACTCTCTATAATTCACTGATGGATGTTGCGTTTCTTTTATTTATAATTGTGAATTTCTTGTGACATCCATACATTATACTTAGAGCTTATGAAATTGTGAGCATATTGCAGACATGTCTAATATATGTAAATAGGCGTGTGGGGGTTCGGGAGAATCGGTGACGGTCTATCTGTGGTAACACCCCTAATGGATGTATCTACTCCCATGTAGGAAGCAGAGTGACGGTTAGCCACATGGACTATAGGGTTCATCCATTCTCTTGTACAGAAATCTCCAACGTCTTTAACAAAAGAGTGTATGGTGACGACATGTGGTGACACCCCTAATGGATGTATCTCCTCGTCGGAGTGATGGTTAAGCCACATGACCAATAGACGTATCCATCTCTTGGGTTTCTAGAGAAGATAGGTTATTTTATGTAATGCATCGCATGATCATGCATAACATCTGCATTGCATCTCATTCTAATTCTTGCGGGCATTAGGCTCATTGTTTTTTCGGTGATGTAGGTGATCTTTATGATGTTTGTGACGTACCAGTTGAGGGGGAGGCATTTCAGGATGATCCCTTGGGTTATTAGCCGGGTTTGACTTGATGGTTGTGGTTAACGTAAATGGTGTTGGTTATTTTGAATAGTTAAACTTCCTATTTTGATACGGTACAATGTTTTGTAAACACAGACTTTTGTTGGAAGGACTAGAACTATGTTTTGAAAAGCTTTTTATTTAATTCCGCTCAATTAACTCTGGTTTATTTTAAATGAATTTGTTTACTCTGACTTACACATTCAGATATATTAGGCGAAAATTTTTATACCACAAATTTTAAAATAAAGAAAAATGATTTTAAATGAATAGGGCGTTACACATCAACTATAATTTAACACTATGCATGCGATTACTATGTTATCAAGGCAAGAAAACTAACCATAACAATTAATATAACATGAACACACGATGTCAATAAAGGTTAAAATCATGATATTGTTCTCTAATTCCTACTAATTTAATTAATTCACATTAATAGAGGTTCCATAATCCTAATTTTTCATTTATCTTTCACAGGTTGTTATTAAAATTTTATCCACAATTTATTAACATATTATTCACAATTTTCATTTCCAGAGCTTTTTAACATAATATTCCCAATTTATTCAGCAGTGTAATAGGAACACTTAACAACAATAATTACACAACAAAACCTACCATGCATTAAAAACACAAAGAGATACTATCGAAAGGAAAACATGCTATAAACTTCATCTACAAAATATTCCAGTAACCATACTTCTCCTCAAACATCCATGATCATTAATCAACATGCATTAACAGGTTCCAACTATCCTAAATCCTTAAGAGAAGACAATACAATACAAAGAGTATTCATCCAACAGAGACAGTTTCCTATAAGATTAAATTGACACAGGAGCATATACTTCCGAAAAGAATTATCCAAAACTCATTTATTAATGGATATACCATTAGCAGATTAGTTTATCAAGGGAAACAGATTCATTATGGGATTCATACTAAAGAAAACAAACTTGTTAGTAGAGAAATAATTTACAGAGGCACATATAGAATATTATCTTTGCAGGGAATCATTAACAAAGATTATAGTTCATCGATGCAGTGGTTAACAAGGAAAGAAACAAAGGCATATAAGCAGTTCATAGATGCAGAAATAGAAAACAAACCAAGAAAATCACACAACCAATCCTACTCCCGTGATGTAGGTCCTTTCGGACAAAGAACATGCATAATCCTTTACCTTGCTTAATTTTCTCTCCTATTGCAGATTCATTTTGCACCAATTGACCATCAGAACTTCCCAGAATATTGCCTCCTCCATTGCTGCCGAAGTGTTTCACTCAGAAACACAGAACTCCAAAAGAAAATAGCAAAATATCAAGAGAGAGAGTTCAGAAGACTCAGACAACCATTCTCCTCAATTTTCCTTACTCACACCCTAAATACACTCTGGACTGCTTAGAAGATGTCAAGGAGGCGCAACCTTATGAATTCCAGCGACTCTTCAAACTTTCAAACGTCGGTTATTTGCTTCCAGACAAACAGTTAGTGCACTGGACGATCAATTCCAAGTCCAAGATTGACAGCCAATTCAATTGATCAGCTGCTAATTCCATTTCCCAAATCGTCGGTCGATCATCGTCTGTTGATGATCGACCGCCATGATCATCTGCCAAATTCATCCTACTAAACAATTATTTATTCAAAAAAATAGTCACACACTTAATAAGTTGTTAATACTAACAAAATTACTTCCTATGATGATTTCCCAACTTACTTCGTTGATCCTTCATAACTTATCCATAAAATTAACTCACATTTTACTTCCCAAATTCACATCATCCGGATGATTATCGACTCATGGATGAAATTAGTCACCTTAGACTTCACAATTGATCATGACGCTATTTAATTTTCTATTCTCCAATAAGGTATCCAGTGGTTGATCACATCTCAATTGATTATTTTAAACTATAGGAATCCCTTAACTCGCAAAATTAACCCGTCACACTAGTATCATCAAATACTCATACACTTATTGGTATTAAAACTCAGAGTATTGCATTCCAATATTCAACATCGTTTTTATAATTTCAAAAAATCTTCAATTATCATTACTTAGATTTCTATGCAAAATATCATGAAAGATTCGGGATATTACAACTGCTCTCAATTTCATATGTTTTATTCCTTATTTCTACTGGTTGATATTATTGCTGTTAAATTACTCATGCATCATGAATCGATAAGAAACATTAAGAAAAAGAAATAAAATACATAAAGGATTGAGTGTGGTTGGGATTGAAATTGGTTGTCCTGCAAGAGATGGACTGAATTGTTCCTATTCATCCCCAGACTGTGCCCAACGATCAGACTGGCAAGTGAAAGAAAATGAACATACTGTATTATTTTATGAATCTTGTGCATGTCATTTTTTGGGGCTTACTGAGTGTTTAGAAGAAATAAAATACATAAAAGATTGAGTGGCTGGGATTGAATTTGGTTGTCCCGCAAGAGATGGACTGAATTGTGCCTATTCATCCCTAGACTGTGCCCAACGATCAGACTGGCAAGTGAAAGAAAATGAACATACTGTATTATTTTATGAATCTTGGGCATGTCGTTTTCCGTTACTTACTGAGTGTTTAGACTCATAGTTAAATTTGTGATGTAAAAGAAAATGAGAACATATGTCTAGATTGATATGACAGAGATAACTATGGAAGAAGCCCTTAGAAGATTATATGTATGGCTTGTCATAACATCGTCAACAGGAGGAGGCTAGTTTATAAAATGTAATTTATGAAATGGAGGGGAATTAGAGATTTGGATCTTTGAATAATATAAACCAAGGACTATTAACTTAATTGTTACATCTTGTATTCATTTTATCTTTAATTTAACCTATAAAAATTTTTGCTTTTAAAAACAGATGGAGGGAAACTCGGAGTTAACAAAGCAAAAGTCTTTTAAATTAAAACACTACAAACCAGCAGTTTAAAAGCTATTTACACAAACATTACCATCATACTTATAAAACTAAAACATTAACATAAAACCTTTTAAAGCAAACAAACACTTGAAGACACTTGAAAGTAGTTTGAGAATTAATAAATATGTAAATAAAACTTTGAAGTACTTAACACACTTAAAGACTATTCCCTGAGCCATAACCCACCAAGGTCAATCTGCAAACAGCACAAAATGCCCAACTAGGCAATACTCCATCAGCTATGTCCTTTATAAGCTTTATCCTATCATAGGCTTCTTACCTACATCACAAGACTTAAACTATGAGTCAAAAACTCAGTAAGCGATATAAATATAAAATGCTCATGCTATGCTTTTTGTAAAAACACATGCAGTTTTCATGTTCATTTCTAATTACTTTTACCTTTACCGTTGTTGGAGATGTCAATTTGACAAGGTAGAGTAGCACCTAATGACCTATACGGGCGGCCAACTCAAGAACCCACACCTCACAACATCATTTACAATTTATTCACGTGTATTCCATTTTCATTTAGTTCCAGTTACCCATCCAAATGTTAGAGATGTCAACTTGATAAGGTAGAACCCACATCTCTAAACACCTATTTATTTTTATTCAATTTGTTTCGTTTACATTTTCAAAATGATGCAGAAAATCATTTTTGTATATTTTAGGAAAATAATGATGAATGAATGCATGCATGCATACAATCTTATCATACATGTCTATCTAGCATATCCTCAAAACATGATCAATCCTTAACCTAAAGTACTGAACTTAAATATGATAAATCACAGCATCAAACATCAAGCAACAATACATCATCGAACGATAACAATATCAACATCCTAAGCATCTAGCAAACACAGTCAGCATACAAACCCTAATTTCTTGTGATGTAGCCCAGAAGGGAAAACGCATGCAATATCACTTACCTGGAGTCCTTAGCGAGTTAGCACTTAAATTATCCTTCTCAAAACCTATTAATCAATAACAACAGTTTATCAAACTCATTGTTACCCATCAAAACATCAAGTAAAACAAACACTAAACCTAACTTAACAGACTAACTCCCCCAATAATGCACAACTTATCCAACATGTCCAATAGAATAACAACCTCAACCAACAAATTACAATTTTCAATCTTATTCAACAATTCAACTTAACCACTCGACCATTTTCCAACATTCATTAAAGAAACAACATATATGTATAGCAACCTAACATATGCTAGAATATGCTATGCTTAGAAATTAGCGGACACTAAATCTATTAAAACATGAACAGCATACCAACTTAACAATGTGTTTCTAAATTGCCACTGAATAAACACAATATAAAACTCAAGCATATATATCAGTAACCAACTTCATGGAATTTAACCTTTAACAATACGCAGATTCTACATAGCAACAATGTACAATGAACACCATTGATTTACAACTTCAAACTAATCACAGAGAGCACATAACCAAAACAATCCTCGACAAAACCCAGCATTCAGGCATATAAATAACATTCTTCCTGACAATCTAACTAACAGTAATCAACTGGAAGAATCCGGCTTACCTGAAGCACCCGGGAAACAGAAACCAATTTTTTTTAGAGAACTCCTCCCTCACAATTCTCCTCTCTTGCCTTTCGAATCCCAACTACTCTCTCTCTCTATCCTTTTCTCTCTAACCTCTCTCAAGTTTTCTCACAAAAACCTTCTTGCCTCTCCTTCTACAAAACTTCCTATAACTCACACTTGTCTCCTATTTATAGACCACTACTTGCACCCCTTCAGTGTCCTAATGAAGGTGAAAAGGTTGAGTGGAGAGATGCTTGAACATCCATGAAGCGCCAAATGTCGATCCCATAAATTTCCAGGTGACAATTATCATTTTATGGCGACTTTCCAGTTTGTTGGTCGATCAACACCCTCCTCATGATCGACTGCAAAACTTCCAGAGTCAACAATTTTCTTCAATGTCAGTCGTTCACCTTCCTTCATGTGATCGATCGCAAATCCATGATTTTCATTATTTTGAGCATTACAAGTCGATCACCACCTTGGTAGACGATCGATTGCGACTCAATATTTTCAAGTCTGCTTTGCTCCCGGTCGATCAACCCCCTTCAGGTGATCGACTGCTGCGAATATCGCTGCTCCCTGTAACATTTTCAATTTGGAGCCGATCGATCAACCCCCTTTGGATGATCGACTGGTTCGATTTTGGCTACAATCTGTAATATTTTGCACAATTAACGATCGACCCTTCCTTCCTAATGATTGACCGCCATCACTAACCTTATTTCTTCATATAATTATCACAAAATTCAACTGATTTTTCTATACTTAGGCTATATAACTAACAATTCCTCTAATTTATTCTTCTACCACATAAACAAGCCCTATATCAAAACTAACACCTTTAAACATCAACAACCTCATCAATAATTTGGGTAATATTATTCACTATATTGACGCACCAAGGGGTGTAATTGTCCAACAATGGTGGATAGTATGGTTGATAGTTACTCTAGAATTTGGATGCCTGAAATAATATGTCAATAACTTTCAATCCATAGTCCCAATTGACAGCTATTTTGGAGGAGACGTCAAAATAGTAGAGAAAAAATGCTCCACCAAAACTCACCCCCAAACTCGTTACGACACGGAAGTTGTGCGGACAAAACCACACTACCCAAAAGGGTGCAAAGAAACACAGTTTAGCTACCCGAATTGAAGAGTCTTTAACTTTCGCTCTAGAGAGCCAATTAACGTTAAATTTGGTGGGTGTGTAAAAATAATAGAGGCAAAGATCTCCACAAAAAATCACAGCTAAAATGACACAGACGCAGAAGTTATACTGAAGAAACCTGAAAGGGTGCAAGTAAAATTACAGTTCTAGACACTGTAATGAAAAATGGCACACAATCACCAATCTACGCCCAATCAAGCTCAAATTTCATACACTCTGCTTCAATCCAATGAAGAACAAAATCCCAAAGTTTTAGAACCAGAATCGTAACACATAAAAACAAAATGTCAAACTTACAAGTTGGTCCAATACCACCCTAGCCGACTATATTGACTCAATGGATTCCTTATGCAAGAAACCACTCCACCTTCTTTTCTCCTTGTCTTCTAAATCCTCACGCTTGAGATCACCTCTGAAAGAGATGAAGGAGAATTTAGTATAAGGGATTCACTCCAAGACCAAGTCAAGAACGGTGAGTGAAACAATTTTAGGATACAAGCTTTAGTTGGAAACCTAGACAAGTAGCCGTGAGTTTGAGAGGGAGAATTCTTCAAATGAAATAAGCTTCAGCTAGTGTAATTCCAAATTAGGTTTTAGGACAGCCTTAAGGAAGATTGTATACTTCCTTAAGAGTTGCCCTAAAACCCAGATTATAAAATTACCCTTATGAGGGACAAATTTGGCATGAGCGCTTGTCTAACACACTAGCCGAGCACCAAAATGTTCAAAGTTCAAACAACCAACATAATAATCAAAAATACATCCAATCAACCATATTCCAGCAAAATAAAGAGTAAATAAACATGTTAAGGTGCTGGAGTTCCCCTTTAAGCCTCGGTATTATTGTTGTCATGCTTAACCCTCGGGGGTACTTGTAAGCTAAGAGTGTGTAAGGGTTCTCCAAGTGAGGAGATGTTTTGGCATCTCCTTAGCTTCATCTTTAGGTTCCTCTTCAAGTCCTTCTAATGTCATGCCTCTTGAAAAATAATAGCTTGTTAAAAGATTAATGAAATTCTTGGCTTAGGACCGAGTAATTAGACCCTGTGGTGCATCATCATCCACCTAGGGTGATTAAGGATTTGACCTCAAATCTGAGGCTTGGCCCACTTTTCCTTTTTCTTCTTCAATATCCCTCTCCACGCCTCTTAACATTAACTTGTGTCTTGGGACTGCTCTCAATTATATTCTCCACCTTTTCATGCATGAATGTCACCCACTGGCACACTTTAAAAATGATACACTTTTCTAGAATCTTGTGATCTTCTTCACGCATGTGTTGTTTAAAGATCAACTCCATCATTGTCTCATAGATTCACCTTGCCCAAGTAGCTTCCTAGATTTTCCCCACGAGTTTTATTCACCATGGATTTGAAGAAATCGCATGTTGGTACATTAGGATTGCCATCTTTAAAAAAAAACATCTTCCATGGGGTCATACCCATATTTGAGCTTATATGTGCATAAATTAATCCAATGACCAGAGCCTTTATCATCTACATACAGCCTTTGAATCCAACAAAACCCAAAAATCTTGGCATTTAACTTGGTCAATAGGGAGTTCCTTGGTTTTAGTGCACCGACCAGTAATGTTATCTTATTTTTCTTGTATTTTAGGATGTGACAAAAGGCTTCAAAGATATCCTTTCACCTTGGTATCCATTTATAGAGTTTTTCTTCACTTTCAAGGTTTGCAAACATTAGAGTTTCCCTTTTTATGTATATCTCCAAGGGTACTTGGTATTTGTAGTCGGAGAAGGAAACAATTTCTTGTTTAGCCACTATGATCTCCTTCTCAATATTGAGCTACCCTAACTTGTAGGAATTAGGATCCACCATTGTCTCCAAATCAAAATTTTCAACTATATCCATTGAAGACATATTGACACAACTCCTTTCATCAATGTTCAAAGAACAAACCTTGTCCTTGTTCAAACTTTGGGTAAGAAAATTTTGCTTCCTTTGACATTCTTCTTCTTGGATTTGTAGAGTTAGATCCTTTTGAAGCACCACATGGAGAAGTTTATCTTGAGCATAAAACATCTCCTCATGTTTCAACTTCCCTACTTTAGTTGCTGTCAATAATTCTTCTTCACTCTCTTTATAATCAACTTGGAAGATTTATTCTTTCGGACAATATTTCTCATCATTGGAGACTCCATCATGAATAATGGATCTTCATGAGCATATATAAGTTCTTCTTTCAATTCTTCTTCTTCATTAGTTGTTGCCAAAGAGTCATCTTGGCTTCCTTTGGTTTGGACATTGTGAAACAATGTGCCCAAACTTTAGGCATTTGGTGCACTTGATCTCTCTAGACGTAGGCCGAGAGCTTCCCTCCATAACTTTCTTCTCCTCCAACCTAAATTTTTATTAAAACCTTTTAAATTAAAATCAGAGTTCTTTTCTTAAAAACCCGATCGTTAAAACATCTTACTTAAAACTTGTTACTTGAATCTTGATTAACAGTGAAAGACTTCATTTATAAAATCTATTTTTCTTATTTAATAGCGAAAACATAAAACATTCTATAGCAGAAGCATAAATCGTTTATTTTAAAAAATGGAATAATTAAACTGTTACTTTATATTTACAAGACCCTTTTCCTTTTACTTTCCTTAGTCTTCTAGCCAGCCACAAGTCCTGGCCGTGCAAATCCTTCATCAACTGCTCATTCATCTGTTCTCTTTCGTGTACCTACACCATTAGCAAACTGTGAGCCTGAGGCCTAATAAGAAATGAGATATGCAATATGGTGTATGCCTTTAACTCATTATGTTGGAATGGGTACCGCCCCAAACCGTTCTTTTCTTTACGTTTCCTTCATTCATTCATTTCTCGTACATTGAGTTGGAGATTGGAGGAATTTGTGTTGGAGGGAATAGTCTTGGTCAGTTTCTAACTGCCTAGGGTAGTCAGACCCCCAACCTGACAAGGGAAGGGCATAAATTGTCTAGTCTACCTGATTAGATCCTAACTATCTCTCCATACCCCAACTCCCTTTACGTTTCGTTCATTCATTCATTTCTCGTACATCGAGTTGGAGATTGGAGGAATCTATGTTGGAGAGAATAGTCTCTTTGTTAGCTTCTAACCACCTAGGGTAGACAGTCCCATAACCCGACAAGGGAATGACATAATTCTTCCTGTCTACCTGATTAGATCCAAACTACTTTTCCATCCACCAACTCCCCTTTTCCTTCTTTCCATTCATTTTCTTTATTCATTTTCCTCACGTAAATGCATATGAATACCACCTCTGACAGGGCATTTCCTACTTGTTTCTATTATCATGATGCATGTCAATGCGAAGTAGTAATTACAACAATATAAAAGCATGAAGCATGAAGCAGAAATCACAACAATATAATAGTACGAGATATGGAAAGTCTACTAACATACTATATAGGCATGCTTGGTAATTTAAAGGAAACAATAACAATATAGACATGCTTTGCGATTTAAAGAAAATGATAATAACATAGGCATGCTTGGCAATTTAAAGAAAACAATAACGATATAGACATGCTTAGTAATTTAATGAAAACAATAACAAATAGATGTGATTGGCTATTTAAAGGAAAAAATAACGATATGCTAACATTCTAAACATGCTTAGAGATTACATTAATAATGTGTGAACAACATAGACATAATATGGTAGCATAGTAGAAACGCAAATAAACAATTAAAGGAAAGACACTACTTATGGTGTAGGGTCTCCACAGGCCAACGACTCTACTCAATTTCTTACCTCGAAGCGTTAACGTGTATTAGCACTTAATCTTTATCCTTCTTCTCATTTTCAATACCTTCATAATTAAAAACATTTTCTTATTAATAATCACAACTTATTAATTTCATTCTTTTTCTATCCTTAATTACATAGTAATTCTAGGAACCCCTTTGACACCCCAAACGGAACATAACACATCCAACAAAGAACATTATCCTTGATAATATCTTTCCAATTATTCTAAACTCTAACAAAACAATGAATCACATCACAAACTGGCAGCAAAGCACTACCCATTCAATTATCTTCTACTTATCCTAAAGAACATGAAACCATAACACTCTTTGACAAATTCCAACTCAAGTGTATACCAACCATTATCCAAACGCTATCATAGTAACCAAAGCAACAAGGCAGCAGTTAGCAATAATTAATAGAGCATGTAACTTCAATATGCTTATCCTTAACCATCAACAGAGGCATTAACTTATCCACCAAACAGCAAGGCTAAACCCAACACAACAACAATTACATAAATCTATTTCTCCCAACACTATCCTCACAATCAACAAAGCAGTAATAATTAGGGCATTATCCACCAATACCAATGTCCAGAAAATTTACAACAACTACTATCAGAACATACAGAGGAGCAACATCTCAAAATTAACCAAACTGATCCAAAACAATACTCAATGTTAATGTTGGACTTGACACCCAAAAACAGAAACCAAATGACTGAAACAGCTGAGAAGGAAACCTCACCAGCAGGCAGGGCAAACCTGAGAGCAGTATGTACTAACCTCTTTCCTTCTTCTCCTGGTTCCCTTCTTAGTTGTTTCTCGTCACTTCCCTTCAAGTCCAGACTCCTCTATTCTTTCTCTCACTCGCAGCTCACAACTTCCAGAGAGTATCTGCCTCTTTACTTCACTAGAGTACTATTACAGAACACTCATCTCTGCTTTTCTACCTCACAGAAAGGCACTCCTTACCATGCCTCTGCCACAGACCATACCTTGACTTCACCATTCCTCACGCACGTCCATGCTATCATTTTCATCAGAGCAGGACAGCCAGTTCAGACTGACTCACAAGCCGAACCATAAGTCCTTCAGCTATTTCTTTGCGAACCGTCAGCTCCTTGCCACCGCCAATCCGACACGTCGTTCACCGCCTCCTCACCATCGCCATTCCATCGTTGTCGAGCATCACCAGTCACCCAAAATTGATAGAGCATCGTAGCTCACCATGACCCAACGCTTCGTACCAAACCATCTCGCGAAGTTGCTACCCCAAGCCCTAGCCCGAAGTCGCTCACCCAAAACCGCTCGCCACTCTCTAGACAATGCACATGACCAGAGCCATCCCAAGCACCCGAGCCCGAGCTCCCACTTCTCTCTCGCATCTCTCTCTCGCTCACAGCAGATTAGCCACTCTCCCTCCTTTTGTCTTAAAATTGAACTAGTTCACAATGGAGAACCGGTTTACTCCTCTATTTAATCCCCTTTATTTTAATTCCTTCATTTTGGGACGTCTGCTTACCATTTACGCTAAGAGGTACGTCCATTGTCTTCACGTTTTATTCGTTCATCAATTTCTTTGCTGCAACAGACATCCATTCTCATGAGTGACATCCGTCTCCTTCACATTTTATTCGTCCATCAAACCCAATGGATGACCGTCTTCTTTCACCATGAGGGACGTCCGTTTTCCTAGAAGGGACGTCCGTCCATTCCTAAAGTGGCTCCCTTCTTTGCTCTGAAATGATGCTGTCTCACTTAATATTAACGCCATTCCTTTTTCTTTCAATCACGAACATCTTTTATCCATAAAGGACGCCTAGAGTCCCACAACGACGCCGTTCTACTTACATACTAATGCTCATCTATACAAAGAACGTCCATCTAGCCAAGGGGCATCCATTTCCCCCCTACAACAGACATCCGTCCCTCTATAAAGGACATCCGTTCTTTCCCACATCAAACATCCATCTTCTCACACAACACAAGGGACGTCCGTCATCCACACAAAATCACCACGGCTATACATTAGTCACACCCTACTCTTCTTTCTCTTCACTTCTAATTAATTCAACAATTTAATCACCATAAATACCCACTTAACCACTCATAATAATTCCATCTAATAAATCTTTAATGATTATCCACATAAACCAATTACACCCAATTACTTTCCAATTACCCATATTAATTTTTGTTATGAAAAGTCGAGGTATTTCACCTTTGCTGGTCATAACTTTTAAAACAAAAGGTTTATCTTTAACTTCAACTTGTGGCTTGGAAATATTGGAATTAGAACATTCAAAATTTTACTCTACTATTTCCAACCAATTAAGAAAGTCATAACCATTTCTAGAACCTTCAAAAATAGGAATGGATAGCTCAAAATGTTTCAACTCAACACAAGAGTTGTTTTTATACCTTGGACTAGATGATTCATAACAATCGGTTTCCATATAATCTTCATCTTGTCTACTCTCTTCCCAGCCTCTAGTTTCAATTAAGGAACTAATTTTTTTTCTTGGTCTAGGGGTCCTAGGGCCTCTCACATTTTGATTTCCAAAACCATCCAACCTTTGCTGCAAGTTGGAGAACATATTTTGTAATTCTTTACGTTGGTTTTGAAGGTTTGTATCGGCCACAATTTGTGTCCTCTCGGGTGGCTGATTTATATCTCTATTTGGACAGAGTTGATTCCCCTTCTTCTATTCCTTTTCTCCACAAAAAAGCTCAATTTAAAAGTTGCAAAATAGGTCACTTGTGCTTTGATACCAAATGACGCACCAAGGCAATTGTTCAACAATGGTGGACAGTATGGTTGACGGTTATGTTAGAATCTGGATGCTCGAAATGATACGTCAATAACTTTCAATCAAGAGTCCCAATTGACACTAATTTTGGAGTAGACGTCCAACTAGCAGAGACGAAACGTTCCACCACAAATCACACCCAAACTCATTACGACGCGGAAGTTGTGTGGACAAAACCACATTGGCCAAAAGTTTGAAAAGAAACACATTTTCGAATACCCGAATTGAAGAGTCTCTACCTTTCGCTTTAGAGAGACAATTAAAGTCAAATTTGGAGGGTGTGTAAAAATAACAGAGGCAAAGACCTCCACTAATAACACACTTAAAATCACACAGACGCTGAAGTTCTGCTGAAGAAACCCCACTATGCGAAAGGGTGCAAGTAAAATTATAGTTTTGGACTCTATAATGAAAATGGCACACAATCATTAATTCGATCCCAATCAAGCTCAAATTTCATACACTCTGCTTCAATCCAATAAAGAACAAAATCCCAAAGTTTCAGAACCAGAATCACAACACAAGTTAAAAAACAAAAATGTGAAACTTACAAGCTACTCCAATACCACCCTAGCATACAATATTGACTTCAATGGGTTCCTTATGCAAGAAACCACTCCACCTTGTTTTCTCCTAGTCTTCTAAATCCTCACGCTTGAGATCACCTCTGGAAGAGATGAAGGAGGGTTCAATATAAGGGCTTCACTCCAAGACCAAGTCAAGAACTGTGAGTGAATCGATTTTTGGATACAAGCTTCGGTTGGAAACCTAGACAAGTAGCCGTGAGTTTGAGAGGGAGAATCCTTCAAACGAAATAAGCTTCAGCTAATGTAATTCCAAATTAGGTTTTAGGATAGCCTTAAGGAAGATTATATACTTCCTTAAGAGTTGCCCTAAAACCCAAATTACAAAATTACCCTTAAGAGGGACAAATTTGGCACGAGTGCTTGTCTAACACATAGCCGAGTACCAAAATGTCCAAAGTTCAAACAACCAACAAAATAATCAAAAATACATCCAATCAACCATATTCTAGCAAAATAAAGAGTAAATAAACATGTAAAGGAGCTGGAGTTTCCCTTTAAGCCTTGGTATTATAGTTGTCATGCTTAACCCTCGGTGGTACTTGTATGCCTATTTTGTGTAAGGGTGCTCCAAGTGAGGAGATGTTTTTGGTATCTCTTTATCTTCATGTTTATGTTCCTCTTCAAGTCCTTCTAATGTGATGCCCCCTGCAAAATAATAACTTATTAAAAGATTAATGAACTTCTTGGTTGGAGATTGAGTAATCAGACCCCGTGGTGCATCATATATCCAAATACATTTCTCTTGACCAACACCTTAATCGTCCTCAAAATCATCACTTAGATCTATACTTAGCATTATGAAAATCCAGGATATTACATTAATATTATAACTATTTTGATTTTGTACCCCTATGACCAAATGTAATTGGATTGTGTTATGATTTTAGCTATCCTTGTACACCCATTATGACATATTATGGTATTGAAAAAGGAAAAAGGAAAAAAATTTCCGCTACGTGAAAGTTATTTAAAAAGGTTTATTAAAAAAAGTTCTAGAATTTCTATGTCTTGTATTAAGTATGAGTCTCATCGCTGATTCTTTTATCTACATCACAAGATTCATCTATGAGTCTAACGCTCAATAAAGAATGCATGAATGCCATGTACATTATATGCGTTTTCATAAAACATACATTTCAGTCTTTCTTTCTTTTCTTTTCATGTTATGGTTCAACATTTGGGATCACGTCCACCAAAGCCTCTTAACATTGGGACATGACACTAAAGCCTCAATCATTGGGGGCCCTGCCCACCAAAACCTCAATAATTTGGGGCATCCCCACCAAACCCTCCTAACATTAGAGCCGTGTCACCAAAGCCTTTTACATATTTTACATTGCATCTTTAGTTTTTCTTATATGAAAACCTATGCATAAAAATCATTTTCCATATCTTTCTTAAAACATATTTCCTGATGCATGAGAATTCTTGTGTTCATACTTATCATGAATGCAACGTTACATGTATCTTAAAATATCATTTAACCATTTTTATTCCCCGTGTGAGATAGGATGCCATCAACCAATTCACAACATATCATCATATCATTGATCAACATCATCATAACTAACACAACATGTTATCAACTAAACATTATCACAAACATCACAACATATTCTCGATCAATATTATCATAACTAACACAACTTATTATCAACTAACATTATCACAAACATCACAACATATCCTCGATTAACATCACCATAACTAATACAAAATATTATCAACTAACATAATTTGTCATCATAACATATCCTTGATTAACATCATTATAACTAATACAAAATATTATCAACTAACATAATAACAACATCACAACATATCCTCGAACTAGGTCATCACCTAAATCAAACAATATCATCCTAGCAACTTGTGATGTGAGCCAAAAGGGCAAACACATGCAACATTAGTTAGCTTGAGGTCTTAGCACAATTTTTAGCAATTTATGCAATTATCTCTTTGAACTACAAAACCTAAAACATGTTAAACTCAATATTAGTATGCGTCCATGTAGCTTAAAACATCATAACCTTTTAATGTACTTAACCAAATCCATTAATTCCTAGACCCATACTCACCCAATAAAGTGCACCTGCTTAAGATAAAACACATCCAACCAAAACATGCACCAATTCTAGTTTTCTCTCCACTATTTTTACCCAACTTAAAAAATTCATAACTTATAGTATACTTATCCAATTGCTTCAATTCTAAAACCTATAGTTTCCATTAGAATCTCTACTAAAATAGTCTAAAACAGTTTTGAAATTGAAAATCATTAAGACATGCCTTTAATCTCAAACCTGAAATTGTCTTTTTTTTTATTAACTTGACATTAGGTGTACAAACATGTATAAATTGACAAATCCTTCAATCCAAAGCAACTAGTATGCACTAACAACATCATTATATACTTTTTAAACATAAAATTTAATGGGTGATGCACCACAGGTCGCAAAGCTTGGAACCCCTTTGATGTTGGAGGTTATCACGGCTAGAAAATAGAACCCAAATAGGACAAAGTGAAACTCGTTTGTTTGACGTCCAAATGACTTGCAATTTGGCAGACTAAATTCAATGAGGGATTATGACACCCTCCAAAATTCACAGTAAGATTCTTTCTGGATAAGAAGTTATACGAAAGAACTTGAGACTGGTGCATAAAGACACTAAAGGTTGTTTCGGGTTTGAAATGGTAACAAACACAACTTACTCAATATTTGTCCAAAACACATAAAATTTGGACCACATACCTCTCTATAAGGAAATAAGAGAAACTCAAAAAGTAGGGCTTGAAACGCTTGGCAACAAAATTTGTGCACGGAAGGATGCAAACTAGTCCAAATAGGTGCCAAAATTGCTCCTATCGATTTCAACGATCTCCAATGGGGAAGACACTCAAACTTGGTGTCACGGGCCATTTCACAATATCTTTTCATTCATTATCCATTATATATATATAATTTTTTTTAAATCTGTGAAGGGAAAAGAGAGCAGAAGCGGAAGCAAACAACATTTCCAAAAGAAACTTTTCACATAACACCATTAAAAGATTCTTAACACACTTTTATAATTTACATTGATAGGTATATAACCCATAGGTCAAAAAGCGTCGGGTAACGAAAACGCTCATCATGGCCATGCTTCTTCATTGCAATCTTTACCATCACTCTATGCGTACATCATTAGAATCAAAATTTTCACCTACATCACAAGATTTAAACTATGCGTCTAATACTCAGTAAAAGATAAAATGAAAAGATTAATGTATGTTCATGCTGACTCAATGTTTATGCCATTTATTTCAGAAAGGAACTTATCCTCTCTATTTATCATTTATAGTCATATAATAGTTCAGAATGTTGGAGATTATCAGTCCAATAGAAAAGATACATCTTAGGGGTCCATCCTGGGTAGAACAATCACTCAATCCTGATGACGGATGAGATACATCATCATGCAGTTCTCCCAAGTAGAACCGTTGCTAATCTCCCCAACCTCCATGTAATACCTTGAATTTTTGGTCATATTAAGTTTAGGATAATGATGATAATATTTGATGATTAATGAAGATATATGGGAAGATATTAGTATTGAGTTATAATTTTGTGGTTTCTAGTTGTGGAAGTTTGGATTTTATATGTTTTAGAAGGACACGCACTGGAATGATTGATCAAGAGAAGGAATTGATTGACCAGTGTTGAGTAGAATGAAGAAATGAGGGCTTTCTGATGGTTGGTTGTCGATCAAGGTGTTGTGCGGTCGATCACGGTCATTACAGAGTCAAAATTTGGATGTTTTACGGTCGCTCAGTGAATGACCAATGTCTATGCATAATTGAGTTTTGTGGTCGAACATAAGGGAATAGCGGTCCGTCATGGTCATTGGAAATTGTAAAGTTGTGTTTTGCGGTCCATCGACTGTGCGTGGGTGATCGACCAGTTTTTTGAGAAAATGTGCAGAGTCTATTTTTAGGCTGTTTTGCAATCGATCTTGGGAAGAGGGTGACCGACTAGTAAGTTGAAGTGTCGCTATGTGTAGGAATGTCATGTTTTTATTGCATTATAAGATGATTAGTCACTACTTAAGCATTTTTGGAATGCCACTTCATGCTTGTATGGCTGAGAAATTAAATTTAACTTCATAAGGGGGAGAAAGAGTGAGAAGCTGGAAAGAAAAGAGAACAACCGTGGGAGAAGAAGGAATTGCAAAAGGAGAAGAAGAGAAGGAAGGAGAAACAGGAAGAGGAAGAAATTTTGTTGAGGAATAGAGGTAAGAAGTGATGTTTGTGTTTTTCCCCTTTCTAGGACTACATCACAAGAAGTAGAGTTTATTGACGTTTGATGTTGCTGTTTGTTTAAGAACATGTTTTTAATAGTATGTTGTGCTGCTGTTTGATAAATATTAAGGTGAGTTGATCATGTTGCAGTGTACGTACATGTTGTTGATGTTATGCTTGATAAATGTTAAGCATTTTACATGTCAATGGTTGTTAGAAATATGAAGGATTGTATGCACTCATACATGTTCATGCATCATATTGTTTTCAAGAAACGATATCAAAATAAATTGTCATGCATATGATTTTCAAGTAATGACTAAGAACATGACGATTATGTTAAGGATTGGGGTGGATTCTCTCCCATTGTGAGGCTTTGGAAACAAGTTCTCATTGTAAAGCTTTAGATCTTTGACTCATTGGTTGAGGCTTTGGTGGATATGGTCCCCATTGGTTGAGACTTTGGGCCAGTTCTCCCCCAATGAATGAGGCTTTGATTTGAGTTCCAATGATAAAACGGTGATGGTAAAGGTAAAATGAAAATGGAAAATGTTTTATAAAAGTGCATTTCATGTTTCATCAAGCATCTCATTTCTTACTAAACATTAGACTTATAGAATATGTCTTGTGATGTAGGTATGCACTGTGATGAGAAAAGGAGCGATTGATGGAGGATTTGCGCGTTGCGAATCTTGTGGCTTGTTAGGCTAAATGATGAAAGAAAATGTAAATGATTTTGTGAAAATGTTCATTGTTATAATATATGGTATGATTTAATGAAAAGAATTTATTTATCGTCTCTTCCTAAATGCTTTTATTACGAAAAGTCTTCCGCTACGCTACATTTTAAATGTACAAAAATTGGGTTGCTACAATATGGTATCATGGCACACAGGTTTTAAAATCGTTTCTGTAGACTGCCTACCAACATAATCTCAACCTGGAAATACTCCATTAATTGTAAGTATGTTTTGTTTAATTGTGTTACTTGATTGTTATGTTTATTATATACTGGTTGCCTATGAAAAGAATTGTAAAGGAAGTAAGACAGAATAGGAATCCAAGGGATGAAATGATTAGTAGATTGACGGAAATGTTGGAGCATCAAATTCAGTTTATGGAATGGAATAGGGAATTGGAAGAACAAAGAAACCTGCAATTGATGATTCACAAGGATTTAGGGTGTGAAAGGTTTTGACGATTAAAGCCACCATATTTTGAAGTAAATATTTCTGATCCAACAAGTGTAGAAGAATGGATTCGAATGGTGGAGAGTATGTTTGAGTATGCTAGAATTAAGGAGCAAGAGAAAGTCACTTGTTCCATGTTTATGTTGGCTAAAATTGTTAGATTTTTGTGGGATACAATAAAAGCAATGCATGATGTAAAGAGTATGCAGTGGGAGAAGTTTAAGAAAATCTTCTATGAAAAGTATTTTGAGCGTACCATAAGAACAAGAAAGATGATTGAGTTTGCTCAATTACGTCAAACTAGAAAGGTATCGAAGTATATACGCTAGTTTGAATCATTATCTCATTTTTCTTCCCATCTAGTGGGCATTAATGAGTATAAGGTACACCAATTTATTGAAGGACTCAAATTGGAGATTTATCGAGATGTAAAGATTTCTGGTACACATGGAATGTCATATGCAGATATTGAAGCCAAATCCCTCGAAGTGGAAGAAGCTGAGTTTTAGGTCATGAAATTCAGAGAGTGTAATAGGAAAGTGGTGAAGGAAATTCAATCCCAATAGTTGAAGGAAAAACAACCAAAGATAATGAGATCAAAGAGACCTTTTATTGGAAATGATTCACAAGGGAATGATAAACGTTAGTAAGGAAATGCTGAAACTTTACTAGCTAATCAACGTCCAAGATGTAAAAGAAATCATTCAAGAAAATGTTTTGCTAGTTCAAAGCAATGTTTTAAATGTAACGAGAGTGGCCATTTTGTCAAGGATTGTGCGGTTCTGCTCAAGAAACAGAAAATGGTTACACCAAAGGTCTTTTCTATCCTAGAGAATACAAGTGAAGACTGAATCTAATGGGGTGAAAAGAGTAGTTTAGGACTAGATGTAGTATGTAGAAAACTTAAAAACAATGTGAAATATGCAATGTATGTGTTTTGTTATGTTGAATGCAAAAATGTAATGTAATCAGTGTTTTGGTGTGTAATAGCTGTGAGGATATAATATGAGTAATGTTTGTTTAATTTTCTTCTTGTTTATAATTAATGGTTTATAGATAATGACATTGTATGATATATGTGCATAGAGTAAATTTTGAGAACAAATTTTATGTTAACGGGAGAGGAATGCAATACTCTAAATTTTTTGGTCATATCAAGTTTAGGATAATGATGATGATATTTGATTATTAATGAAGATATATGGAAAGATATTAGTATTGGGTTATAATTTTGTGGTTTGTGGTTCTGGAAGTGTGGATTTTATATGTTTTTGAATGATTGTAGGGGAATGGTCAATCAAGAGAAGGAATTGATCTGCCAGTGTTGAGTAGAATGAAGAAATGAGGGCTTTCTGATGGTTGGTGGTTGATCAAGGTGATGTGTGGTCAATCACAGTCATTACAGAGTCAAAATTGGGATGTTTTGATGTCAGTCGGTGAACAACGAATGTCTATTTAGAATTGAGTTTTGTGATCGATCATAAGGGATTAGCGGTTGGTCATGGTCATTGCAAATTGTAAAGTTGTGTTTTGCGGTCGATCAACTGTGCGTGGGTGATCGATCGCTTTTTTGAGAAAATGTATAGAGGCTGTTTTTAGGCTGTTTTGTGGTCGATCTTGGGAAGAGGCTGATCGACCGGTAAGTTGAAGCGTTACTAGAAATGTGCAGGAATGTCATGTTTTTATTGGATTATAAGATGATTAGTCACCACTTAAGCATTTCTGGAATGCCACTTCATGCTTGTATGGCTGAGAAAGGAAATTTAACTTCATAAGGAGGAGAGCTTGAGTGGAAAGGAGAAGTAATCATGAGAAAGAGTGAGAAGCTGGAAAGAAAAGAGAGAAGTCGTGGGAGAAGAAGGAACTGCAGAAGGAGAAGAAGAGAAGGAAAGAGAAACAGGAAGAGGAAGAAAATCTTGTTGAGGACTAGAGGTAAGAAGTGATGTTTGTGTTTTGCCCCTTTTTGGGACTACATCACAAGAAGTAGAATTTATTAATGTTTGATGTAGCTGTTTATTTAAGAACATGTTTTTAATATTATGTTGTGCTACTTTTTGATAAATATTAAGATGAATTGGTCATGTTGTAGTGTACACACATGTTGTTGATGTTATGCTTGATAAATGCTAAGCATTTTATATGTCAATGGTTGTTAGAAATATGAAGGATTGTATGCACTCATACATGTTCATGCATCATATTGTTTTCAAGAAATGTTATGAAAATAAATTGTCATGCGTATGATTTTCAAGTAACGACTAAGAACATGAGGATTATGTTGAGGTTTTGGGTGGATTCTCCCCCACAAGTTCTCATTGTAAATATTTGGATTTTTGACTCATTGTTTGATGCTTTGGTGGATGTAGTCCCCATTGGTTGAGGCTTTGGGCGGGTTCTCCCCCATTGAATGAGGCTTTGAGTTGAGTTCCAATGAAAAAACGGTGATGGCAAGGTAAAATAAAAAAAAACTGAAAATGGAAAATGTTTTATAAAAGTGCATTTCATGTTTCATTAAGTATCTCATTTCTTACTAAGCATTAGACTTATAGAATATGTCTTGTGATGTAGGTATGCACTGTGATGAGAAAAGGAGCAGTTGATGGATAATTTGCGTGTTACGAATCTTGTGGCTGGTTAGACTAAATGTTGAAAAAAAAAGTAAATGATTTTGTGAAAATGTTCATTGTTTTAATGTACGGTATGATTTAATGAAAATAATTTTATTTATCGTCTCTTCCTAAATGCTTTTATTTACGAAAAGTCTTCCGCTACTCTACGTTTTAAATGTACAAAAATTGTGTCGCTACACTCTGACGCCTATTTACATTTAATCAATTCATTACATTTCTTTCACAATACATATGCATACAAACAATATCATAACATGCTTAATCATGATGCATGATGTGTATACCTTTCATTCAACATTTCAATTTCTCAACACAATACAATCACATTAACAACCTACCAAAACAATGAATCAAACAAGAATACCAAACAACCATACAACCTAATACCTTGTGATGTAGACGCTAGTGGTAAAACACATGCATATCTCTTACCTTGTTCCTTGTCAACATTCACACTAGAAGTTTCTTCTTGTACAAGAATACCTTCATAGTCAATAAACATTTATAAAAATCCAAGATAGAATCATAATCTTTTAAATATGCATTTTGGGGCTTTTCCCCTGATTTTTACCTATATTTGATCAACCATAACTTCTACGATACTTAACCAAATATGATAATTCTAGGACCTAAATCTTCCTTAAGATGTCCTTAATTGCATGTCCAAATGGCTTCACTTAAAAATTCTGAGTAGACATTCAATAACTATCAAACATCTATCCTACTCTGTTTAGTCATTTTTACCCATTTTTCCTTCATCTTTCTATCATACTTCCCTAATCTCATAAAAATCCTTAACAAAAATCATGGTAGAACTTAACTTTCATTGAATTTTCATAGAAGAATAGAAGGAGATGCTGGAGAGAACCTTGAGAGGATTTCCTTATTTTCATGCAATAGCCTAATCTTCAAGTCTTTATATTATCATCCTTCCCCCCTCTCTAGCACTTAGCTGGAGGTGTTACTGCCTAGGTGAATCTTGAATCTTGAAGTTCTTGCCGCCCCGCGCACCCCCCCCCCCCCCCCCAAAGACCCCAATTAGAACATCTTATTAGAATCTAGGTGGCTTTTTGATGCACTAGTAGAAGGGAAGTAAGAATATAACATGTTGAAGAGTTTATTGTTGAGAGATTGGATGAAATAATCAACTGGGTATTGAAGATTAGGCGAGGCGGTCCATCAAGATTGAAGAATGGAGGTAGAGATCGACCGAGAGTGCTCAGCTGCGAATTTGAAGTTGAAATAGTGGTCGATCAGCAATGAAACTTTGTCATTTGGAAGATACTTCATTCTGCGTACATTTCCTTGCTTCAAACGACAATGTTTCACTCTGTCATTTATCTACCATAAATATCTTCCTTTTCACAAAAGCATTCGCTCGCACCTTCACTATTCATTGCAGGATTCTCAACAAGAGACAACTACATTTCCTTCTATGTTATGGATGCATTCGCTTCTACAGATAAGCTTCTCTAACATAAAACGACGACGTTTACTTTTATTTTTACTTAACCCTTTCCATGCGGCATCTTTCTTAAATCTCACAATTCCCATTTCATATTATAATTCAATCTAAGTGGTTTTCTTACTCCAACATCCTTATTCAAAATGAGCATGTGTCTTGATGCACCAGGGGAAGGGGAATAACCTATAAGTTTTTGATGTTGATGAAGTTGGCCAAAGTATTAATCAACCGGGTGTTTGAAGAACAATAGGTAGGGCGGTCGATCAAGTTTGGAAAACACGGGTAGAAATCGACCGGGAATGATTACTATTTCAACTTCAAATTTGTGGCTAATCATTCCTGGTCGATTTCTGCCTGTGTTTTGGAAAGTTTGGTCGGTCAGATACTTAGAAGGCGATCCCGGTCTTTCAAAGTTTCCTTAATTTGCCGCAAAACACAATATAGAAACTCCAACTTTAGAAACCAATAACTCCCATGTTTTAGAAGCTTTTGAGCTGAAATTTGGGACACACCTTCTTAGATGAATAAGAAAAGAACTTCTTCAAGAATAATGGAAAGAGCCTCCATGGATTAGGAAATATGCTTGAGAGAACTTGAGTGGCTGGAAATAGAAAGTATGCACACTTGCAACTCCCAAATGGATGACTTTGTGAACGAAACCCTTCTTGATGGTTGAACACCTCTTCATACAACCTTTCTCTAAGAAGTCAAGATGCAGATACCAAAAAATGAATTTACTCAACTCCAAGTAAGCCCAATCTTGTGATTCAACTAACACGAGGAGACTTTGGATGCAACTCACCAAAGTGTGGAAAAAGGAATCACTCCAATTTCACGGAAGGTGTGTCGCTCACCACCCGAAGGATAAAAGTAAACCTCTTTCTTCTTGCAGTCGATAGTTGCATGGTGGGCCGATAGCCAATCCATCCCAATTATGACATTGTAACCTTTTAAATCCATGATAATGAGATTGGCCAGAAATAAACAAGCATTAATATCCACTGCATAGTTTTTGAGCATCCCATCGGTAATCAGTCAGTCGCTAGAAGGAAGTATCACCCAATGTGTATAATTTGTGCTGTCGGAAAAGCAGTTTGCCTGTTCACAAAATCTGGTGGAGACGAACGAGTGCGTAGCACTCGAATCAAATAGGACATAAGCTGCACACTCATTTATGTAGATTGTTCATGAGAGAATTTGGTAAGTTATTTATTCAAAGGTAAATCCCTATTTTCTCTAAAGGGAAAAACAACTACAATTATGTGTATAATATTTGCCAATTAAATAAAGCGTAACTGCCACAATTGCCAGCTGGTCATCGTCCTCGGTCCCATACATCGCAAAAAACTCGTGGGGCTACTTTGCCCTGTCCTGTCGACCTCGCTGAACACTGTCGGGTAATGTGACCGGGCTGGCCGTACACGTAACACTTCTCTGTGCTAGCTAAGCATTCACCATGATGTACCTTTTTTCATCTTGGACAATGTTGGCTTGGGGGCCGTTAGGTGCTTACATCGCCAGCCTCTTCTCTGGCCTCTGTGGTGCTTCGGTACCAGCTGGGCGTTTGATCGCCTGGGTTGAGGGAGGACCGCTTCTTGACTGCTGGCCAGCATTAGACTTCCATACCTTCTAGCTAGCCTCTCTTTGTCTGGCCGTTGAGAACTTCACCCCCTCAACAGCTAAAGCCCTGGACACCATCTTCGAATATGCGACACCCTCGGTGCCAACCTCGATGACTGCCTCCTGTATATCTATCTTCAATCCGCGTACAAAATGCTGAACCTAACACTCCTCGACTGCCACTTGATGTGGAGCGTAATGTGATAGGGCCTCAAACTATTGTGCATACTCTGCTAGAGTCCCCAACTGTCGTATGCGCATAAACTCTGTCTCCTTCTGGGTACTAACCGTGTGATTGAAGTACTTGTCATTGAACAGCTCCTTAAATTCATCCCAACTGAGGACCGCTACATCCCAGGAGGCTTTGACTGTATCCCACCAGAATCGGACCCTGTGGCTCAAGTAGTAGGCCGCACACTTTAACTTTCTCCTCCTCACTGATCTCAGCATAGGAAAACTTGTCCTCCATGGAGCGTATCCACTGCTCGGCCCCTAATAGATTGGATACATCGACATTGAAGCAAGGCGGCTTAAGTTTTTGGAATCTTTCACATCAGCCCCCCCTCAAGATCGGCTGCAATTGCATATCACGATCGTTGCCATTACCGTTCTCGTGGTCCTGGCCCATGAACCTCTCCATGTAACGAGTTTGCTGCTCCATAAATTGATTCTGTCTCTCAACCTGACGTGACTGTTGCTCTATAATATCTGCCAAGCGCTCCAGAGTCTCGTCCCGACCGTGATCCTCATGACGATCGAGTGCCCAGGGTACGTCTCCTACACCAGGCAAGCATCCTCTTCCTCTTCTAGCCATTTCTAATCTCCTATGTGTGCACATTATAATGTAAACAAATAAGTTTAAGGGAAATTGTTAAGGAAAGAAATTACAATTAAGTTCAAGGGAAGTTCTTAAGGGAAATCAATTTACTAAATCATAATTTTCATGCAATTCTATACTATGGTGCGATTCATTTAAATTAACAATTCAGTAGTCATAAGGAAAAACTTACAATCAGAAGGGCATTACCCGTCGAGTTTGGGTTATCTGCAGCGAGGTGCTAGAGTAGTAGTATTGTTCTGATACCAACTGTAACAACCTGAATTCTTACTTGTCTTAAAACTCGTCAAAAAATCTTCGAGTGAATTAAAACTTTGAATAAGAATAAGAAGGGAAACCCTAAGAGAACCATTTCCGAGCAGCTTCTTGAATTGGTCATAACTCTGTGTGTATAATGAATTTGGGTGTAATTTTTGGAAGTATTATTATATAGATTGTTAGCTACTTTCTCTATAAATTTGAGGTCTAAAACCTATATACAAGTTGAGTTGTCTACATTTTAATTTTAGTGGTCGGATTTGTGCATTGGCCGATTACAGTATCCACTTGTTTGTTTGTTTGTTTTGGAGTCTTGGGTCATATCAATGTTGGCCAGTGGAGGCCCTACATCACGAGTTTTTCTGCTGTTTGATATTGAGCACTACTCTGGTTAATTCACTGTCAAATGTAGGACTATCTGGTTGTTGATATTGAACCTTGAATTGATTTACTTGCTATGGGATGATTTTGTAGTAAATAAATGAGGGAATGCCAATTATACATATGCTTAAAAGACTAGCTTTTGCTGCAGGAATTATTCAAACTATGGTTGTGAAAAGAATGTTGCTTGAAAACTTATACTATGAAAGACTGCTTTGTCGATACTGGATATTATGGATTGCTATGATTAAATCTTGCTCGTGATAGTCATTTCCCTATTCTATAAAATGTTGGACAACATGAATTAAACCTGTGAAATGTTGGTTGGATAAAGCATGAACTGAATCTGTAGAAGGGTTGGATAATGCATGAATTAAACCCATTGTTGTTCTTGAACCACCCCCCCCCCCCCCCCCCCCCAACTCATAAGTCCTTCGGTGTTGTTAATAGTAGAAATTTGAGTTTATATGCTGCTTTTGTTCCTTGCCAACAACACGTGAGTTAGCCCTATTTAGAAACGAATGACTTACTTGACAGTTAGTCTATATTAGTCTTCTGCAATTGCTTGGGTAATTCACATGTTAATCCCTCTTGACTTTTAATTGCTTTCCATAATTTATTGATAAATGTTGTGTTTCCTCGTTATATATATATTTGTGATCTGTATGTGACATTCATTCGTCATGCTTAGGACTTATGAAATTTGTTAGTATATTGCATGACATGCATAATATATGTAAATTGGCATGTGGGGGTTCGGGAAAATTGGTGACGCTCCATCGGTGGTGACACCCCGAATGGATGTATCTCCTCCCACGTAGGGAGCAGAGTGACGGTTAGCCACATGGACCATATGATGTATCCTCTTCTCTTTTACGAAAATCCCCAATGTCTTTAACAAAAGAGAATGGTGATGGTCATCGGTGGTGATAACATAGGATGTATCTCCTCACCTGAGTGATGGATAGCCACATGACCAAAAAATGTATCCTTTCTCTCAGTGTACCAGAAAAGATAGGTTTTTTTTTATAATGCATCACATGAGCATGCATGAGCATTTGCATTGCATTTCATCCTATTTCTTGCTTAGCATTAGACTCATTGTTTTCCTGGCGATGTAGGTGATTATTATGAAGCTTGTGACGTACCAGTGGAGGAGGAGGCATTACAAGACGATCCATTGGGTTATCAGCCAGGTTCGACCTAATGGTTGTGGCTCATAAAAACAATGCTGGTTATTTTGAAAAGTTCACTTCCTCTTTTTGATATGATAAACATTTTGTAAGCACAGACTTTTGTTGGAAGGATTAAAACTATGTTTTGAAAAATTATTATCTATTTCCGCTTGACTAACTCTTACATGTTTTCAAATAAATTTTTATATCAAAAAAATTTAAAATAGAGAAAAATAATTTAAATTAAATAAATAAATGGGGCGATACATCTCCAATTCATAAAATCCTATTTCTTGTGATGTAGCCCAAAAGAGAAGACACAAACAATCATTTCTTACCTTAAGTCGGTGATATGGTTCCAATCACTTAGAAATATCTTCTTGTACAATAAAACCTGACACAATAAAACATTCATCAATAGTTATTCAATTGCATATTACTCAAAGTATGCCTATATGAAAACAATACCTTTTCAGAACTTCAATCCAAATTGCATACTTTCTAAAATATCACCTATCTTTAACTATCCATAACTTTCTCCATGCTTAACCAAATTCATTAACTCTAAAGCCTAGTTCTTCCTTAAGGTGTCTTGACTAACATATCCATTTGGTATAACACAAAATTTACAAGAAGATCGACAACATGAATCAAATGTCATAGTCACCCAGTTTCACCATTTTTGCCCATTTTTTCATCTTCCTTCCATCTAAACTCCCATGACTTCACATATTTCATAAAATTATCAAAGAAATATTTCATACCTTTGAATATTCATGATGGAGGAGGGAAGAGTTTCCTTGAGAGCTTTTGGACAGGTCTTCTTCTTCAAGTTGGGTTTTGCTTCTCCTTAGGCATATGGGGTATTTAATCCCACATTCTCCAGCATCAAATAGGTGGTGTTCATTCCCCATTTCGTGGTTTTTAAGGCACCAACATTTAAACCAATAAAAAATATTACCTTGTGCTTAAGTTTTTGGTGACTTTTTGGCTAACTGATCGACCACAATTTCATTCTTGTCGACCACGATTCTACCCGAGGTTTAAAATTTGCAATCAGTCACATTTGCGGTAGGCTACAATCCAGGACTAGTTGACCACAAATCTCAAAAATCACATACTACCACAATTGTGGTTGACCACAATCCAGGATTGATTGACTACTCCTCTGCACACTTCACTAAAACATACAATCTGCCCCATTTATGGTTGACCACAATCCAGAAGTGGTCAACCACTCCTCTGCACCCTTCAGTAAAACATGAACATTTCTTAATCTCCAAAGGCCACAAACCACAACTAACCATATCAACACTAAAACTCATTCAATACAGTTCCAATAATTATCAAATATCACCATAATTAACCTAAGCATAATATGATAAGAATTCGAGATATTACAACACCAAGATCAAGTTCTGGGAGTCAAAAACCCAAGGGATGCATCATCACCACCCTATACCCATCTTTTCACACAACGTGGAAACAAACATCTCCACACAGTAGGAGATGTACCGGGGATAGCCTCGTGATACTTTGGTACTGAGACCGTCCAAAGTATCAAGAGGTTTCATCACCCCCAAATTAGATATCAATCATACTATGAAAACTATATGCATGGAAGTAAACGTGTAAAACTCTCTTACATAAGTATAATAAAATCAGATGTGTTGTTGATGTAACGACCCGGTTTTCATACACATAAAATATCTAGATCCAAAGCACATTTTCTTTTAAAAAACGTAGTGTAGCGGAAGACTTTTCTTAATAAAACAAATTGTTTGGGAGTAACCACAATGAAATACCATAAATAAAATTCTATCTTTAAATATTTTGTGCAAATATATTTCATAATTTAAACCATGTACAATTTACATTTTTCGTTTATCCTAGCCTGCCACAAGATTTGCAACGCACAAATCTTCCATTAGCTGCTCCAATTCATGTTACTGTGCTTACCTACATCACAAGACATATTCTATAATCCTAATGCTTAGTAAGAAATGAAATGCATTATGAACATGATATGCACTTTATAAAGCATCTTAATTTTAATTTTCCATTCCTTTTCCTTAACTTTCTTTTATTTAAGGAAAAGTGATTAACTTCGATCAATGGTGAACTTCAACCATAATGGTGAACTTCAACCATACCCTTCCATCTTAACGTTTCAGGAGTGGGTGGTGAACTTTGACCAACTCAAACCCTTCTATAGCTTAGGGAAATCGTGATGGTGATCTATAAGCATAATGGTGAGCTTTGGCCATCATGGTGAACCATAACCACAACAATTCCCTTTCATCATTTAGGAATTAGTGGTGATCTTCAGCCAACTAATCACTTTTTATTTTCTTAATTTCTCATAACTCTTTCGTAATTTCTTTTACAAGTCATGATGCTTGAACATTACAAATCATGATGCATGAACATTATATGCATTCATTAACATATCACCACGATGAACAAGCATATTATCAATCAATTCAAATAACAATCAAGAACAATACATCCTCAGCATGATCAATACTTAATGTCTATCAAATACAATCATCAAACCATAATTAAATCCTACTTCTTGTGATGTAGCCCAAAAAGGAAAAATACACACAATCATTTCTTACCTCTATTCCTTGGAGAGATTAAGAAGCAATAGCCCTCCACCAAGTATTTCTCCTCTTTTCCTGTCCTTCCTTATACGGTTCTTCTTTCTTCTTGTCTCAAGCTTTCCCTCTTTTCCTATCAAAATTTCTTCTTTTTCTCTCACGATTTCTTCCTTCATTTTCTCACAAGCTTCCCTTCTTATAAAGTTAAATTTCTTCCTCTGCCACCCAAGCATGAAGTGGCATCCCTACATCAAACAAATAAGAATAAGAAGGGAAACAAATAAGTCACCACCATTATCCACCAATAAGAATAAGACATGAAACCCTAATTCTCAAACTCCTTAGGTGATCGACCACAACACAGCTTGAAAATCAACTTTATATATTCTCAATAAAACTGGTCGATCAACCTCTTCACATGATCAACCACAAATTTTCCTATTTACAATATGTACTGAAGTCGAACGATCACTTATCATGCTTAATCAATCGCTAAACACAAACTTCACAAATTTGCTTCAAAACCTGGTCATTCACTGATCATCCGCAAAACTCCCTCATTTCGACTCTATAATGAAGTCGAACGACCATTACATATCATGACCGACCCCACTCAACAGAGAGCCCCTTATTCTTCACTATTTACAACTATGGTCGATCAGTCCTTCAAGTGATCAACCACTCCTTCCAAATAGTTAGCAATGTAGGTGTTAATAGCTTTTGGGCCCTTGCTCTTGTAATTGGGTCTTGTGGTCCATCATCCTCTCTGGGATGATTTAACCCCCAATCTTCATCAAGTTTCGATTCTATAGTGATGTCCTCATTATTGACGTAAGGAGATGGTTTTGTACATTAAAAGTGGTGGAAACTCCGTATTCCCTCAGAAGCTCTATTTTGTATGCATTGTTGTTGATCCTTTCTAACACTTTGAAAAGACCACTCATGGCATGAGTTTGCACTTTCTTTGTTATGGGAATCTTTCTTTGCGGAGTTGAAGCCACACTAAGTCACCTTCCTTGAATATAACTTCTTTCCTTCTACGGTTGGCCGCCTTTCCATAAGCTTCATTCTTCTTCTCTATAACTTTTCTTGCTTTCTCATGTATTTCTTTCTCTCACAATGTCGACCTTCTTTGCACCATTGGTACTATCAAGTTCTTTGTTAGGACTAATACCCCGACTTATTAAATTTGATAATTATATAATTATCGGGGTATTACCCAAGACGTATTCGTAAGATTTTAATTTAAAGAATTTATTAAGATTAAATGGAAATTACTGAAATGAAAATAAATAATAATTTAATGAATTAAATTATAATGTTTGGGATTACTTATGATCATTTTGAATTAAGGATTTATTAAATAAAAATAAAGAGGGGTTAAATTAGTTGGCGTTAATTTAGGGGATTAAATAAATTCATTAATTAGGTTAAAGAAAAATTAAAAAGAGGAGACTGGAAGGCATGAACCGGTTCACGCACGGTTTGTTGAATGCCAAAAGAAATGGCCTTTGGCCATTATTCGCGAAAGAGGGAGAGAACAAATGAGAAAGAGAGGGAAAGGGGGAGAGAACGATGGAGACAGTGAGGGACGACGACGGACGGTGAAGCTCAGGGTCATCTTGGGTGGCTCCTTGCAGCGTCGAATGTGCGAACAACGGAAGTGGCTAATCGCGGGCTAGGGCTCGGCATGTCGCAGGCGTCGGGTCACGATTTCAAGCTCGGGTAGTCAGGCTTTGCTAGTTGGTTTTGGCGTCAGGTCGAACTCCAACCTTGATGTGAGTATGTCTGGTTGGACCGGTTTGGGTGAGGGGCGAACGAATTGGCTGTGGTTTTCAGCCTCGGGTCAAGCTCCAACCCTGGTGCTCCGACCCGGGTGTGAGTATGTCTGGTTGGACCGGTTTGGGTGAAGTGTTGTGTGTTATGCAGATAACCCCCATCATTATTTCTAGCGGAGGATCACTTTCTGGAGTGCAGCGTGGGGAACACACTCTATAAGCTAGATAGGGACATTGTCGGTTGATTTGTTAGAAGAAGGAGAAGTGAGTGGGAGCTGTGCCGAGAGAGAGATTTAGACAGAGGGAGAGACAGAGAAGTGAGAGTAATGTTCTCTGGAGGAGAGCTCTGGCCAAGAGAAATGAGACAAAGAAAGGAAGTTGAGAGTAGATACAGGGAGAGGGTGGATTTGAGGAGAGTGTTCTGGTGCTTTTGGTTGAGAAGATGGAGAGATAGAGATGAGACTATGAGTGTTGGCAAAGCTGGAAATCCAGCTCGGGTGTGGATAGAAGGCTGGTTTTGAGGAGGTTGCTGCTGTTGTGCTCGATTTCCAGCTCAGGTTGGCTGCTGTAAATTGTCTGGTGATGGCATGGAGCCACTGCTACTATTGTGCTCCTAAGGCTTGAATCGGTTTGATGATTGAGATATTGTGATGATCATAAATTGTTGTCTTCGATAATGGACATGAATCTTTTGTTGGTTGGGTTATGACCTTTGTGTTGTTGGTTATGCTCTCTGCCTGTCATTGGTTAAAGGGTGTTAGGCTCTCTATTTAGGACTCTTTGCATATGGATTTAAATGGGATGATTGTAGAAGATAAAATAGAGAAGAATAATTTGGATGATTATAATCTGCCTTTGATTGATGCCCCTATTGGTGTTGGATTTGGTTCTGTTATTTTGATGAGGTCTGGGTGTGCAATCTTGTTGAGTGATTGATGCATGAATATAGCTCACTGTTGAATGTTAGGCCTCTATTGTATTAGCTTGGCTATTACGATAATCTGTGCAGCATGTTGTTAACCTGCACGTTAGGAGGATTTATTCGCTGCCCTGTTAATTGGATAAAAAGGGATAAATGAATAGTATGTTTTGTTAGCTATTACCGAAGCATGAATATGTTGGACTTAGTTTGTTATGGATTGCTCGGTCGATAGTTTGGGATTTTGTTCTATGTTGGATGTTATGTTTCGATTAGGTATTAAGGGATTCCTAGAATTACTACGTAATTAAGGGTAGGGAAGTTTATAAGTTGTAATTATTAATGATAAATGTTACTAATTTGTGAAGGTATCGAAAGGAGAAGAAAAAGATAATTGTTAAACGTCGACGCGTGATAAAGTTCGAGGTAAGGAAATAAGGGTGTGTTGGCCAGTGGAGGCCCTACACCACAAGTGAGTGTGCTTGAGTTTTTGTCTAGTGTCCTGTGAATTTCTTATGATCCCTGCTGTTAGATTGTTAGTTGATATTATTGATAGTTCCTTGCCTGCTCTACTGCTATTAAGTCCTTGGTTGATCTACTGCTATAATTTCTTAGATGATATTCTGTCATTACTTCCTTGTTGTTTGATAGTGTGGATTCCTTTGTTGTTAGTTTGTTCTCCTTACTGCAAAAGTTTAGTTGTTGTGATGAGTGCTTAATGCTCGAATGTAACGAGTGTGAAATGATGAATATATGAATCATGAAAGAACGGATCAAGAGTTTCCTTTAAATGTTTTAGTCAAGTGTGTTTAATCAACTAGCTATGCATGTGTAATCCTTTAAACTATTAAAAGTATGTTTAGCTTACTAGCATGTTTAATTAACTAACTAGATTAACATGTTAATCATTCCTTTATGAATAATTTGTATATCACTCTTTTACTGCAATTTCCTTCAATATAGTTATATTGCCTCTCGCTGCAATTTCCTTTATGATGTTTTAGTTTATTTGAAAATAATAGATACGCTTTACTAGAAAAGAATGGGAGAGATGAAAGAAGATTGAGTTAAACGTGAACGAACTAAGGGATTTTAGTGACTATGTGAATAAAGGCTTTTATAATTCCTTTGTTATTGTCTTCTTGGTATTGCTTATAACCTTGCTTATAATTACCTGTCCCTCGCATGTATGTTATTTTCTACTAAGCCTGAACATGATTAGTTAACTAGGCTAACAAACTTAATAAACTAAACCTAAGCATGTTAATCAATCCGAATGTGTCGATTAATTGAATACCTATCTAGAGAATAAATGTATATATTTCTTGAGCATGTAAATTACCTAAGATGACTAATGGGAATAAATGCCTAGCATAACAAACGTAAAGAGCATGTAAAATGACTAGGACATTAACTAGGATAATCAGCATGTTAATTAATAGTATGTTTTGATTTCCCTTTCGATTATTATTGCGTTCTATTAATTTGAGCATGTTTCATTGTTGCAAATTTCTGTATTTTCCTTATTGAGTTCTTTCGATTTCTTGATTTTCTTATGTGCTTTGCTGTTTACAATTCCATATTCAATTGTTCTCTAATGTGCACTTCAATTTTTATTATACATTTCTGTTCGCAATATCAAATACAGTATATTTACTTCAATGCGCATTTCAATTTATGTTAATGTACATTATAATGCATCATGCATTATGTTAGGTTGAGAATGTATGATCATGCATCATGTTAATAGAAACCCGTAGGGAGTGCCACTTTGGGGTGGTACTCACACATGCATAAGTGAGGTAAAATGTTCAGAAAATGAAAGAACGAAAGGGAGTTAGGGGGCGGATGGGTAGCGGTTCTTGTAACGCCCCGTTAATTAAAAACCATGTTTCCTTAATTTAAAATACGTATAAAATTTTTCGCTCGATTTATTTACTCATTATTTGAAATTCATTTTTAAGAGAGCGTAAAATCAGAGTAATCCATTGCGGAAACATTACGAAATAAATATAGAAGGGTTCAAAACGAAGTTCAAGGTTTACCAAAAGTCCTAAAGTCCCTATTACATTATGAAAATGTTTGAAATACTGATAGCAAAATTTACCAAAATACCCTTCTCACAAAATACCAATATCCCTCATCCCATAAGAGTCACACCCAGCAGGTCAAATCGGCTGATAACACGAGGGGTCATCCTGGAACACCTCCTCTTCCACTGGTACAAATTCTTCATTATAATCATTACCTACATTACGGGGAAAACAATGAGCCTAATGCCCAGCAAGAATCAGAATTAAATGTAATGCAAGTGATGCATGATCATGCGATGTATTACAGAAAAGAACCATATATTGTCTGTTGTTTGGGGCGATGGGTATGTCTAGGTCTCGTGGTTTAACCGTATTTTGGACTAGAAAACACACCAATCGGGGTGTCATTGGGGATTTTAGAACAAGAGAATTGAGAATCTTACGATTCTCGTGGCTTAACCGTACCTCATCGCCCCCTAATAGGGAGTAGGCACTCCAATAGGGGTGTTACCACGAGAATCATCCCGAATTTTCTCGAACCCCCACACGACTATTTACATATATTTTAGGATGACATGCAACATGTAAACAGTTTTATAAGTCCTAGAATGATGCATGAATGCCACAAATAATTCTCAAAGTAAAATACAAGAGAGCACTCAATGTATAAGCATATAAAAGTAACAACCAATCATTACAGGTGAAATTCATCATGCTAATCCTCATTATTATTATTAACAATCCCAGTGAACAATCTAGGTATTTATGTAAAATAAAGCAGTGCCAATTATCAGTTCATTTATCGATAAATTTGAGCAAAGATAACAACCCTAAGTCCATTTACAAGGTTAGTTTCAACTGTAATCTCATGACCCTACGCAGCTTTTCCCACTTGACTTAAATGATCACACTATAGGCATGCTTAACACATGGGCAGAAAGCAATTACAATGTTTTAAATCTCAAGCTTCATAATCCTTAATTTAGGCCCATGCTCAAATAGAAATAAGGATATTTTTAAGAGTTTCAGCTATGGTATCGAAGTAAATAAGTCATCCTTAATAGCATACATAAATCGTTTCCTTTGTGCCCTTCACCGTTAGATTTCCAAAAGACCATGCTTGTCCTTTATGAATAAAGTTTACACATTGACAGTCTATGTAATAGCATAACGATTCCAATTGTGGCGACTTATCAAGACATAACATTTTGATTCAACTACTTCACTACAATTTAAGATAATGACATATCATGATTTCCAGAAAGTTTATCAAGAATCTTCAAACATTTCTTAGCAATTCATATGATTACAGTTCATGATTTTCTAACAAAATCACAGCCCCATCTTCCAGCAGTTTAATCAAGGTTTAGCATTTCAAACAAAGCATTCCAAGCAATAGAATATCATCCAAGTACCCGTAATGTAGGTCATTCCTTGGCCAAGACAATATCTAATTCTTACCTAATTTTTTAGCAGTAAAGCCAATAATAATCCAAGCAAAATGGCAGCAACGGTATTCCCAATCTTCCAATATCCCCCTAAGCAAATATAACACTAAAGGTTAAATCCTACATTCATAACAAACCTTGAACAAAACTGTGGGAGGATTTACAATTCAAACAACAACCTTAATCTTACCTCACGGTGGAATTCCAACAGTAGTAAATCACCAACTTTCCAATACAACTCACACCACTCACTAATTCAACTCACATTTAACAGAACATCCACCCAGACACTTCAAATCTTGATCTCCCAGCTGCCAGAGTAAGCAAAGACACTAAACTTACCATTTATAGTCGGAGGGAGAGAAGGAAAACGTCACAGCAGTAGGGGACTTACAGCAGAGCAGCCTGACCATCACACAACTTAAGGGAGGATGGTCCATTGAGAGGAAACCACATGGAAGACCATCAAATTTGCAGGGGAAGGACAGGATAGGTTGTAGGGAGTAGATGTACAGAAAAACCTGGTTGATTTCTGCAAGAAATCAGAAAAAAGACGATTTTTAAAATGGGTTTCTCAGAATTTTCTGATGTTGTGGACGAGTCGAGTCGTCCGCAGTAATCGTCCGCATCGTCCGAAAGTGTCCAGGGTTTAGAACAGATTCATTCGGACGCCATTTTGTTCCCATCAGCAGTCGTCTGCATCGTCCGAATTGTCCATAATTTAGGATAGATCCATTCAGATGCCATGCCTTCTCGTCCACATCATCCACCGTGGCCATAACGGCGTTCGCGACCCAATACTTATGCATTTTTACTAAGTTTTTCACATTTACGTCATTTTTCCAACATTAACCCTCAACTTTTCGTGCACAACTTTCGCTCATCGTTACATAATTTGACAAAATATTCGTATAATAAGATTATCTAGAATTATTACATTATAAAAAGGGAAATACATTTTCAAGGTATTACAGTTCTAGTCTGGCAGCTAGGAAATACCACTACCATGTCGGGAACGGGACCTAGTTGTCCACAGGAAGTTAGATCCGACCAACTATACCATCCCATATGGGTCCTTCAATCTCCAGCTCGATGTACGAGTGATGAATGAATGAACGGATGTAAAGTAAAGAATGAATGAATGACATAATGAAATGATTGGTTTGGGTGGGCCCCATTCCAAAAAGGACTAGAGAGAGGCATATCACATTGCATTAAACTCTTTTCCTTACTAAGCCTTTGGGTTTACAATTACTTGTGGTGTAGGTGTAGGTGTAGGTATTTATACATTGAATCAACGCACAGACTTAGGAGTAGCAAAAAGATGAACAAATATTAAAGCATGGATGATGGATTTTCACGCGCGAGGGAGTTCGTGGCATGCCAGGCATAAAAAGGGTCAAAGAGAAACAGTTGTAAGTAAATTAAGTTTTCTAAATTGTAATTAAATGCTTAGTTTCTTTCATTAAAATGTTTACGCTTCCGCAACGTTTTAAATGCAAGATTTTTATAATGCTTCTGCATTTCATCAATTTGATTTTTATAATGAGTTCAACAAAGGGTTAGTAGTGATCCGGCTTTAGTGTCGCGCTTTGATTGGTTTTAAAAGAGATTTTTAAAAGTTTCAAATTTTTAAGCATTTTAAGGAATTACGAAAAACTGGGTCGTTACATTAGGTAAGGCCATAAGATCTATAGGTATATGAGGGTTGAATACATATACTAACTAGAAAGGAGTTTGTTGAGTTCTTTGGTTTACACTCTTATTATGCGCGAACTCAATGAATGGTAGATGTAAGTCACAATTCATTAATCTCCCATTCAACATACTCCTTAGTAGTGTTCCCAATGTTCGGTTGACCACTTTGGTTTGACCATCAGTTTAGGGATGGAATGATGTGCTAAATAATAATTTTGTTCCCAGTCTTTTCCAAAGGCTCATATAAAAAGTGCTAAGGAATTTGGTGTGATAGTCAGAAAAAATGGAACAAGGGATTCCATGCAATCGTACCACTTCTTTGAAAAACATGTTGGCCACATGAATAACATCATCCGACTTTGAACATGTGATAAAGCGAGCCATCTTGCAGAATCTATCAAAAACAACCATAATTGAATCTTTTGCTCTTGTTGTGCGAGGTAGCCCCAAGATGAAATCCATGCTAACCTCAACCCACAGATGCGTTGGAACCGGTAATGTAATACCCCAAATTTTTAAAAGGATTGACTGTTGGGGTATTACCAAGAACGTACCCATTAGATTATAATTTATGAGAATTTTATTGGATAGTAATTAATATTACTTAAAGGGAGTAATTAATAGGTATGTTAATTATAAGCTTGATACTTAAGTAACTAATTAACAGTATTAATTAATTAATTAGTTAAAGATAAAATGGACGATTACCTAATTAATTAAAGATAAAATAGAAAATGTTGTAATTAAAATAAATATTAATGTATTTGATTAAATTATATTGTTGGGTTTAAATCATTTAAAGAAGGATTTTAAGAAGTGGGTGAACCGGTTCACTCTCTGTGAACCGGTTTGGTCGAATTAAACGAATGGCCTCTGGCCATTCGAGGGAGGAGGAGCCAAAAACATGAAAGAGAGAAAAGGGAGAGAAAGGGGGAGGCAGGGAGAGACAGGAGGAGACGAAGAGGGAGACGGGGACGAGCGCCGGTGAGTGGCGAGAAGACGACAGGTCAAGCAAGCTCGGGCCACGTTCGGGAACAGCTCCTTCACACGTAAGCGTCGCGGGTCATGACTGTGAGCTTTGGCTTCGGGTTGGGGCGCAGTTTCAGGTGCCAGCGTGATTGGAATGGCGACGGGTGGTGCTGGCAATGGGATGGCGACAGTGAGATGGACGGTGACACCAGCTCGGTGATGGGCGCTGTGAAGGTTGCTCAGGTCGGTGATGTGTACTGGACCTGCCGAAGGCCATGGTCCAGCTTGCCCGTTCATGCAAAACCAAAATTTTCTCTTCTGGTGCGTGCTCTACAAGTTGACAGAGGAGACATTGTAGACCTCGTAGCTGTGGATGGCAGGGGTAGAGTGTTGAGTGCCTCTACTCTATTGAGAGGCAGTGGTCAGGGGATATAATTGGAGGTGTCTCTTCCTTCCTAGTGAAGCTAAATGCATATATGGAGAAGGAGGGGAATTCTCTAGAGCTGGGGTTGGCCGAGAGCTTCATGGGTTGTTGGTGAGTTCTTCTCCGATTTCTAAGTCCTTGAATTATGTTTGTGATGTTTGTCAGTCTCTGGAGTGTTTCATTTCCTTGGTTTGATGGTGATTGTTATGGAGATTATGGATGAATGAGTTTGGGAATTTGCTCTGTATGGCATGAATACTCCCTGTTGGTAGGTTTGATAATCTATTGAGTTATGCTTTTGACTATGTAACTTGGTTGCTGTTGGTTGGTTTAATAACCTGTTGAGTTGTGCTTTTGACTATGTAAATAGATTTTTGACTTCTCATAAATGATTAGTAAAAGAGAAGTGTTGGGTTGTGGAAAAAGTTGAAGGAAATGGAATGGATGGTATTTGTTGTGATGATGCCTTTGTTGGATTTCAATTTCTCGGTTCTATGAAAGGAATTGCTGGAATTGATATGCTCTTGTTGATTATGTGAGGGAGTTAATTATGTGTTGTTATTCGGGTATATGTTCGGTGAAGAATTGAATTTTTGAATTGATTGTTATGTGAACTTCCTGTGATAAATGGATTGTAGAGAATGATAGAAATATAAGTGCGATACATTGTTTTGGTAATTGGTTATGTTTGGATGTTGTTGTCGAGAGATCGTGTTATGTGTTTGATTGTTATTGGCTGAATACTTCTTTAGATGTTATTGCTCTATTGATTTTATTAGAAGCATTGATCGTTGGTTATTTGCTAGGTTATGATCGGTTAGGTTCTGTTGATATGAAATGTCCATATTAGATGTTGTTTATATCAATTAGAATAAATTGTTGAGATGGAAATATGCTCTGTTAATTATAGTTATGTAGTGTTAGTTATGCGTTGTGATTGTTTCAAACTGATAATGAGTTGAGACTTTTAACTGATTACTGAATTTGGACTCATTGTATGAATGGCTATATTGAGATAAAAGGAAATTGCTTTGTGAAGCTTATCCGTGAATTATCGAATATTATTGATTTGCAATTTGTTATAGCTTAATGTTCGTTGTATTGTTACAATGGAACGTTGATATGCTGGAATTGGTTAGTTAATCGTCTACGTTGGATGACAATCTATTGGTCTAAATTTTTATGTTGGTTAATATTAAGTGTAATGTATTGTGGAAATGCTGTGAGACTTAAGTGAGCGTTATACTCGTTGATAAATGCTTTAAATGTTTGGACGATTCAACTGCTGTTTTGTTAAAATAAAAGATAATGAGATGCATTGGTTGTTGTTGGCTATCTACGATTGTCTTGATTTGGTTTATGGATAATACTCTCTGTTTGACAATATATTATTGTTGGGTTGGATTAATATAGTCTGAATATCAAAAATAAAGTCGTACATTGGTTGACCGTTGATGTCGTTGGTTTCATACCCTTCCTGGATATTAGTATAGGTCGTTGGCTTTGTTTGGGTACTTATTATGTGGGTGATGTTAGGTACAAAGAAGAAGAGAAGAAGAATAACAACTAACTGCCGTTGCGCATTAAAGCTTCAAGGTAAGGAATTAGGGGTGTCTTGGCCATTTGGAGGCCCTGCACCACAAGTAGTGTGCGTGAGTTGAGTTATTCTTGATTGGTTACTGTTGTTAGTTCCATTAGTTTCCTATAGTTTATTTATTGCAATATTCTTGGTTCTGTTGTTAGTTCCCTTAGTTCTCGTAATTTGTGTACTGCAATAATAGGAATGAAAATGTTTAGCGAATGCTTAGATAAATGGAATGTTTAGACATGAGGAATGCTTACTGAATGTTTAAGGAAGGAATGAACTACTTGCTGTGATTTTCTGCTACATTTAGTTTATAGCTTTACTTACTATTTAGTTTAATTATTCCCCGTGTTAATTATCAATTGTCATTTCCTTCATTCAACGCATATATAGTTCTGCTATATATAATTGAGCATGTTTAACTTGAAATCTTCTCTTAGCATCCTAATCAATTTATTATAGTTTATTAACCAATTAAGCATGTAAACAATTTGATTAATCTATACAGGCGAACAAATGTATAATGAGCTAATTAATTGGAGCATGCTTAAGTGTAATTACTTCTCGAACACGTAGACTGACTAATAATTAACTAGAATAATGGTCATGGCATATAATTAGCATAATTAACTAAGTAGCATGTTTAGTTAACTAGACTTCTGATCATAATCATATTTGAGCATGTTAATTTACTAATCAGTTGAGCATGTTAATTAATTAACTAGTTGTGTATGTCAATCAATTTACTAGCTGAGCATGTTAGTTAACTAATCAAGCATGTAAACTAACTAGGATAACTAATTAGAACAATCGCCTACAGTAATGAACGTAGGAAGCATGTAAATGGACGAGGGAGTTAACTAGGGTAATTAACATGTTAATAAATAGTATGTTTTGATTTCCTTTTTGTTATCATTGCACTCTATTATCATTGTTTGATTTCCTTATGTGCTTCCCTGTTTACGATTCAACATTATGATTGTTCTTCGTTGTGTGCTTTCAATTACTGCTGTTTATTACATGGGCTTTTAATTTCAATTGCTTTCAATTCCTATTTAAGTTCCTTTCTTTTATATGCGCACTTCAATTATGGTTAATGTTATGATATAATCATCATGCATCATGTTAGGTTGAGAATGTATGGTCATGCATCAAGCTAATAGAAAAGAATAGGACGCATGCATGAGTGAGGAAAAATTTAAAGAATGAATGGTAGAATAATAGGGCGTATGGGTCTAGTCTGGTAGCTAGTTGCTCCCACGAGGCTAGTATAGCCTGGCAGCTAGTTTGCACTCAAGAGGCTAGTGATTAGTCTGGTAGTGATATGCACCTAGGAGGCTAGTTGTAGTCTGGCATCGAGTATGCACCCAGGAGACTACCCCAAACGAAAGAACGAATGGCTAATAGGAAGTAATAACGAAATGGATGGCTTAATGAAAAGGACTAAAGAGTAGCATTCATGTTGCATCAAAACACTTTTCTTTATTGGGCCATTAGGCTCACGTTTTACTTGTGGTGTAGGTGTAGGTATTGTAAGCGAAACCAATGCGCAGACTAGGAGTAGAGAAAAGTAGCGAAAAGAAAAGAAGAACAAACAAATATTGAAGCAGGGATGAAGGGTTTGCACACGCGAGGGAGTCCGTGGCTGGCCAGGCATAAAGAGGTTAAAGGATAGTCAGTTGAGATTTAATTAAATTTTCTAAATTATAATTAAAGGTTGTTTAATTTCCGGTTTCACTTATCAACGCAATATTTCAATTGTTTAGTATTTCCTTCTTAGATGATTTAATTACGCTTCCGCATAATTTTATTAACGAGATTTTATAACGAGTTTTACGAACTGTTGGTAGCGATCCGATTTAGGTGCGCTCTGACTTGTTCTAAAAGAAAAGTTCAAAATTTCTCGCATGTTAAAGGATTTACGAAAAATCGGGTCATTATAGGTAAAGGTAAATAGAGCCCTTGGGGTAGAAGTCTTCCCTTGGCTTTCTTGCAAACAATGCGTCGCTCAACAACCCTTTACACATCTTTGAGATGGTGGGGCCAATAAAAGTTTTCTTTTACCACTTCATAGGTCTTCTTTACCCCAAAGTGATTTGCTAATCCTCCACTATGGACCTCCTAGATTAGAGACTCTTGAAAGGCTACATCTTGGAATGCAAATCTTAACAACTTTGAAGAGATATCCATTCATGAGATAAATTCAATTCTCAGGACCCTTTTGACATTTTTCATACCATTGCTCGAATCCATATCATCACTGTAGACACTCTTTATCATAGAATAAACTTTTAAGGAGTAGGCACTCTTGATCATATAATACCGGTAAAATCCATTCAGCATTGTCTTCATAGAATCCCACCAAAACTGGGCATCGTGGTTCAATAAATAAGTAGCACACTTCACCTTCTTGGTTTTCCATATTTCGGCATACTCAAACATCATTTCCAGAGATCGTATCTACTCTTCAACTCCCGCGACATCAGAAATGTTGCCTTCAAAGCCGAGAGGTTTAAGTCGTAGGAACCTTTCCAAACCAACCTCCACAGGAACCACAACAGCACGATGATTCCCATTCTCGTTACCATTCTCTCTCTTCAAGAACCATTCCATAAATTAAGATTGTTACTCCATAATTGAGACTATCGTTCAACTACATCGGCAATACGGTTTAGGGCTTCGTCTCTCTCATTAGGAATTTGTAAATTTTTTTCTTGCTCTCCTCTCCCTTTTAAACCTCTCTAAATTTTTAGGAATAATAAGTTTCAACGAACAAATTTTAAAATTTAAAACTAAACTTACAGTTGAAGGAGTATTCCACAACGATCTTGCATTACCAATAGTCTATAGAACCGCGTTTGACCTGGTTATGACCTCATTCCAACAGTAATTCCCCGCTTTATTAAACCTTTTTCTAAATTTCATTTTTGGCCATAAAAAAATTTCTTTAATTTATTTAAAATGTGTATTGGAAAATTTATTTTAAAATGTATCAAAGTAAAATGAGTGGAAATAGATAATAAAATTTCCAAAACATAGTTCAATACTTTCAACAAAAGTCTATGGTTACAAAGCGTTTACCATATTAAAATACGAAGTTAATTGTTCAAAATAACCAACATTGTTTTCATGAGCCATAACCATCAGGTCGAACTCGGTTGATAACCTATGAGATTGTCCTGAAATGCATCCTGCTCAGCTTGCATGTCACATGTCTCATAATAATCACGTACATCACGGGATAAAACAATGAGCCTAACACTCAGCAAGAAATAGAATGGAATGCAATGCAAATGCTCATGCCTGCTCATGCGATGTGTTACAGAAAAGAACCTATCTTTTCTATTATAATGAGAGAAAGGAAAGATCTTATGGTCATGTGGCTATCTGTCACTCCGACGAGGAGATACATCCTATCACAGCACCATCGCTGACCGTCACCATTCTCTTTTTGTTTAAGACATTGGGGATTTCTAGAAAAAGAGAAGAGGATATACATCCTACGGTCCATGTGGCTAACCGTCAGTTCGATGGGGAGATACATCCTATGGTGTCACCACCAATGGAGCGTCACCAAATCTTCTGAACCCTCACACGCCTATTTATATTTATTATGCATGTCATACACTATGTCAACAATTTAATAAGCCTTAGTCATGATGCATGGATGTCATGTACAGTTCACAAATATAAATAAAAAGGAAACGCAACATTTTTTCAATAAATCATGCAAAGCAATTTGGAGGTCTATTTAGCAAGGTGAGACTATTAAATGAACTATCCATATAATGGCAGAAAACTCTTATAGACTAACCATTAAATAAATCATGCGCTTCATAACAGGGAGTAATTCATGTGTGTTTGGCAGAGAACAATTAAAAAAGGGCAACTATTAAATAAATTTTTACAATTATTAACAAGGGAAAAACTCGTGAGGTCATGGGGAGTTCAAGAACAACCAAGGGTTTAATTCATGCTTCATCCAACATTTTACAAGTTTAATTCATGTTTTATCCAATATTTTATTGGTTTAATTCATGCTTTATCCAACATTTCACAAAACAAGGAAATGACTATCATGAGCAGGATTCAACTTAGCAATTCCTAATACCTAGCCAAGCAATATTTAGACGTGCAATAGAGACAGAAATCCATTAACCCTCAATGTAGACCATTCCATTGTATCCAACCCACCATGATTAACCATTTTTAGTTCCTCTTAATAATAGGATAATAGAGACTTCCAGTAGGAATCAAGCAGTAAACACAGTTTCAAATAACTAGGACAGAAAGTAAAAACCAAATCCTTTAGGGTCAACAGAGCAGTTCTTCACCGTATCAATTTTTAAGCAACATCCTTTTCAGTAACCCATAGTTTGAATAATTTTCGTTGCATGGGCCAGTCTTTCATGCATATATAATCGACATTTCTACATTTGTTAACGACACAATAACATTTCACAACAAGTACCCCAAATCAATGTTCAATATCAAACAACAAGACAGTCTTCCGATGTATGGCCTCCACTAGCCATCATACATCCCAATTCTTACCTTCAATAGAATAACACCACAGCAGCTCGTTCACCTCACAACCGTAATACTCGCACGGAGCAGTAACATACCTAGAAGACTTCCAAAATAAAAGCTCTTCCCTCACACTCAACTCACGAGATACTCTTCACTCACATAAAGAAATGTCACCCCTCACTTCTTCCCTTCTACTCTCGGTTGCAGCTTACAGTGCAGAGTCAACTCACGCCATCATCTTAAAGACGAAGGAAGACCCACGTGAAATTGAAGATTGATGGACAGTTGCCTAATTCAAAGGAGGAGGTTGAATGAGAGAGAGCCACGTGGATAAGTTGCTATCTTCTCGGGGAGAGAAAGAAATTATTTGCTGGAGTAGAAAGAAATTCGTTGGAGGAAAGAAAGAAATGGCCGATGAAAAATAGAGTTCTTGCTTTAAATTGGTTTTTCAGTCGAAGGAGCTGTTCGAAACATCGATCGCGCTGCGACTGAATTTCTAAAATTTGCTTCAGTTTTGCATTTTTGGTCGCAGCATGCAACCGTGTCCCGACCAAAGGTTTGACCGTAAAATCAATGAATTTGACAGATTCGAAATATCGATATTTTTCTTTCTCACATCACGTCTGTAACCTCAACTGCGTTGCATCTGAAACTACAAAATGTAGTCCGAACCACATTTCGGCCGAAATCTACTCAAACTCCGCCTATGGTACGACAAAAAATGCAAGGAGTCATCAGTATGCGTTTTCAATAGAGATATTCGATCGAAGCCATGACCTCAATGTGACCTAAAGTGTAAATACACAATCTGTAACAATTCTCCACTTTAAAAATTCTAAAAATTATTTTTCTCTCATTTGCATTGCATCAAGTCTTAAATTAACGATTATGAATATATTTTCTTCTTATAAAATATTTGTTCATTCCATAAAATCTTTTACATAGTACATGGAGGATTTATCCAAGCATTACAATCTCCCCTCCTTAACAAAATTTTTGCCTCAAAATTTGGCTAAGTAAATAACTATGTATACTTGGCTTCCATATCATCCCTCCTTTCCCACATCTTCCTCCGCAGTTTTGTGTTGCCATAATACTTTGACGAGTGGGATTTGCATATGTTGAAGTTCATTTCCTCTAGACTCCAAAATTTGAATCGGTTTTTCCTCGTAGCTCAAATTGGCTTGAACTTCAATGTGTTCTTGAGGTTCAATCTAAATTGTGTCCCCAAGGTATTTCTTCTACATTGATACGCCACTTTGCCAACCCTCTCTACGATCGTATAGGGGCCAATATATCGCGAATTTAGTTTCCCTTTTCGATCAAATCGCATAACACCCTTGCAAGGTGAAAACTTTAGAAAATCTAGGTCTTCAACATTGAATTCCAAGTCCCGACGATGATGGTCAGGGTAGCTTTTCTAGCGACTTTGAGCAGCCATAATTATTTGTCGGATGATTGCCACTAATTCGGCTGTCTATTGTATCATGTCAGGGCCATAAAACTCAGCTTCACCGACTTCACTCCAATATAGAGGCGACCGGCACTTCTGGCTATATAGCGCTTCATAGGGTGACCTGCACTTTGGCCATCAGTCTGTGGATGGAAGGCAGTACTAAACTTCAATTATGTGCCCATGGCCTTGTTCATGCTCTTCCAAAACATAGATGTGAATTACGGATCCCAATCAGACACGATGAAGACTTGAACACCAAGTAGTCGCACAATTTCCTTAACATACATGTCGGCAAATTGATTCATTTTGTAGGTCATTTGTACTAGTAAGAAGTGGGCAACGTTGGTCAATCTGTCAACAATTACCCATATCGCTTGATGCCTCTTTGCTGTCCTCGATAACCTAGTAACGACATCCATTGTGATGTGCTCCCATTTTGATAGGCTCCAAGAAACAAATAGAGAGCCTTAAAGAAATCTGTTCTGAAAAACTGTTAATAACAGAGCTATTAGCAATAAAAAGGATCAAGCTCCAAATATACACGTGAACTAGAGCTGTATTTTGGAGGACGTAAACTTAATACATTCAAAAGAGTTGTGTCAAAATTCCAATCCAAAAACCACTCTAGATTATGAGATATATGAAATTCAATATCAACCCGAAACTAGGGTTTCAGCAGGGCAGATTTACCAGCGATTATTCAAAACGGAATAACTCAAGTTACATACATCAAACAAGGTTCAAATTTGTAAGGTAGCTCCCTAACTCAATCCTGAATAAATCACCAGAAGACACCAAACAGAGAAACCCTCAAACAGATACCACATTCAGCGACAACAACAATCCAGCAAGAAAAACAGATTCAGCACTACAACAATAATTCAACTATGACCTTCTTTAATCAATAATCCATCAACGATTTCTTCAAGCAAGAATAGACAAACATTCATCCTATCATGGAAATAACCAGGAACCAAAAAGAACAACAAAATCTTCAAGAAACAAGAGTAAATTCAATGGAGTTCGCGGACCTCCTAGTGAGAGGGGAGACTTTGTGGTTGGTCGAAAAACCAACACTCTCCAAGGTTGGAATCTTCTTTTGTCTCCACTCTACAATCTTTTTACCTCGAAGATAATGATTGGAAGAAACAATATCCCAAGGATTTCAAGGTTGAGAAGCTTCAAGAAACCCTTACTTGGGTGATGGAGGAGGATGGCGCTAAGGGAGGGGGAGGCCGAGGCAAAGTGTTCTTCAAAACACAAAATTATCTTCAATTCAAAATTGATTTTCCATTCCAGCCAAAAGGGGTATTAAACCCTAAGGTTTTACAACAAAAACATAAAAAGACTAAAATATCCCTAGGTAGCAAATGACTAAACAAACCCTTAATTAAAACAACAACAATAAACCCGAGTCTGAGTTTTGCTCTCTGAAACAAAGACATTTGACATACCAAATGGAGCCCAAATACAACGTTCAATAGCTCGTTCAAAACCTCTAGATGTTGGATACATTTGTTATGAAGGATCAAAGTTGAAACGACGTCATCCCGATTGTCAAAAAATCCACTTGAACTGTCGGAGGTTAGAATCTAGGCAGAAAACAGCTCACAATTTTTCCCCAAAGATTGTAAAATCTCCATTAGCCCAAATGCCAACTCCAATGATGTTTATTTGATTCAAAAAAACCTGCAAAATAAATAAAAAGTTAGAGAATAAAAGAGCCCCTGGCTGGGGCTCAAGTTCCGGAACTTGGGGCACATCACATTTCCACTCAGGTATTGGCATTGGTTGAAGCATTCCACCTGGTCGTTGACGTTCGGCCTTTACCTGTTGACATACCCAGCATTGCGCAACATACCTGGCAATGTCGTACTTCATCACAGACCAATAATAGTGTACTTTAATATCTTTGGTAACGACCCGATTTTTTTAAATTCCTTGAAAACACATGAAAATTTGAAATTTCTTTTTGAAACCAAATCAGAGAGCGCCTGAATCCGGATCGCTACCGACCATTGGTAAAACTCGTTATAAAATCTCATTTAGTAAGACTTATGCGGATGCATTATAAAAATTATTTATTTAAAACATTGCGGAAGCGTAAATAATTTAACTGAAGGAAGCTAAACAATTAAATACAATTTAATTAAAACTGTTTCCACTTTTTACCATTCTTATGCCTAGCCAGCCACGGACTTCCTCGCGCGTGCAAACCCATCATCCACTGCTTCTTATTGTTTGTTTGTCTTTGCTCATCTTTTGCTACTCTGAGTCCGTGCATCTCTCATAGCGTACTAGTACCTACATCTACACCACAAGCAACTGTAAGCTCGAAGGCTTAGTAAGGAAAGAGGGTCAGATGAATATCACTCTTTAGTCCATTTTGGAATGGGGGCCACCCAAACCAATCCATTCATTAAGTCATTAGTCCGTTTATTACTTTACTTTTTCTTTTGATCCCTTTTGATCCATAATTCCATTAGTCCTTTATTCCATACTCGTACTTCGAGCTGGAATTGAGAGGTTTTTCTCGTGCAATGGCGTAACGGATCTAGCCTTTTCTCTTATCTTCTAAGTAAACTAGAACTCTTGTACCCTATGAGGGAGGGGCTACGCCTAGTTTATAGACTATATCTGCTACCCATCCACACCCAATTCCTTTTTCTTCTTCTCTACTTTTTTCTTAACTTTTTCCTCACTATGTATGCTTGCGTACCATGCTGTGGCACTCCCTATTAGTTTCTATTAACATGATGCATGCTCATACATTCTTACCCTAATATGATGCATGATGCTTTATAGCGTAACATTCATAATAATTGAAGTGCGAGTAAAGAAAGTAATTGACGATAATTGAGAAACGGAATGAAAAGTGCATATTGAAGAACAATTAAATTACCGAATTAGAAGCAGCGAACACACATATCAGAACAATGTACAACAATTCAATAATTATCCTGTTAATTATCTTAGTTAATTTCCCAGTCCGTTTATATGCTTCCTATAGTTATTTTTAGGCGTTTAGTCTACTTTACTTAGTTATCCTAGGTGATTTACATGCTCAAGTCAATTACTTTAATTAATTGTTCTAATTAATTAACATGCTCTATTTTCACCTTAGTCACTTATGCTAGTTCATTAACATGCTAAGCTTTTAATTAGTTAATTATGCTAGTCGATTGACATGCTTAGTTTCTAGCTAAGTTGATCATGCTAGAGGATTAGTTACACATGTTGGTAGTTATTTATCAGTCAATTTACAAGTTCTCTCCTTATCCATTTCTAATTAGTTAATAGCCGAGATGGTTGACTATCATGCTTGCATAAGTGAACATGCTAATTAATTAATTACGTGCTATGATTATCATTCCTAGTTCAATTTACATGCTCGAGTCAAATGAACTATTTAGCTAGGTTGACATGCTCCCTAGAGGATTAATTAACACGCTCAAGGAGTGATTAACAACTATCAGTTAATTGAACAAATCGATTAACTTGCTCGATAAGTAATTCCATTTATTATCTAATTAATTAACCTAGTTAATTAATATGCTCATTGACTATTTAATTAACTACATGCTGAGATTAGCTATCATGCTCAATTTAAAATATTAAACATGCTATAATTTATCGTTTAGTTACTATCCTAATTAATTGCATGCTCAATTAATGTAATTAGTCAAGCTACCCTAATTTAATTGGTTAAGCATGCTTCAAGGTTGCGATTTCCATTCCAATAGAGTCTTATGTAATTTAGCTTCAAAGGAAGATTTCCTTGTTATCCTAACTATAATTAGTACACCAATTAAACAGGCTCCACTAGTGTCGTTTTAGTTAAATTAACATGCTTGGATTCATAATTTAACAACTAGTTAATTTACATACAAATAGCTAGCTAGCAGAGAGATTAACCAACCGTGAGCAGAGAAATAGGCAACAATAATAACACTAACATAAACAAGGGAAACCATAGTTCATTTCTACTCATCTCATCCTCAGGTACTTTTCTCTTCAACATTCTCTATTTCTCTATTTCACAGCAAGCTATCTAACACTTTCTCACAAAAACTCATCAACTAAAACACACCCAGAGAGTATGATCAAAGGAATAACTACAGAGAATTCAAGAAAACATTCATTCACAGGCTAACAACAACAAGGGCATCCTATAGAGCATCAATACAGAATATGACAGCAGAAAATCATCTAAGGCAATAACATTTCAAGACTATTGTCTACAATCAGCTAACATAATTTAAATCAGCTAACAACATCTAACATTAAGCAAATCAGGAACTATTGTATAAACACACACACACTCATACTTGTGGTGTAGGGCCTCAATGGCCAAAACACACCCTTAATCATTACCAATTGGAGACACTAAACTCAAGGACAGCTCTCCTTTCACGGTTCCAGCAACACTCACAACTCCCAACTTCTCACAACCCACTCTCTAGTTCACTCACATTCACACACCTCACAACTCAACACCTAGAATTTCACTCAACTCTCTCCCTTCTCACTGGTTCTCTCCCTCTCGTAGCTCTCTCTCTCTCACTCCCTCTGGAACTTCCTACGCAAAAAATGGAATGAAAAGGAGGGAGAAGAAATGGGTTCATACCTAGAAGGCGAGGAGGGACACAATCATGGCTCCATGTAGGGAGGAGGTCGGCGCCCTATGGGTTGACAGTGGGTGATGGGTCATTCCTGTCGATTTAGGACGACTTTCTACGATTCTCCCCGATTTCCCATAATTTTCTTTCTATTTTATTTCATAGGTCTGGGCTAATTCGGACGGATGCGGACACGTAGGTCTCATCCACACGTTTTCCAAAAAGCTAATTTATACAGGCTAAATTGAGGCTTTGGACGGGAAAATGCATCCCCGCCCTGTCCATACCGTCCGCAGGTGAGGTACGGACGCCATTTCACATCCATACTAGCGTCCGCACCATCGTCCGAAAATTTCCTAAAATCAGACAGAGGCAAAATGGATGATACTTCAATTCGTTCACATCAGTCTATACCGAAACTATCCAGATTCAGAACAAAGTCGATGCGAATGCCACTCTTCTCGTCTGCATCATTCAGACCCTCATCTGAAACTCCACTGTACAGTGAAGTCAGGACGAGAAATCTCATCCTCAACTCATCCTAAGTCTAATGTTGTCGTGGCCAAGCACTTGCGAACGAAATAATGGGTCCGAAGTTTCGTCCGTAGGCGTCCGAAAATGCCCTAGACAACCTTTCTCACCTTTTTCCCACTTTACTCCTATCCCATAACATTTCCCCCATAAATACATGTTATAAGATGACACGTATAGATACGCCATGTAATGTCCTTATTACTCTAACACTTTGATTACATCGCGTATACGAGGGAAATGTTAGCGGAATTAGCCCTAACTTAACGCTCCAGACATTTGTGGTAATACCTTGATGGTTATCCAACTTAAAATATCGGGGTGTTACATCTTTATACATCTTATTACACCCGAGGTGGATGGAAAAACTTGAACAATGGGCTTCCCTCAATATCGCCACTCGCAATAGTGAGTTGGCAGACATGTACCATCTGTTTTTAAATTTCACTATTCTGTCTGCAAATATAGAATAGTCCTGAAACTCAGGCAAAGTCAGATTCAGTTTGAAATCTTCATATTGGGCATCTTTCTGTTGGGCTTCCTTCATTCTCTCAAGTATAGAGGGCTTTAGTGTCAAAGCTGATAATATATCTGTCAACTGTGTAGGAGTCATCTGCACATCTAACTCTCGAATGTCTTTTTGCAGTCCTATAGGCATCTCTTCACATTTTATGTTCATTATTGCAACTTTCTTGCTTAGAGCGTCAGCCACAACATTTGCCTTTCCCCTATGATATTTGACCTCACAGTCATAATCCTTTACAAATTCTAGCCAACCCCATTACCTCATTTTTCACCCTTTCTGCGTAAAGATATATTTCAAACTTTTATGGTCCGTGAAGATCTCACACCATTGCCCATAAAGATAATGCCTCCCGCTTTTTAGAGTGAAGACCACAACAGCGAGCTCGAGATCGTGAGTAGGGTAGTTAGTCTCATGTGGTTTAAGTTGCCGTGAAGCATAGGCAATCACTTTTCCATTTTGCTTCAGTACCCCACCAAGTCCACCCTTGGACGCATCATAATAAATACAAAAATTACCCACTTCCACTGGTAGGGCCAATACAGGTGTTGATGTTAGCCGACGTTTCAATTCTTGAAAACTCTCTTCGCTTTAACTGGACTACTAGAATCTTTACATTTTTCTTAGTCAGACCAGTGAGAGGCAAAGCAATTTTTGAAAATCCGCTTATGAATTGTCTATAATATCCAGGCAACCCGAGAAAACTTCTAACATCGCCCACACCTTTTGGATGTATCCATTCAACAATCGCTTGAATCTTCGCTGGGTCCACAACAATGCCATCTTTAGAGATCACATGACCAAAGAATCTGACTTCATTTAGCTAAAATTTACACTTGGAAAATTTAGCATAAATTTGGTGCTGCTCCAGGATAGACAAGGCGATCTTTAAATGTTCACGGTGTTCTTCTTCCGATTGGGAATACACAAGAATATCATCGATGAAGACCATAATGAACTTGTCCAGATAGTTTCTGAAAAATCGGTTCATCAAATGCATGAAAGACATAAGGGCATTGGTTAGCTCGAAAGACATCACTAGAAATTCATAGTGCCCATATCTAGTTCGAAACGTTGTCTTGGATATATCCTCCGGTTTGACTCTCAAATGATAATACCCTGAACGGAGGTCAACTATTGAAAATATGCTAGTACCGTGTAGCTGGTCGAATAGATCATCAATTCGAGATAAAGGGTATCTATTTTTAATTGTCACTTTGTTCAGTTCTCGATAGTCTACACATATCTTCAACAATCCATCCTTCTTTTTCACGAATAAAACCGAAGCTCCCCAGGGTGAGAAACTCGGGCGGATGAACCCTTTGTTGATTAATTCCTCGAGCTGGGACTTTAACTCATGCAATTCAGCGAGTGTCATCTGGTACGAATTCTTTGAAATTGGCTCTGTGCTAGGATACAAATCTATTACAAACCCAATCTCCTTGCAAGGTGGCAGCCCAGGGAGATCGTCTAGGAAAACCCCCAGAAAGTCACGAACCACCATAACATCCTCAACTTTTGACTCAAACTTGACTATGGTATTTATTATATTCACAAGGAATGCTTCACATCCATGTTTCATCAGTCAATCTGCCTTCAGCGCAGAAATAACTGCCAATTTTCCTTTTCCTTGATTCCCCGAAAGATGTGTTGTTCGCCACTGAGAGGGTTGAAGCGGACCTCTCTTCTTGTACAATTAATTACTGCTTGGTTCTGGGCTAACTAGTCCATGCTGAGAATAATATCAAACCCCTTTATGTCCACAGCAATCAGATCAGCATGGAATTCCCGACCGTTTATCAGAACTGCATATGCTTCCAAAATACCACAAGCAATCATATAATCTCTAGAAGATAGGAGTACTCTATACCCACTCCTCGTAAGACTAGGGGGACAATTTGGTTTTGCGCAAAATTCGGTCAAGATGAATGAGTGAGCAGCCCTAGTGTCAAATAAAGTATATGCGGCCACATTATTAATGTCTATAGCACCTAGGGTGATCACAAAATTAATTTATTTAATTGTAGCAATTTCTAATGCTATGGGAGTATGATTCAATATCACATAAAAACATTTAAGTAATAACTTCATAATATTTTGTGTACCTGATACGACTGCTAGTAGTTCCTCTTCTTCACCATTTCCGTATAATGAGAACACTCGTGGGGCCACCCTGCCAGATCCACCTGCCAATGATAGACAATGTCTCGCCAAATGCCTCGCCTTTCGCACTTGAAACACCCACCCAAGCCAATTCGACACTGTCTATGATGGTGCTTCTAACATTTAGGGCACAGGTTGGGTGGAACAGTAGTCGCTTCAACCATGGGATGCTTGTCACTCCCCTGCTGCATCTCATTTCCTGATGGCCTGTTCACTCCATGGTTTACCAATGGAGCACCTTGCTGTAGTAGGCTCTTGTTGTTCCGCCAAACTCTCTAATTTATCTCCTGTTGTCTTGCCGCAATTGATTCTACGTCCTCAACTTCAAGTGCCCTAGCCACAATCTTCGCATATGGAATACCTCGTATGCTAGCCAGTTTGACTCCCATCAAGATCTTTACTTTAAGTTGTTGGACAAAATGGTGGACCTTGTGCCTATTATTGGCCACCAAATGTGGAGCAAACCTAGACAATGCTTCAAATTTCTGAATGTACTCGAATACAGTCCCCGTTTGGCATATTTGGATAAACTCCACTATTTTTTTATTCTAGATTGTATAACTGAAATATTTTTCATTGAATAGTTCCATGAAATCTTCCCATGTGAGAGTCTAGATATTCAGTGTTGTCTTCACAGAATCACACTAAAATTGGGCATCATGGGTCAGTAAATAAGTAGCACACTTTACCTTCTCGGTTTCCTGTATTTAGGCATACTCGAACATCTTTTCCAGAGATTGTATCCACTCTTCTACTCCCGCAACATCAGAAATGTTGCCTTCAAAATCAAGCGGTTGAAGTCGTTGGAACCTTTCCCAGCTAACCTTTACAAGAACCACAATAGCACGGTGATTCCCATTCCAGTTACAATTCTCTCTCTCAATGAACCTTTCCATAAATTGATATTGTTGCTCCATAAATTTAGACTGTCGTTCAACTACATTGGCGATACGGTTAAGGGCTTCGTCTCTCTCATTAGGAATTGGTATATTGTTTCTTGCTCTCCTCACCATTTTAGACCTCTCTACATTTTCAAATTAGAGAATAATAAGTTGAAAGGAACAAATTTTTAAATTTAAAACTGAACTTACAATCGAAGGACTATTCCATGACGAGTCTTGCGTTACCAACAGTCTACAGAACTGCGTTTGACCTGGTTATGCTCTGATACCAACTGTAGCGCCCCACGTTATTAAACTTATTTCTTACTTTCATTTTTATCCATAAAAAAATTTTCTTTAATTTATTTAAACTGTGTATTTGAAAACGTATCAAAGTAAAACGAGTAGAAATAAATAATAAAATTTCTGAAACATAGTTCAATATTTCGAACAAAAGGCCATGGTTAAAAAGCGTTTACCATATTAAAATACGAAGTTAAATGTTCAAAATAACTAACATTGTTTTCATGAGCCATAACCATCAGGTCGAACCCGGCTGATAACCCAAGAGATCGTCTTGAAATGTCTCCTCCTTAGCTTGCATGTTACATGTCTCATAATAATCTCCTAAATCACGGGATAAAAAAAATGAGCCAAATGCTCAACAAGAATTAGAATGGAATGCAATGCAAATTCTCATGAGTGCTCATGCGATGCGTTACAGAAAAGAACCTTTCTAGTTTACCAAGAGAAATGATATATCCTATGGTCATGTGGCTATCTGTCACTCCGACGAGGAGATACATCCTATGACATCACCACCAATGACCATCACCATTCTCTTTTGTTTAAGACATTGGGGATTTCTGAAACAAGAGAAGAGGATACATCCTATGGTCCATGGGGCTAACCGTCAGTCCGATGGGGAGATACATCCTCTGGTGTCACCACCGATGGACCGTCACTAAATCTCCCGAACCCCCACACACCTATTTACATTTATTATGCATGTCATACATTATGTCAACAATTTCATAAGCCCTAGTCATGGTGCATGGATGTCATGTACAGTTCACAAATATAAATAAAAAGGAAACACAACATTTTATCAATAAAACATGGAAACCAATTTAGAGGTCTATTTAGAGGACTATTAAATCAACTATCCGTATAATGGCAGAGAACTCTTTCAGACTAACTATTAAATAAATCATGCGCTTCCTAACAGGGAGTAATTTATCTGTGTTTGGTAGAGAACAATTAAAAAGGGGCAACTATTAAATAAATTTTTATAATTATTCACAATGAAACAACTCGTAAAGTCATGGGGAGTTCTAGAACAATCGAGGGTTTAATTCATGCTTCATCCAACATTTCACAGGTTTAATTAATGCTTTATCCAACATTTCACAGAACAAGGAAATGACTATCATGAGCAAGATTCAACTAAGCAATTCATAATACCCAGCCAAGGCAATATTTAGAAATGTAATAGAGACTGAAATCCATTAACCCATCAACGCAGACCATTCCATTATATCCAACCCACTATCATTGACCATTTTTAGTTCCTCTTACAATAGGATAATAGAGACTTCCAGTAGGAATCAAGCAGTAATCACAGTTTCAAACAACCAAGACAGAAAGTAAAAACCAAATCATTCAAGGTCAACAGAGCAGTTCTTCACACTATCAATATTTAGCAACATCCTTTTCAACAACCCATAGTTTGAAAAATTTCTGTTGCATGAGCCAGTCTTTCATGCATATATAATCGACATTTCTACATTTGTTCATGGCACAATAACATTTCAATGCAAGTAAACCAAATCAATGTTCAATACCAAAAAACAAGACAGTCCTACGATGTAGGGCCTGCACTGGCCATCATACATCCCAATTCTTACCTTCAACAGAATGTCTCCACAATAGCTCATTCACCTCACAACATCAACAGTAACACGGAGCAGCAACACACCCAAAAGATTTCCAAAACAAGAGCTCTCCCCTCACACTTATTTCACGTGACATTCTACACTCACAAAAAGAAATGTAGCCCCTCACTTCTTCTCTTCTACTCTCGGTTGCAGCTTACAGTGCAGAGTCCAGAAACATCACTCACGCCATCATCTTATAGACGAAGGAAAACCCACGTGAAGTTAGAGGTTGATGGACATTTTCCCAATTCAAGGGAGGAGGTCGAATGAGAGAGAGGCACGTCGATAAGTTGCTATCTCCTCGGCGAGGGAAAGAAATCATTTGCTAGAGGAGAAAGAAATTCGTAGGAGGAAAGAAAGAAATGGCCGATGGAAAACAGAGTTCTCGCTTTAAATTGGTTTTTTAGCAGCAGGAGCCATCTGAAACATCAACCGCGCTGCGACCGAATTTCCAAATTTTTCTTCAATTTTGCGTTGTCGATGTACCTTGCAAGAGCATCCCGACTGAAGGTTTAACCACAAAATCGATGAATTTGATAGATTCGAAATCCTAATATTTTTTGGTCGCACATCACATTCGCAACCTCGACCGCTTTGTATCTGAAACAACAAAATGTACTCCAAACCACATTTTGGCCAAAATGTCCAAACCGAACTCCACCCACGGTACGACCAAAAATTCAAGGAGTCACCATAATACATTTTCGGTCGAGATATTTGACCGAAGACATGACCTCTACTCGACTGAAAGTGTAAATACAAAATCCGTCACAATTCTCCACTTTCAAAATTCTAAAAATATTTCTTCCCTCATTTGCATTGCATCAAGTCCCAAATTAATGATTGGGAACATAGTTTCTTTTTATAAAATATTTGTTCATTCCATAAAAGCTTTTACATTGTACATGAAGGATTTATCAGGCATTACATCACTAATAATGGACGTTCCTCACACATATCCTATGGTCTTAACTGTTAGCCTAAGTGTGTTAGGTGAATTTATATTTTGATGATGAGTAATATAATTAAAGTGTAGAAGTTGTTTATTCGTTGAATTTATAAAATATCATTTTAATCGCTTAAATTGGAAATACCCTTGATCAATGGTATTAGTAATGCTTAATATGTTGTTCTAAGTCTATGCAGTAGAATGAAAGGTTCGTGTGACCTAGAGGATGCGTCTCGTATAATTCTGAAGTGTGTTGTGTACGTGCAAACTATGAGGATGAATGCGGATGGGAAATGTTAGCTTCTGAATGAATCTGTCCATTTTGATGGACAATTCAGACGATATCCTGTGGACGATGCAGACTACTCATGGCGTCCGCAACCCTTCAGAAGTCCGGACTTGAAACGAAGCTGAGGACGGTGTTTTGGCATCCCCGAAAGAACTATGAAGACGCGGACGCTACGGACTGGTGCGGATGAGACAATCCTTTGTCCGAATGAATCTGTCCAATTCTGTGGACAATTCAGACGCTTGGTGCAGATGATGCGGACGACAGATTGTCGTCCGCAAATGCACAGAATTCTACAATGGCTATTTTCCAACGTTCGACTGCGGATGATCCTAAAGGGGTTTAGGACGTCCACACTGTGGAAATTTATAAATAGGTGGACTTTGAAGAAGGGGATACACTAAGAGATATTAAGCGAAGCTCTGCCGAATTTTTGACTCAACTATTGTGCACGAATTTGAGTAGTAAACACATCCTCCAAAGTATTTGAGTGAGATCATTTGATTGTTGTGAGGATTGTTGTATTTGAGAGCTTGAGAATTTTGCGTGAGAAAATTGTAATCAAGAGTAAAGGGTAACGCCCTAAGAATCAGTTTGTTGTAACGGTACGATTGACACCCATTCAAGATCAATCACTTGTAACCAGACGCGGTTTGTGGAATATACCTTCAAGGAGAACCTTAGAGCGTGGACGTAGGCATACATGGCTGAACCGTGTTAACAATTCGGTGTCGAATTCTCTAACCCTACTCCTTAGCTTATGGTTAACATTGTGGTTATTGAATCTCTTTATTGTGATAAATTTGATATTGGTTAGAAAATTTATAATCGCACAAAAAAGTTAATAAACCTAATTCA
>CM039468.1:26614194-26631418 GCA_022433065.1 Begonia loranthoides | reverse complement strand
TGAAGTTGATGAGGATGATGATGAAGAACTAGCTCTAATCAATCAGAAAATTAAGATTCTTCAAAGGAGAAAACTACAAGGAAAGAACAAACATAAAGGAGAGAGACCTCATCACAAAAGGACACTAATTTGCTACGGTTGTGGAAAAACGGGGCACGTGAAAGCTGACTGCTACCTTGAGAAGAAAAAGAATCCCAAAGAGTCCAAAAAGAAAGCTTTCAAAGCAATGTGGGATGATGATAGTGATGAGGAGCCCTCATCCGACACGGAAGAAGTGGCCAACATGTGTTTCATGGCCAATGATAAAGAGGTAAGTAGTTCTCTTTATAGTGATGTTGATGATGATAGCATAAATATGAATGATAATGAAGTTGGTGATGAATTTGATGAATTACTTAAAGAATTCAATACATTAACTCTTAAATATAAGGAGTTGAAGAAAGAAAATAAAACAATTATGAAAAAGCATGCATGTAGTATGAAAGTTCTTGAAGATGAAAATGCTTGTTTGAAATTGAAAAATATTGAATGAGCATGTTAAATTAATTGAAAATGAAAATAGCATGCTAAAGGAGAAAAATATCGAATTGAATAAGATAGTGCTTAATTTTTACAAATGGGAGCAAGAATTTGAATATGCTTCTAGGAAAACAAAAGATGACTTTTGATAAACCGGTTTGGGATACCAATCTTTTCAAAAGAAAAAAGCTATAGAAATTTCTTTGTTAAACCTACTACTTGTTATACTTGCAATTCTATTGGTCATAAGTCTTTCACTTGTCCATCTAGAAATGTTAAATATAGTAGTGTTGATAAATTTGTGTAGGTTTCAAAAGGAACCGAATTTAACCCTAAAGGACCCAAAAAGGTTTGTGTACCAAAGAAATCATCTTGATTTATTTTTTGTAGGTTGAAGCTCCTCACGCTAAGGATCAATGGTACTTGGCTAGCGGTTGTTCAAAACATATGACGAGAGACTTCTCAAGATTTTCCTCCATCAAGGACAAGAAAGGATATGTGACATTTGGAGGTAATCAAAAAGGAAAAGGTATTGGCAATATAGGTAATGTTTCTAACCTTATAATTGAAGATGTTTTGTTTGTTGATGGGTTGAAACATAATTTGTTAAGTATTAGTCAATTATGTGATAAGGGATATAAAGTTATTTTTTAATATAAATCATGCATGATCATTGACAATTCAAATGGTAAAATTTTATTTTCTGGTTATAGGCATGAAAATATTTATGCTATTGATTTTTCTAGTATCTCTAGTGATATTGAAAAATGTTTTAAAGTAAGTGATTCTTTAAGTTCATGGACTTGGCATAGGAGATTAGGACATGTAGGCATGGATACCTTAGCTAGGATTTCAAAAAACAATCTAGTTAGGGTTCTTCCAAAAATTGCGTTTGAAGAAGATAGAGTTTGTGAAGCTTGCCAAAAAGGAAAGCAAACAAAAAGCTATTTCTCTTCCAAACAATATATCTCTACATCTAAGCCTCTTCAACTACTTCACATGGACCTTTTCGATCCTTCTAAGGTATTAAGCTTGGGTGGTAAAAACATTATGCCTTTGTTATTGTGGATGACTTCTCACGATATACATGGGTTTTCTTCTTAAAAACTAAGGATCAAACCTTTGAAGTATTTTCCAGCTTTAGGAAGAAAGTTCAAAATGAGAAGGAGCTTACCATTATCACTATTAGGAGTGATCATAGTGGTGAATTCGAAAACGATCAATTCAATACCCTTTGTCAAGAACATGGTATTGAACATAATTTCTCCTCTCCTAGAACCCCTCAACAAAATGGAGTTGTTGAGAGGAAAAACTGATCCCTCCAAGAGCTTGCTAGAACCATGCTCAATGAGAACGATCTTCCCAAATATTTTTGGGTGGAAGCCATTGCCACGGCATGTCATGTTCTCAATCGTGTCTCTATTCGTCCTACTTTAGAAAAGACTCCTTATGAACTTTGGAATTGTAGGACTCCTAATGTTAGTTACTTCAAAGTTTTTGGGTGTAAATGTTTTATTCTTAATACTAAGGACAATCTAGGTAAATTTGATTCCAAGACGGATGTGGGAATCTTTCTTGGATTCTCTTCATCTAGCAAAGCCTATAGGGTCTTCAACAAAAGGACATTAGCGGTGGAAGAATCCATGCATGTCACTTTTGACAAATCCACTCCAACTCATAATGTTGAGAGACCAACTCATGATTTAGAAAGTGATCTAGAAAACCTTTCACGAGGAGATAAAGGGAAGGAGATTCTTGAAAGTCCTCAAGAATCTCAAGATCAACTCTTAGAAGGAACTTCAAGGGGAGAAAACCATAGAAACTTACCAAGGGATTGGAGGTATGCCAAAAGTCATCCTATGGTTGATATTCTAGGTAATCCTAACCTAGGCGTGGGAACTAGAGCTTCCCTTAGAAATGAATGTGCAAATTAGGCTTTTATTTCTCAAGAAGAACCCAAAAAATTTGATGACAATTGGATATTAGCCATGCAAGAGAAATTGAACCAATTTGAAATGAACAATGTGTGGGAACTTGTTCCTAGGCCTAAGAACTACTCTATTATTGGAACTAAATGGGTGTTCAAGAATAAACTAGATGAAATCATAAATAAATTCTTAAATAATATTTCATATGAATTTATTCTCAATATTTGTCTCAATTAATTCTATTAAATTTCTTTACGGAATTGGAATAATAATTTAAATCCAAAGTTAATGAGATTAATATCTAGGATATTACACCTCCACTTTGTAATTCTCTAGGAGTAAGATGCCAAGCTAGAAAGGAGAGTGGGTGGAAGGTGGTTTGCAAACCACAATTCAACCCGAGCCAAGTCAAACATGATTCGCCGCAAACCGACTGAATCCCCTGCCCATTGCAAAATCACCACCGTAAATCGTCCCTGCCAATGCCCGATTAACAAAATGCAAAGGAGGAGGAAAATCGGCTAGGCATACCTCAACTACACCTCACTTGAAAGCCGGAAACCAACGTCGGCAGAAACTTCGATCCCAAGTACTAGCTGCGACTCGCCACTCTGTTTCGTCAGCAGCCGCCCGCCTAGACATCGCCACCTAAGCCTTCCCAGATTTCCGAGCCATCGTCGTCACCATCACCGTCGACTCTCTCATGTGCTCCCTCTCTCCCTCGCTTGGTCTCCATCTCGCCATCGCCCTCCCTCTCTCTATCCTGATTTTTCTCTCCCACGTTTCTCTCTGCACAAATGATCGAAGGCCAAATGTATTTCTCTTCTCATTTGATTTCTGAACCAAACCAGAAATCCCTAAACAAGCTAAATCGAACCCAAAAGACATAACCCAAACCGGTTTTCCTCCAACTCCATTTAATTTTTCTTTATTTCTAATCCCTCAATTAATCTTCACTTAATCTCCAATTAACATTGTAGTGCCCCAAAGGCTGGGTGCTGCAATCCCACATCGACTTGAGTGAGGGGAGGAGAGCAGAATATAAGTGGTTGGCTCGCCTTCCCCAATAGATGCATTTTGGGATGGGCCAAAGGTTGCCTATCGCCATGAACAAATCCGTGAGGGTCCAAAGGTTGGCCCAAAGTGGACAATATCTACTGAGCAGGAGCCTATCTCTTATACTTATGGTACCAGAGCTATACCTAGCTCGTTATGGCCATGAGGACGTGGGCCTCCAAAGGTGGGGTGATTGTAGTGCCCCAAAGGTCGGGTGCTGCAATCCCATATCAACTTGGGCTATGGGAGGGGAGCAGAATATAAGTGGCTGGCTCGCCTTCCCCAGTAGATGCGTTTTGGGATGGACCAAAGGTTGCCTATCGCCAAGAACAAATCTATGAGGGTCCAAAGGTCGGCCTAAAGCAGACAATATCTACTGGGCAAGAGCCTGTCTCTTATACTTACGGTATCAAAACTGGACCCAACTCGTTGTGGCCACGAGGACATGGGCCCCCAAATGTGGGGTAATTGTAGTGCCCCAAAGGCTGGGTGCTGCAATCCCACATCGACTTGGGTGAGGGGAGGAGAGCAGAATATAAGTGGCTGGCTCGCCTTCACCAGTAGACGCGTTTTGGGATAGGCCAATGGTTGCCTATCGCCAGGAACAAATCTGTGAGGGTCCAAAGGTTAGCCCAAAGCAGACAATATCTACTGGGCAGGAGCCTGTCTCATACTTATTATTGTAGTGCCCCAATGGTTGGGTGCTGCAATCCCACATCGACTTGGGCAAGGGAAGGAGAGCAGAATATCAGTGGCTGGCTCGCCTTGTAATACCCCGTCTTTTTATATCAGAATTTAATAAGGATAAATGAAAAGTAATTGGGATATTGGAATTAATTGGATAATTATCGTGGTATTACCAAAGATCTAATCGACAATCATTATTATCGAGCGATATTTAAAATAAATCAGAAATTGAAATTTGGGTTGAGAATAATTTAATTAAATTACTAAAAAGAAAATTAATAGAGTAAAAAGATGATTTAAATTAAAAAGAAATTTAGATGGATTAATGGGAGATAAGTACATATTAAGTGAAAGATTAGAATAAAGGAAATTAAAATAGAAACAATTGAGGAGGAGAGAACTGGTTTAGACTCTTTTGGTTTTGGTCTAGTTCAATTTCATGCCTATCAATCTGGTTCAGCTGATTGATTTGGTTGGTTTAAAGAAAAACAAAAACAAAGGAAATTAAAGGAAAAATGGGGTGTTTTTTGGAAGAGGAACCCGAAAGCAGGAAAGAAGAGAGGGAGTGAGATCGAGAGGGAGCTGAGGGACCCGAGAGGGGGACGGTGAGGATCAACCGGGCGACGCGTCGGGAGCGCGGCTGCTGGCAACTCGGAGCTAGAGTCCGGTGTGCGAACCTTGGTGGCGAAGCAGGGATGCCGGTGTCGGTGTGCGGATCACGAATCAGGGCTTTCGCAGGCGGTGATTTCAGGCGGCGATTGGAGGTATGTTTGGTCGGGTTTTCTTCTCCTTTGTCTTCTGATGGTCTGATGCTGGCAGGGACGGCTTGGCGTCGGCATTGCTGGGTATTCCGGCATTGGATGGGGTATCTGGTTGGGCTGCGATGGGTGCTCCGACCCGAGTGTCATCCAATTCGGTTCGACCCAGTTTGGCTCAAACCGTTGTCGACAATAGAGACAACCCAATGCTCCTTTTCCAGCCTGGAATTGCACTCTGCATTTAATGTATGTAAATGTATAGTGGGAAACACTCTGATATGCTGGATGGATTTGTGGGATGTTGTCGACTCAGAGGTGGAGTGATGCTCCCTATTAAATTGCAACGCAGAGATGTGAGGAGATTGGCTGGGACTGAAGAGCTCTCGGATGGTGAGATGGAGATGGGTTGAGCCGAGAGTTTTCTTGCATGCTGGTAATGATTTCTTCTCTGCTGATTTGGTTATTAGATTCTTTTTACTGATTGTTAAGTTAAGCATTTCTAAATGAGTTAATTGATGGATTAATCTATTGGGTTTCTGTGTTTGATTATCTATCGTTGGTTCTGTGAGGATAGTTTATTTGCTCTGTTGTGATGGATAATATAAATCATCTGTTGATAGAGCTACTGTCTTTATTTCTCCATGTGAAGCATGTGTAGGTATTGGATTTAGCATTTGCTTAATGGTTGCTAAGGAATGTCTCTAATGTTGACTAAGGATGAGCAAATGGAGTTCATGTTCTGTTAATGATTTTGCTTATTTCTGACATGTGTATGTATGATGGTAATTAATAAAGATTTAAGGGTGTAGATTATGACAAAATTGTTAAGTTGAGCATGTTAGAATCGTTAAGCGTTATGTTCCATTTAGGTGTCAAATGAATACTTGGAATTTGTATACGTTAGAATACGATTCATAGATAAGTTGTAATGTTTTAATTGTGAAGGTATCGGAAAGAGAAGAAGAATGAATATTAAGTACGAGCATGCAATAAAAAATTGAGGTAAGGAAATAGAGGTGTCTTGCCCAGTGGAGGCCCTCACCGCAAGTAGAGTGCGTGAGTTTTACGTTAGTGTTCTATAGCTTATCGTGGTTCTGTGATATTGTGATATTTCCTTGATGGTTCTATGATTTAAATGCCTTATTTGTGATGCTTTGTAGTGTTTCTTTAGTTGTTGGTTTTTGGCCATTTGCTATTTCCTTGGATGAATTATTGTTGTTATCTCCTTATTGTTCATTATTTCTCTTGCTTGTAGAATAGATTTCTTTACTGTCAATTGTGTTCCTTACTTCAAATGTTTCACTTAAATTGCCTTGGATGAATGCTTAAGGTTGGAGTGTGATAAGTGTAGTATGATGAATATGTCAATGATGAGGAGTAGGAATGAGCTAAGATTAGCTTAGAATGTTGATTTTTCCTTGGATGTTCTATTCTTTGTTATTTTCCTGATGTCTAGCTTGGATTCTATACGTTAACTAAACTGTTATTTCATTTGTTCCATATTTACTGTCTAGTGTTATTCTGAAAATGTTAATAAGTCTGTTGAATTAACTAAGTAGACTTGAGCACGTTTAATTAACTAGTCTTTAAATAACCGAGTCGAGCATGTTAACCAACTAATCAGTTGAGCATGTAAAACGACTAAATCGATTAACTAGCATGTTTGAATTAATTAACTAGCATAATCAATTAGCACGTTTACTTGCTTAAGCATGTTTAATTAGCTGGACTTATAAGCATGATTAATGATTAATTAGAACATGTTTAATTAATTAAACTTGAGCATGTAATTAATTAGAACGATATTAGCATGTTAATTAACTTAGTCATGTCATGCTTACTTATTAACTAGACTACCATACTTAATTATTCACTAGGCTAAGTTGTTTAATGAATTGATAATACCATGTATATGTTAAATTCCTTGAGAACATTTAATTAGCATGTTTAACCCAATTAGCAGCATGTTAATGTCGAGCATGTTAATTATAATTAGTAAGCATGTTAATTAACTAGGATTAATTAGTGAGTATGTTAGTTAACTAATTAATTATAACGAATCTGAGCATGTAAATTAACTAGGATAACTAATTAGAATGTTAATCGTATCTCCCCGGAGCATGTAAATTGGTTAGAATAATTAACTAGACCGGAGCACGTAATTAACTAGGATAATGATTTATAATTGTACTCGTATGTTCAATCTTTGTATGTGTAACCAACTTATCTAAGCATGCTTAATTAATAATTAGAATACAACCATGATTAATCAACTAGAATAACAAATTATCAATTTACAAGCATGTTTCCGTTATTCATTGTCTAAAGCATCTTTCCATGTTTAGTCTAGCTTAGTTCAATGAGCATGTTTAGTTAATCGTAATTCATCGCACACTTCTTTACCGCTCATTAACTTTCAAATTCTGTTATTTATTATATTCGCCATTTCAATTACAGTTGCTTTCAATTCAGTTACTTTCATTTCAATGTGCACTGCAATTATTGTTAATGTATGTTATAATGCATCATGCATCATATTAGGTTGAGAATGTATGGTCATGCATCATGTAATAGAAAGTAATAGGGAGTGTCACCTTGGGATGATACTCACGCATGCTTTGAGTGAGGAAAATGTTAAAATGAATGATAAAACGAATGGGTAATCGGGTCTAGTCTGGCAGCTAGTTAGAACCTAGTATTCACCTAGAAGGCTAGTCCATAATGGGGTCTAGTCTGGCAGCTAGGTCGAACCTAGTATGCACTCAGGAGGCTAGTCCATATTAGAATGAATGGGGAGTTGGTGGCTGGTGGGTAGTCCGGTCAATTCTAGCAGCTAGGCAGAGCCCCTACCATGACGGAAAAGGGACCTAGTTTGCACCCAGGAGGCTAGTCTAGTCAACTATACCACCCCATATAGGTCCTCCAATCTCCCACTCGATGTACGAGTAACGAACGATGAATGAATGAACGAACGTACTGAAATGGTTGGTTTTGGTGTCCCCCATTCCAAAAAGGACTAAAAAGAGTCATAAGTATAATTGCATTAAACCTTTTTCCTTACTAAGCCTTTGGGCTTATAGTTCACTTATGGTGTAGGTACATGTACGTGAAAAGAAATGCATAGGCTTAGGAGTAAATGCAAAAGAGAACAATAAGATAATAAAGCAGGGATGAAAGATTTGCACACGCGAGACTCGTGACTGGCTAGGCAAAGAGAAAAATAAGTAAACGGTTGTAATTAAATGGTGTTTAATTGTTAGTTTCATTTATTAAATGCAATATTTTAATTGTTTAGTTCCTTTTATTAAGTTTATTTCATTAAATCATTTACGCTTCCGCAATGTTTGAAATAAATGATTTATTTTACGCTTCCGCATTTTATTAATTGGTTTTCATAATGAGTTTAACGAAAGGTTAGTAGCGATCCGGTTTAGCATCGCACTAAGATAACTGTTTTAAAAGAGATTTCAAAGGCCTTAGCAAAATTTCAAATTTTCACTCATTTTAATGGATTTACGAAAAATCGGGTCGTTACACGCCTTCCCTTGTAGACGCGTTTTGGGATGGGCCAAAGGTTGGTTGCCTATCGCCAGGAATAAATCCATGAGGGTCCAAAGGTCGGCCCAAAGCGGACAATATCTATTGGGCGAGAGCCTGTCTCTTATACTTATAGTATCAAAGCCGGACCCAACTCGTTGTGCCCACAAGGACGTGGGCCCCCAAAGGTGGGGTGATTGTAGTGCCCCAAAGGTTGGGTGCTGCAATCTCACATCAACTTGGGCGAGGAGAGGAGAGCAGAATATAAGTGGTCAGCTCGCATTCCCTAGTAAACGTGTTTTGGGATATCAATCACTTATCTACTGGGCAAGCCCATCCAAAAAGGCGTCTACTGGGGAAGGCGAGCCAGCCACTTATATTCTGCTCTCCTCCCCTCGCCCAAGTCGATGTGGGATTGCAACACCCAACCTTTGGGGCACTACAATCAGCCCACTTTGGGGGCCCATGTCCTTGTGGCCATAACGAGCTGGGTCCGGCTCTTATACCATAAGTATAAGAGATAGGCTCCCGCCCAGTAGATATTGTCCGCTTAGGGCCAACCTTTGGACCCTCACGAATTTGTTCCTAACAATAGGCAACCTTTGGCCCATCCCAAAACACGTCTATTGGGGAATGCGAGCCGACCACTTATATTCTGCTTTCCTCCCCTCACCCAAGTTGATGTGGGATTGCAGCACCCAGCCTTTGGGGCACTACACAATAGCTCACTGAAGTCCCTAGAGAGCACAGAGCACTCTCCACTCACAGAAAAAGATGTATCTCCACACTTTCTCTGCACTTAGTCGTAGAATATAAGGCAGCCTCCAGAAGCAATGCCCACACACCTAACTTATAGATGGAGGGAGAGAGAGAAGGAGATAGACGCACGTAGGTGAAAGGGACCATCTTCCATCCCAAAGGAGGGGACCCAACCAGTCATTGTCGTGCGTGAGGTTCGCCATCAATAGGGGAGAGGAGTAGATTTTGTCGGGAGAAAAATGAAGATAGGGGGCCAGATTATGTCTGGTAAAAGCAAGATTCTTGCCTTAAATTGATTTTTTACAAAATAGGTAGTTTTGCCATTCCATTACTAATGTCTGTCAACCTCTTCGTTGCAAGGGACGTTCGTTCTACAGCAAGGAATAGTTGCCTTCGCCATTTAGACGTCCGTCATTCTAGAAGAGATGTTCACCAGCTTCTTTGCCTTGACGGACGTCTGTTCCTTAATGAGGGATGCCCGTTGCCTTCACATTTTAAACATCAATCATCCTCCGTCAAATTCTTCACTATAAAGGATGTCCATTCCTCGATGAGGGACGTCTGTTACCTTCACATTTTAGATGTCAATCATCCTCCGTCAACTTCTTCGCTATAAGGGACATCTGTTTCTCAATGAGGGATTTCCATTGCCTTTACGTTTCAGATGTAAATCATCCTCCATCAACTTCTTTGCTACAAGGGACTTCTGATATTCAAAAAGGGACATCCGTTCCTTCACATTTTAGACGTCCGTTAACCTCTAAGAGACTTCTGTCACTTTCTTCGCTAGTCTGACTCCGTTCCACTACAAGGGACATCTATCATTCCCATTTTCTTCCCTTTTTGGACGTCCATCTCTTCCCAAGAGACGTTTGTCATTCCACAAATCCTAATTTCTCCATTTATCAATAATTCCCTCAACTTATAATAAGTATACTAACACCATTATTATCCAATTTCAAATACCCCCGATTACTTTCAAATTATCATTACTAAATTCCAATATAGATAGTTAATATGAGCTTGTATTGCTTATTGCTATCCCCTTTATTTATTTTTCAAGCTGCATTTCTTGCCCTTCTAGCAAGGCTGGGTGTAATTTTCACGTTAAATCTTTATGACTGTCTCAATTATGGAAGGAAGGTCCTAGTCAACTTGGCTTTTGAATCTGTCGAAGTAATGCATTGCCACCCATTTGGCAAAAGCATGACGACTTTCCATCTTTCTTGAGCAAGTGTGAACGTTGTTATAATTATTTATTTGAAATATCAGTTCACGTTGCATTTTTTAGGTGAGCATCTGCCACGTATATCCTTCCTAACAAGCAGCCCTCAACCAATGAGAGTCACTATGGGTGAATTTTATCTCATAACCATTCTTTAATGCATAATCCATGATTTCTTCTCTAATTTGATTCAAAGAATTATACTTCTTGCCAAGAGACATACCAACGAAAGAACATTCTGCTTATGGTGGTCATTCAGACCTACTATTGCCCATGTCTTCATCACTGGATTCACCTAATGAACGGAGTTCCTCTACGTCTAGAGTTGCCGAGATGGAATGCACCACTATAGTAGGTTCGTCTCCAGCACATACATCATGTGCTAAGACTGTGGACATGAACTCTACTTCTAATGTGTAGTTAACGGATTCCTGATCACTACAAGATGTCATTGGTGTTCAACAATTACTAACACTTCAACTTCGTCTGGATGCGATAGACTTCATGTAATGTCCAGGGTATTTAATTTCGTATAATTATTAAATTAAGTGAAAATGTGAGATATTGGTGCTTTTATAAAGTGTTGGAATTTTAGGTATATAAATATTTGTTATTAAAGGAAATAAGGATTTAAAGAAATTAAGGAATTAAATATAAAAATCAGACAAAAATAGAGGAAGGTTGCTGGTGGTCGACTAGCTCAGCGTCAATTGACAGGCGCGATCGACCGGCGATGTTGAAGGAAAAATTTGGTGAACGTTCAACGAGTGGTGGTCGATCGTCCAAGAGTTTAATTGATCGACCGCCATTTAAATCACCTTCTAGAAGAGATATTTGAATGCCAGAAATGGAAGAGCTTTGTCTCTTGGCACTTCAGATGACATCCAATGTTTCTTTCTCGATGTTTCACCTTCAAGGAGAGACTGAAGGGTCATTTGAAATGTTGTATAAATTGGACATCTAGGTTAGAAGTTTTTCCTTCTGGAAAAACTGAAGAGAAAAGGAGATTTGCTCTGTGAGTTGTTCTGAGTGTTCTATCAACAGGAGGGGGATCGCTGCTGAAGGAAAAGAAAAGCTACATGAGGTAAGGAATATTGTGTATGATTTGTCCATAAGGACCTATATCGCAGGAGTAGGGTTTGTTGTGTAGTTTTGACTATGTAGTCATAGTTGCTCTCTGATGAATGCTACTTTTATAATAGAGTTATTGTTCAAAGTATTTCTGTAGGTTATCGATGATAGGCTCTCTGTTAAGTACATACCTTTGATGATGGTTCTTTGTTTATATTATTTTCTGTTGTTAGTCTGCTATTGGTTATGATAAAAGTGATTTAAATATGTTGATAGTCAGTAGTAAGGGGGAATTTAGTTTGCATGATAATAGTATCTATAGTGTTTTATTTCTGTTATTCCTAATTACCCATGATAGATTAGTGTCCCGAGATATCTCCTATCCTCTATTGTTTAAAATTAGTGAATAAAAGATGGAAGAAAAACTGTAGAAAAGTAATCCGAAAGAAAGATGTAAAATTATTGGTAGGTAATATACCCTTATGTTTTACTTTCATGTTAATTAGAGGTCTAAGTCATTGTGCTCTTATGCTAGCTTTAGAAATAAACTGTAAAGAAATATTTAGTTTAAATTGTTATTCTCTGAGTAAATAAATAGAATTTATAGGTATGCTAAATTGTAAATTAGACATTTAGATACATTATATGATTATAGAAAATTTAGATTAATTACATGATAAAAATAGTTAATTAGTATAAGTCCTCAATTGTTGTTCAAATGGTTGTTACCATAGGATAGTACTCATACTGTTAAAGACTAAGTTAAAAGTAATGTGTCAAGGATAGAGAAATAGATGTATAATATTATAGTGTAATATGTTAATAGAAACGTGTTTAGTATTAATATTATAGTTGAAGCATAGTTATTGTTTCTTAGTTGTTTGTAATATTGTTTGTGATATATGAACTGTTGTGTGTGACATTCATGTAGACATGTTAATAGGATTGCACGTAATGCTTTGCATGGGCTAATAATGAAGATAATAAATGGTATTTCCTACGTGGGTTCAGAAACTAAAAAAGTTGCTCATACGTAGAAAACGACTTATTTGAGTAAGTTCGGAAACTAAAGAGGTTGCTCTTACTCAACGAGGGGTGAATTTGGAAACTGAAGAGGTTGCTCTCACCCAAGAGTAAATGAATATAAATGTAAGTGGGCTCATTTTTAGTGAGTTTGGAAACTGAAGAGGTTACTCTCACATAAAAATGAATCCAAGTGGTGAGTTCGGAAACTGAAGGGTTGCTCTCACCCAGCTTACAGATATATCAGGCTTATACATATAGAGTTGTCATAGAGGTTACAATTGCATTTCATTTTATGTTTCTTACTGGGCAATAGGCTCATTATTCCTCTTGTGATGTAGGTATGGATTGTGAGCCGATTGAAGAGAACGTTGAAGAAGTGTGATGTGATGCAAGTTTATGTTACCATGTGCGAAACGACCTCAGGGGTTATGGCTCTAATGAATAAAAGTTATTTTAAATGCATAAAGACTTTGTTATGGATTTTAAGTATTTTATTTATGTTATTTTTGTAAGACAGTTAAATGTTTTTATTCCACGTAATGTACTCTGATGTTTTTCAATTAAGTATATTTTAATGGGTTTTTAAAATGTTCAAAATTTTACAAAAAATTCATAAACGGAAATGGGATGTTACACTTTAGCTCTCAGAAAGCTCTATGGTTAGATAATTGCTGAGAAAATTGCTGAGGAAATCACTTTAAGTGCAGTGTGAATTTATATAAGGCAAATGATGCATGACATTCCACCCAGGAATTATGATGTTTTGCTATAGAATGCCAGCTTTTTGCTGCGAAAAGTATGACATTCCGTGAAGGGGAAAGACAAACAATGATGGACCCAAGGGTGCAACTTTTTGCACAAGTGCTCGAGAGAGGGCGGTTGCCAAATTTTGAAAACAGAACACCAAATTTCCAATTGCGCATCTTACCCTCTGGCAGTCCAATCAATACCAAATTTTAACCACAGTCAAAATTACCGTAATAGAAAGTGATCTCCAAAATTCACTCAAAATTTTTAAGAGAAGACGAAGATATTCATTCGCAAAAATTACTCCCTAAATGGGTACCAACTATAATACCCTAGTAATATTTTCCCCGTGTATGAGGTGTAATTAATTGTTGGAATAATTCATATGTTATGGTGCATGAAGGTACGTGTTAAATTATGACATGTTTATATGGGATAAGTAAAGTATGGAATTTTGATGAAAAAGTGTGTAATGGTAGATTTCGGATGCAACAAAAACCATGTGTAATTGGGATTTCGGACGCATGTGGACAAGGAACCGCGTTTGATTGCATGTCGTCCTTGAGTTTTGAGATGATACAAGATGAGGACTCTGCGTCCAAATTCATCCTTCGCAAGAATTCGGACGAGCTCGGACGAACGCGGATGGTGGCGGACGACGAAGCAAAATCTGTCCAATTTCTGGACAGTTTTGGACGATCGCGGACGAAGGCAAGGATGACTCCCTTTGTCTGAAAATGCAAATCTGCCTAGGATTTGATGAATTTGGACGATCGCGGATGAGGACAAGACGCATGCCCTTGTCCGAAAAGTCCCAGAATTACGAACAAATAGAGTTTAAATAATACATTTTCTCGTCATTTTGTCATTTGAATTCCACTCAATCGACATAGAGGATAAACTCACATGCCTATTCCATGCCTTCTCCACGCTGAAACATGGTCCTCCATCCCGTTTGGTGTATGACAACCATACCTAGTCAAGGCTCCATGCTTTAAGTCTCTCTTCCCTACCATTCCCTACATTTTTACCTTCCCCGTTTAAGAGAGAGTGTGCTCTCTGTAAGAGTGCTCCCGGTGAGTGTTCTGTGAATCCATGGGAGTTCGTGTGTTTCTTTCAAGTGAGAAGTGGGTGTGAATTCGGGAAGTGTCCTACGAGAACTCTCTGCCTTTGAGCTTTCTCTTGGTTCAGCTTGAGCTTCCTAGCTCCTTTAGGTAATCAAATTCCCTTCTTTGTTAATTAGTTTGAAGCATGTTGAGGATAGTTATTATGGACATATTGTTAGACATAGGAAATATTGAACTGATATTCTGAATCAATCTGTTGGATGACTGATTATATGTATGAACTGCTCTATTGATTTGATTAAGTGTTCTATGAACTCTCTGTGTTGGATGCTAGTGATAATCGATTTAGCTACTACCTTTATTATTTTGTGAGGCATGAATATATTGGATTTAGCATTGTTGTATGGATGATAAGTTATTGCTTCTGTTGGATTTCTGCTTCTTGATTATGTGGAATGGTTAACCTAGCAATGGACAGTGATAAGTATAGAAGTGTCATTTTGTTTGGATATAAACCTGTTAAGTTGCAGCTTTGGTAATATACTCTATCGGTTTAGATTTGAGCCATTAATTAGACAAAGGCATGATAATAATTGGAAATGAATGTGAGGATTAATTATTAAGCTAAGTTGTAATTAAGAAAATGGTTCCCTTTAGGAAATTTTAGTAAGTAACGAGGAATTAGAATAGAAAAGACGTTAAGACTAATAGGTAGATTAATTGATTTTATTAATGAATAAATGTTTCTAATTGTGAAGGTACTAAAAAGAAGAAATATAGCAATTAAGTGTGAACACCTTAAGCAATTGAGGTAAGTGATATGCATGTGTCTTGGTCTTTGGGCCCTACATCGCAAGAATAGGATATGCATGTTTTGTTGCTTACCGTTTTTCAAGCATGTCTACAGTTTTTAATAGCACGTTTTGTTGTTTACTGTTTTCCAAGCATGTCTACAGTTTTTAATAGCACGTTTCATTGTTTACTATTTTATAGCATGTCTACAGTTGTTAATAGCATATTTCATTGTTTACTGTTTTTACAACATGTCTACAGTTTTATAGCACGTTCTGTGAATCACATGTTGAATGTTTATTTATATTTCCATATTAACTATTGAAAATTGTATGCATTCACGAGCATCATGCATCACGATTTTCTAAATAATACGAAAATGGATTTTGTGTACGGTTTTAAAGAATGATTTAAGGGATGCTCACACATGCTAAGTATACGGTGTCCTCGAGGGTTGATCACCCGAAGTGGACTACCATCATTTGGGTTGTAAGAATATCCATTTTACCATGAAAAGTGAAACAGATAATAAACAAATATTAAATAATAAAAGTAAAGAAAAGAGAAGATAATAATAAAGTAAAGAAAATGCGACGATATGATGTGAGACCGTTCCAGTCCTTAGTGGGCTCGGTTGCTAGCGGGCTTTTTGACTATGCCATTGTCGCTAGCTAGCTTTCAGACTATGTCATTGCTGCTCATATCGGTTGCAATGTCCCTGGACTATGTCAGGACAGTCCCAAGACTATGCTAGGACAGGATGGCCAATGGTTAGCAGGATTTTAGACTATGTCATCGCTGCTATATCAGAGGTCATAACAGAAAATAAGAAGATAAAAGATAAGAAGAACGTTAAAGATAAAATATAAGAAAAAAGATGAGAACAAAAACTGCATACGGTTTTAAAGAGCACAACATGAGCATGTAGCATATTAGGTATTATCACTTACTGAGCATTAGACCCATAGTTTATGTCTTGCGATGTAGGTACAAGTACGAGAGAAAATAACAAAAAGATTTACGAGCAGTTGATGAAGGATTTGCACGGATGAGACTTGTGACTGATTAGGCTAACGAATGTAAAGAAGAACGAGTTTGTAAAATATAAAGTAACATTTTATTAGTTGTCTTTAAATGAACTATATATGTTTCTGCTACGTTTTTAAAGAAAAAGGAATTTACGTGTAACACCCCAACTTTTTCAATTGAACGATTATCGGGGTATTACCAAGGACGTTCTAGAGTGTTAAGTTTAAGGGTATTTCCGTTATGTTTTCCTTGTATACGTGACGTAATCAAAAGTTGGGAGTATGGGGATGTTACATTGCGTATCCATACGTGTCATTTTATGACTTGTATTTATGGGGATGATATTGTGGAATAGGAGTTAAGTGAGACAATGTGAAGAAATGTTGTCCAGGACGTTTTCGGAAGCCTATGGACGACACTGCAGATGATCCACATCATCCACAAACACTTGGGACACCGTCCCGAGAATTGGGACAACTCAAGACGTGATTTCACGTCCTGACTTCGCTGTGTCTTGGAATTTCAGACGATCCCGGACGAGCGGACGCAGGCGGACTTTGTAAGTTTGAATTTGTCCAAATTCTGGACAAATTCAAACGACTCCGGATGGCTGTGAATGGCAGCGGACGGGACGATTTGAATCTATGGACGCTACCTCGGACGCCATATCGCGTCCGAATTCTGAATTTAGATGGTACAGACTGTTTTAGGATGCCAACACTCGTCCGAGAATGCGAGTTAGCCTGCTAGATTTTTTTCTTCCGTACAAATGTGGACGAGACCAATGCGTCCGCACTCGTCCGATAAAACCCAGTTCAACATAATTTTAGGGATTTAAAATCGGGTTTCTTGGCGTTTAGCCATTAAATGGCAGACAAGGAAAGACTTTTCCCCACCCTGGATGACGAAAATTGCCCCCCTATGTGTAGTTGGCCTCCTCCCTGCCTCCAGCCATGATTTCACCTCCCCCCTGCCAGCCATCTCCCTCTCTACCCCTTAGGCACTCATGGTGTCCCTCCACCA